>OY720429.1:76678601-77189187 GCA_963082735.1 Pocota personata
CCCGAACTGAGTTTCATGTTTCTCAAAGTTTTCATCGAATCTAGTTTCGACTTTTTCAAGTTGCGTCTCGACCTTCTCGATTTTCTCTTCGATCGCTTCGAATTTGGATTCCAAGTTCTTGTTTTGCTCATCAAGTTTGCTTTTAAGAGCATCTAGAGAATTCTTTTGTTCGTCCATTGCTTTCTTTTGTTCGTCCAGCTTAAGTTCTAGAGAATTATTTTGTTCGTCCAGCTTAAGTTCTAGAGAATTCTTTTGGTCATTGAGCTTAAGTTACAGAGGCTTCTTTTGGTCTTCTATTGCTTTCCTTCGTTCGTCCATGACTGACTTAAGTTGCAATAGCAGACTTGTTATACCCGGGTCGTCTACTGTACTTAGTTGAATTATAGTTAGTTTTCCCAATTTGCGACCCATTTTACGCATCTAATTAATTCAACACAGAAATCGTTGTTTTTTTTTTTTTTAATGTACAATTTCACACTACGGAAATAGTTGTTCACAGAATAAGTTTTATCCTACTTCTGACACCAATGTAATATGCGAGCTACGGCTCGAGTAGATAAAACGTTATTCTGTGAGATTATTTCTTTATTTTCTAGTCTATAGAACAATTCAAGTTCACACTATACTGTTCTTCGCAAATTCTTTCCTTTCAAGGTCTCTTTTTTCTCAAATCACTTTATCTCATTTCAATTACTTAATTCACAAATCCAAACTATTTACTTCTTCTTGTTAACTCTCAACTTTCAATTTATCACAAAATTACAACTTCGCCTATTATCACTTTTCCAATCTCTTTGTGCGGTTCAAAACCCAACTGCCTTGCCTCGATCGCCATCTGTCGCATAGTCGCATTTCTGATAGCCAGAAACTTCTAGCAAATTCTTCGACCACTGGAACAAGAAAATTCTGATGTAATAATTTCAAGATGACAGCTGCAGCCAATAATCTCTTGCGGTTATAATTCTCTTGTGATTATAATTCTCTCTTAATTCCGCGAGGACGTCTTAGACATAATCCGTCTCTTACCGTGGACACGAACCTTGAATGAAAAGACACTTCGGAATGTGCTACATTATGTTACAATATTTTATAAATATTTAACATTAGATTTATAGTCATATAGATGATTTTCAATGTCAATGTCGCAAGTTTATTTTAACGTTTGAAAAAAAAAAAAATGCATTTAAATTGTCAAAGAAGTTGATAGATAAAGAATACTACTAGTACTATTACTACTATCTTCTTATCTGCGTGTTACTGATTCAATATGGCCACAGTATGTACATAAGACTTGCTAAGACTTGCACTACAGTTTATATTCCTTGTGTAATTTACAATAATTTCTCCGTTTTTACGAACTTGCACTAAAAGGGCAAGAATTGGTTTCCTGAAAATATTCGATCTCGAGATTTTGATAAATTTTGGTGTTGCGAGTACTATAATATGAGTAGAGAAACTCAAAACAGTGATTGTCTGTCTGTCGGCCTGCCCTGAGTATAACCGACTGTAGAATGAACTGCTAAACAGATTTCTTAAAAACTTGATATCTGGGATCGGTGGGTTCACAATTCGAGGAGAAATCGAATTTTCTTTCTAACCCCAATATTAGAGTTTAAGAAAAATAATGCTTTGAACTCAATTTTTGGAAAAAAAGACATGAAAAAAAAGTTTTATAGTTAGCGCGTGTCAAACTTTATATGAATACCCTTATATTTTTTCAGGGCACAGAGGTTTGGGAAAAGGGAGAATAGGAACAGATGAGATACCTATGCATGTTGGCTTTAAATGTTTAAGGTTGTAGTGACGAGGAAATACAGAGCCTAGTAGATCATTCCACATTCGTGTCGTTCGGCTTATAAACGAATATTTGACAGTACGACCGAAGTTATGCTTAATGGTGAACTGATGTGCATTCGAAGCATGATGCGTATTGTGGGTACAATTTTGAAGGGGAGGAATGCAACTGGCTATTTCGCTGGAGCATTTCTTATAAAAAAGCTATAAAATAGGGAAAGACACGAGACTTTTCTAAGGTGTTCAAGTGAATGTATGGAGTTCACAATGTTTTTATCGCCTATAAGTTTTAACGTGCGATTCTGTAACCTGTCTAGAATGCGCAAAATGGTCTTGGGTGCACCAGAGCAGATGTGGGCGTTATACTCCAGTTGAGCAGATGAATGCCTTATAAATTGAGGCCAGATCAGACGGGGTAAAATATTTCTTGCACCGCTTAAGAAATCCTAGACATTTTTCAGCATTTTTGGCTATATCTAATATGTGATCGTTCCATCGAAGGTGGTTATTAATACACATACCAAGTATTTCGGTTTCAGTGATGCGAGAACCATCCGTGGATAATTGTTGAGGGTTTTGGTTTCGCTTAAAGGACAGAAGACAGCATTGTGGTTTGATAGCATTAAATTCCACATTTTTGGTTGGACCCCACTTGATTATGCTGTTGAGGTCAAATTTCAATGTGTTTAACATACTTTGTCGTTCCCCTTCTACGGCCGAAGAGCAAGGACGTGAGTTAGGAAACGAATATGAAAAGCTGTCACCAGCGAAGGAATGCATTGGATTAGAAGTTGCAGACAAAAGATTATTTATAAAAATAATAAAGAGGATCAGAGACAAAACAGAGCCTTGGGGAACACCAGCATTTATATGATGAATTGCAGACTTAAAGCCATCCAAGACAACTTGTACCGAATGCCCCGAAAGGTAATTTCTAATCCATTGAATAAGAGACTAATCGACGCCATATGAACGCATTTTCGACAAAAGAGCCTGATACCAAACTCCGTCAAATGCTTTTGAAATATCTTAGTTTCGCCGAAGTGATGGAGATTGATTCCACTTCACGTGCGATATACCATTAAATCACAAGTGGACCTGTTGCTGCGAAAACCATACCGCGGATTTCGTGAAACGAGATATTTCAAAAGCTGACGATTCATCAGCGTTTCCATGACCTTAGAAAGAAGGGACGTAAGTGAAATGGGTTGATAATTGGACAGGGAGGAAGATTCGCTTTTTTAAGGGACGAGCTGGACAAATGCTGTTTTCCATCTACTCGGAAAGCGCACTAACGAGTAGGATATACAGAAAAGCTTGCGTAGAGATATTGTCAGCATGCAAGAACTACAGCAGAGAGTCAACAAACTGGCCAGAATGTTGAAGCCAATCCGAACTGTGTACATTGAAATCTCCCGCAATGACGATTTCAGTATGAGACAATTCGAGTAATGAAATCGGACAGCGCATCAAATTCGTTAAAAGTTGAGTCGCTGTCCGCACTATTGCTTCTGTAAATAAAACAGTAGTGCTTGCTTGCGGACGGTGAATTTTAGCCATTTGAAATAGGCAATTTTAAATCAGAAGTGCCTTAACAACAATTTTATGGGAATGGGAGTGAGCGTGAATGTCGAAGAAATTCCAAACCCACGAATATTGATAAAATCAATCCTAAAATCCCTCATCACCACAACATAGAAACACAAAAAGATACTACTCTGACGTAACTAAGCGAAGCAGCGGAGTATAGATCCAAAACAAGCTTTTGCAGGTGCTATGCCCAAACGACACTCTATGATGATTCGGCAGAAAGACAACCTGAGTGGAAATTAGTTCATGTGAATGACCGACGTTTGTGTCACACAAATCACCAAGCAAGCGGTTTAGCTTTTGGTTACATTTGATTATATTGGTTACATTTTTGATATACATTTGGCAAGCTCCAGGTCAGCATTTCCTGTTTTTATCGGATGTTCGGTGAAGAGGTATGTAACTCCTCCTCGCTTTGAATCAGAAGTCTCCGGCTTCATGTTATTGACTATACTATTCTAGTCAGTCCGTTTTGCAAAAAATAAAACCACGTCCGTACTCATCAACAGTCTGTATAATTCTACCTTTTTTTTCTCTTGTTCTACATTTGCATACATAAAGATATCGGTAATGATAGTGGCGTGACCCATTTACAGAATGTTAAGAGGGGTACATCTTAGAACTAAAGTGAAGACGCATTTACATGGGTGGCGTGAATTATATAGAGCTTAGAACTAGTGAGAGTGACAATATTACATGTATGCGTTGTATAACTACTGTATTGTGTACATGGATCCAGCTATATATATATATGTGGGATACCAGTTGGTAGATCTCACAATTATATCTTTAATGTTATAAAACGAACGTGAAGCGTTCGGATCCACACCGATGGTGTATTTTTGCTTTACACGCTCAAAGTCGGGATTGAGTTCCAGGTTGATATCTGAGTTAGCGTCTGGAGCATTTCCGTTGCAAACTGGGATATCAGCGTTTAGCCGTGGAACAGTGTGGGAATTGATTGATAACGTAATTCCTCCTTCCCTAGAATTGCGATTCTCCTGAATCGTTCTTAGTTTTAAATTCTTTATTAAGCACCCTACAACCAAAACAAGGATTATAATTATAGCGAATGAACTTAATCCTATGCTGTAGTTAACTATTTTATGAAATTTAAGTTCACTTATTTCTTCTATATTTTGTTCATAATTTAATTGAATTTTTCCAAAATTTAACATTATTTCTTCATTAACAGTAATATTTTGATTTTAAGGTATGATGAACCGTTCTACGAATTCAAATACATTATTACTAAACTGCTTATTACAAAATCTAAGTGTACAGTTTGAAAAGTTTATAATATAATTTCCAGAAAGGACAAATTTTCTTTCATCACATGTACTTTTGAATGGTTTGCTTTTTATGTTGTTTAGTATAAGAAAATCAATTCCCATCTGTTATGGGAATTTTATTTTCTATATTAAGCGCTCTTATTCTTTCTGTTAAAGAATTGTTCAACCTTTCTGCGTCAGCTTTTCCTGTGTGATTATTCGGTTTGACGAAATGTACCTCAATACCTTCATCCTTACAGAATTGTCTCACATTAATGCTATTGAATTCGTTATCGAAGTCTAGTTTTCTCATTTTTCCCTTAATTGAAATGAATTGTCTAAGTTTTTCTACTAATGTCCTATGGTTCCTGTCTTCAAGTAAAAAACTGACGGCATGTTTGGAAAATTTATCAATAAAATTTATAAAATTGTGTTTACTATTTGTGTAAACGTCTACGTGAATTATTTCATTTATGTCGGTCGGTGTTTCTGTGATTTGGAATTTATTTTTTATTGGATTTCTGTCATACTTAGCAGCAGTACAAATATCGTAATTGTTTATTTCCTTAATTATTAAAATTTTAAGATTTGAAAAATATACCTTAGATTTCATCCTTTCATAATTTGCTATTATCCCCGAATGTCCTGATTCTAATTTGTGAAACAAAGATATTTGTTTCAAGGCCTCTTCTTCATCTTTAAAATCTCTCGCTAAGAAACTACATTTAACCAATTTAAGGTGAGGGTTCCTCAGTTCAATTAATTTTCTCTGCACAATATTATAGAGAGAATCACTTAATTCACAGTAGATGCCAATTTTACCCCTGGTGACATGTCTTCGGACAATGTCGGATATTTTGTCAGGCATGTCATTTTTGTCAATAAAAATTCTTCTATGATTAAAGACCCTTTCAGTTTTGGCCACTTTTTTAACTAAAATTATTATTTGGATTTTAAAGCGATTAACAACAGTTTCTAATATTGGGATGTGATCGTTACTGTTTTCTTCTTGAGAGTGGACTGTTGAGATTTCTAGAGATTCGTTGGAATTAATATGATCTTCAGTATTTTCGTTAAAGATATTTTAAAATATGTTTATTTCAATACTGTTTTGATCGATTCTGCTCAAGAAATCGGCTATCTTGTTTTCTTTGCCCTTAATGTAATCTATCTTAGCATCATATTCACCCAATTGCATCAGCCATCGCTGCAGCCTTGGGTTGATATTTTGACCAATGTTTTTGGTTTGCAACCATTTGATCCTGCAAACGGTCAAATTTTTTGCCAAATAAATAAGGTCGAAATTATTTCACGTACCAGACGATAGCAAGTAACTCTTTCTCGATCGTGGAGTAATTTTTCTCATGATCGTTGAGAGTTCTTGAAGCGTAAGAAACAGGATGACTGTCTTGTGTTAAAACGGCTTCTAAAGCAAAGTTGCTGGCGTCTGTTACTAGCTTAAATCTTTTATTGAAGTCTGGATACTTAAGAATGGGATAATCTGTTATGATAGATTTTAGTTTTTCAAATGAGGTAATATAGTTGGGATCATGGACATTAACTTTTGTATTTTTCTTTAAATATTTTACAAGTGGAAATGCGATTTTAGCATAGTTTTTAATAAACTTTCTGTAGAATCCGGTAACACCTAGAAATGATTTAATTTGTTTTTGCGTTGTAGGTAACTCTAAGTTTTGTATGAATTTATTTTTTTCCGGATATGGTTTAACTCCTTGTGGAGTGAGGATATGGCCTAAATATTCGGTTTCTTTATTGAGAAATTGACACTTATTAATTTGAATTTTAAGTCCAGCCCTTTTTAATGTTTCAAAAATTTTTCTCAAATTGCTAACATGTTCTTCCAAAGACGTGCTGAAGACAAGAATGTCATCCATGTAGACGACACAAATTTTATTTATGAACCCCCTTAAAATCGAATTCATAAGTCTTTGGAAGGTGGAAGGGGCGTTTTTTAGCATATTCAAAGTGACCGAATGGTATCGAAAAAGCTGTTTTTTTCTGTCTTCAGGCTTAACTAAGATTTGATGAAATCCTTTAGCTAAGTCGAGAGTTGTAAAATATTGCGACTTTCCCAATTTATCTAATATTCCTTCAATATTAGGAATTGGAAACTTGTCGCTCACAATCACTTCATTTAGCTTCCTGTAGTCGATAATAATTCTCCACTTACGTTGTCCAGAGTTGTCATTTTTCTTTGGAACTATCCAAAGAGGACTATTATAGGGATAGTTGCTCTCAACTATTATGCCTTGGTCTAACATGTCCTTGGTTCGATTTTCTATCTCAAGTTCATGGACCTTCGGGTATCTCTAAATTTTGGAATAAATAGGGCTATTTGTGCTAGTGACTATTTCATGCTGAATTTCGTGAGTAAATGTTAACTGATCACATTCAGTGAAGAAAAGTTCCTTGTAATCTTCTTTCTTCTTTGTGGAGATGTTCCATGTTTATGTAATTTATTGAAGAATAAATTGAGTCTAAGGAACATATGTACTCAGAATCGAATTGAAAGTTATAATTAAGAAGAAACAACTTATTTCCTCTAATATCTAAATACTGTTGTTCGAAATTTAATTTTGCGCCTTGGGGTTCTAATACATTTTGTCCTAATATTGCGTTTCTTTGAGCTAAATTTACTACCTTCCAAGTGATAGTTCCCTTAACACCAAATTCTGTTGGGATAGGAGTAACTATTTTATTCGCTACTTTTCCAATCCCAGTTATTGTCGCAAAAAATTCTGGTTTTTCCAGAGGGGTCTCTTTGAAATCTCTTATAATGTTGGGTTGTATTAAGCTCGTTGTCGATCCTGTATCGATGAGGCACTTTATTTTTGTATTCAGTCTCCGTCTCGCTCTCGTTGCGTACACATAGTGGTGACTTTCACAGCAACTTGATTTGTAAGCTCATTATCATCTTGATTTTTTCTAACCCGTATTCTCAAAAGAGTTTATCTCCGTTTCTCTTAGACCGCGTGATAATATAATTACGTGCATATAGTGTTTTTTTCTCGTGTGTGCATGGTCCTGCGGCCAAATATGAAAGGGAACCGGTTTAGCGGGTTGTCTTCCGAGACGCCCCTTGACACTCCTTCCCCTCCACCTAAACTTTTAAAATGCATTAATCCACAAGAATTTCCGAATCTGCCCACTAATGTAAGTCCCAAAAATCCCAAATTTATATTGATTTCGCCGAAAGATTTAACTAAACCCCTCTCAAGTGTGAGTATTTTTGTTTTGAGAAAGGCAATAGACGCAATTAGCAAAGAGTACGAAAGCGTTACCCAACTTCGTGATGTCAGTATACTTATCCTAACAAAAAATAAAAAGATTGCTGAGAAGTTCATAGCTGTCTCCAACCTTGCTAATCAGTGCCCAGTTACAGTTAAGTTCCATGAAAGTCTCAACTCTTGCAAAGGCATTCTTTACGCCCCATGCCTTATCAATGTTCCCGAACCCGAAATTGTCTCTGAAATGAGCTCACAAGGTATTATCGAAGTGTACAAGTTTTCAAAGCAATTTGAAGGCAAGTCCCGCCCCTCTGGCCTCATGCTCTTCACTTTCGATTTATATCAACCTCCAAATTTCGTGGATGGTACAAAGCCAAAGTGAACGAATACATTCCTAATCCAATGCGATGCAAAAACTGCCAATTACTCGGGCACACCAGAAAGAGATGCAACAAAAATCCAGCGTGCGAAAAGTGTAACCTCCCACCTCATGCTCCCTCAAGCTGCACACGTACCATGTGCGCCAATTGCCTCATTTCGACCCATACCTCTTCCGACCCTGACTGTCCAAAATATAAACAAAACAAAGAAATCTTAACAATAAAAACCAGGAACAAGTGCAGCATGGCCGAAGCCAAGCGCACCTACAATCTACAAAACCCCCCCCAAACGCAATCCAACATAATACCGTACGAAGAAAGAGCAAGATTAGCCGTAAAAAGCAATACCATATCCCCCGATAATGCCAATCCTCTCGAAAATACAGCGCAAAACAAACAAGTTACCGAGAGCACAAATTCAACACAAATAGTTTCTCTCCCTCACACTCTAACCTCCACCTCCAATTTTTTTTCAACTGAAACTGCAACTATACAAACCAAAACACAAACTAACACCAAAATACCTAAACATACCGAAAGCGAAAAATCAACTGGAATAGATCTCCCCTCTTCCACTCTAGCCCCTAACAACAGTTCTGCAATTAAGCAAAACAAATCACAAACTCCGTCAAACACGACTCTCCCCTACTCCAACAACAGAAAATATCAATAAAGAAAATAAAAATCCACCTACACTATCTAATACAAAACCTCTAAACAAAGATCACTATCTTATGAACATCTCTGATACAGATGACAATTTTTAATTTCAACAGTACTTCAAAACTAATGTCGGTGTTTGCCCTGGCAGGGGGCGGAGCGGGACCATTTATTGAGAAATGGCTTCGCTCTTCAATCGACCAGTGCAAGCACCGACAACTAATGCTGATCAATCCAGACACTTCAAATCACACACACTATATTATTATCATGCATAAAACCATGCACTCAACTATCCTTCTTCTCCTGCCCGGACGATGGGTTTTCACGATGTTTAACTTTACCTTTCCAGGTAAAGCTAAACTATCGGGGGGACTTAGCGCTAAATGGGCCGCTGAGAGAAAACAATGCCTTTTAAGAGTTCTATATCTTAACTTAATATATTTAATTATATTCCTTATAAGATTAACTCTACTGCCATTATGATGTTAAAAACGATACAGTGGAACATCAAAGGCTACTTCAATAACTACCACGAATTACAGATACTAACCAATGAACTTCAACCTTCTGTCATTTCACTGCAAGAAACACATATAATAAACAATTCTAAACCCTATTGTCCCAAGCATTACTCACCGTTCTTTCATAATTTAAGCCACAATAAATCAGCTAAGCAAGGCACTGGGTTACTAGTCCATAACTCGATTCCACATAGTTTCTCAGTTATTAACTCAACCATCTCAGCCATAGCCGTCCAAGTCGCGCTTAAAAATAAACTCACAATCATCTCTCTCTATATTCCACCTGATCAACAATTTTCGTGTATTGATCTTGAAAACATTGTCAATCAGTTTAATACCCCAATTTTGTTAACAGGTGACTTTAACGCCTGGAGCCCAATTTGGGGTTCTACCTGTACTAACCACCGTGGAAAGATTATTGAACAGTTTATAAGCAACTCTGGCTTAGCCATTTTAAATGATGGTTTTCCCACACACTTTTCGACCCATAACACGTTCACCCATGTCGACTTAACTCTAGTATCCCCAGCACTACTTCCAAAAACTTCATGGACAATTGATTCGGATCTTCACGACAGCGACCATTATCCCATAATAACAGAAATCAGTCTTTGCAATCAGGAAAAACAAAAATTAACATCAAGAAGGTTTCTATTAGATAATGCTAACTGGGACCTATTCCAGACTAAAAATTCAGCTTTCCTATTGGATAGAGAAATTTCGGGTAACATTAACAAGGAAGCCGCTATTATTCAAAAATCTATTCGATTTGCTGCAAATATTGCTATTCCTCAATCTAAAGACCAATCGAATGACAAACCAATTAAACCCATTGTTCCTTGGTGGAACAAAGACATCAAAGAGCTAAGACAAATTAAACAAACCGCTTGGAAAATGTTTAAGAAACACCCAAACGATTTAAACCTGATTGCATATCGCAAGGCGAACGCAAAATTTCGAAAAGAGGCAAAAAAAGCCAAAATTGAAAGCTTCGAAAAATTCACCTCTAATATCAACCCAAATGCTTCTTCGAAGAAACTATGGGCTGATATTAAAAGCCTCACTGGTAGCTATAAACCTCCCTCAATAAAAATTATCAAAACACCATCTCAAGATTTATCCTCCCCACTCGAAATTGCAGAATTCTTTGCCAGTACCTGGTCAAACCTCTCAGACGACTCAAATTTTCACTCAGAATTTCTTCTCGAAAAAAGGAGACTTGTAGAAAGATCTCCAACTTACATCACCGATCGATCTGCTGAGTTAATTGAAACTCCCATTAATATAATCGAGTTTGAAAGTTGTCTCAGCTCGACCAAGGGAAACACGCCAGGATTTGACCGCATATCATACATTATGCTTAAAAATATCTCCACTTTATTTAGAAAATGTCTTCTTAACTTGTACAACCACATTTTTGAACATGGAGTCATCCCTCAAACGTGGAAGACTGCAAGCATAATTCCTCTACCTAAACCAAATAAAGACCCCACTGAAACATCCGCATATCGCCCAATATCTCTCCTACCGTGCGTAGGAAAACTTTTGGAAAAAATCATATCCAGTCGGTTATATTGGCTTATCGAAAAAACAATCTTGTCAACATAAATCAAGTGGCCTTTAAACATGGCCGAGGTACCATGGATGCAATTTTACACCTTGATGATTTTATCTCCTCAGCCGTATCTGAGAAAAATCACGCATCCATTTTATGCATTGATTTCGAAAGAGCTTTCGGTCGTATCGGAATCCATATAGTTTTGAAACAACTAACCGAGTGGAAGATCGGTCCAAAAATGTTCAAATATATCAAATCGTTTCTTTCAAATAGGAAATTCCGTGTTAAACTTAACAACATATACTCCAAGATACATAACCTTAAGAACGGTATCCCCCAAGGATCGCCTCTTTCAGTTATGCTTTTCATTACTGCGTTTAACCAACTAAGCTGTATAATAGAAAAATACAAACGAATTGGCTACTCATTGTACGCAGATGATCTCATCATTTTCTCGAAACTTATAGACCTAACGTTAACAGCAACCGATTTTTTAAACATACTAAAAGACCTAATAAGTTGGGGAATCCTCTCTGGATCTATTATATCCCCAGATAAAAGTAAAATTTTGCATATATGTAAAAAAACTAGTTGCTCCAAATCAATAACACTTCATGTTAATAATACACTTATAGAAAATGTTAATTGTTTAAGAATACTTGGAGTCATTTTTGATTGTAAATTTAGCTTTAAGAATCATTGTGTTTATGTGAAAAAAAGCCTTTCTACCAGGGTCAACATGATTAAGTATCTTTCCTCAAAAAATAGCCATTGTAATGTTAACTCTCTTATTAATGTCGTACGATCCATCATACTCTCCAAAATTGACTACGGTATCGCTGTTTATGGCAAAACTTCAAAGTCATCCCTCCAACTGATTTCATCTCCCTACCATGCTGCAATTCGAACCACTCTCAGAGCATTCAGGACGACACCTATAAAAAACATCCTAGCCGAAACCGGTCTACCCTCAATCTCAGAACGTATTGCATACCTCACCGCCCTCATTATGCAGAAGGTAAATTCATCCCAAAAAACTCCGATACATAACATAGCCAAACAAATTATACGCTCCAAGAAGACTAGAAAATACCCATCTTATTAAAGGCAATGAAGTAGCCGACACAATTGCAAAAGCAGCTTTAAACGAACCAATGCTTCATTTCTACACCTATAATAAGCAAGATCTTAAAATAAAACTGATTCAAAGCTTTAAAAGGGAAAGAAAAAATAACTGGAATGATTATGTTCACCACTACTCGGCAATTAATCCTAAAGCCGAAAAAGCACACTATCCAGTGAATGTCCCATTAAACATGTTAAGAACCTTCATACGACTTCGGTTGGGACACACAAACATCACTCACAGCCATATAATTACAAAAAATCAACCACCATTATGCATCTTTTGTCAGAAAAACGCACATTTAACGATAAAACACCTAACATCTGAATGCGACACAATAAATTCAACTGTCATGCAACTATTTGCCAAAAACCAATTAGATGATCTTTTAAAAGTTCCCTCAGAACAAAACATAAAAAATGTATTTAAACTTCTAACAACTCTTAAAATTGAGAAGAACTTGTAGTAATATACATATTCATTTTATACTTTTTCTTTAATTTGTATTTATATATATATAGCTAGCTGATAGCCTTGTAGCTGGTGCTATAGTACTAAGATTAATATTGTAATTTACTTATATATTAATAAAATTATAATAATAATAATAATAATATTTTTGTATTATTTATGGTTAGGGAAATCAGTGGAAGTTTATGCTCCAAGGTTCGTTTTGAAAATTTACAGCGGTTTCCTGGATATTGCCGATTGTCATCATTTCCTCTGCCGCAATGTTATTTGTATTTCGTGAAATTCTAGAATTTTGGTAATTTCCTTGAGTTCTACGACGATTGCTATAACTATCATTGTTTCTAAAAGACATTTGCCCATTGTTCTGCCTTTGGTTAATATTCGGGTTAGTAAAATTCGTATTTCTTTGGAAGTTTGAACTATAACCAGAGTTATAAAAGTGAGAACCGTTATTATTGCCATTTGAGACTGAATTTGATAGACAATATTGGTTTTGGATTTTCGGGGATCTGTTTTTCCTATGATGAATGTCTACACACCTAAAATCGTCTAACAACCTTAACCTAGCGTATTTGTTGTAAATATCTATCATACTGGAATTTTCCTCGATGTGAGCTCTGATATTACCGTCTATTTTTTCAATCAAAATTTCTGTAAGGTCCCTGTCTACATTTTCAGGTTTATAGATATCTGGTCTCCTAGCATCAAACTCATATAATTCGCTTAATTGGTAGCCTATATTTCTAAATTCATCAAATAATTCCCTAAGACTACTGACCTTTAAAGCACGACCATGATTGAATAATTCAGCGTAACTGTGAAGCGGTTGGAAGTGTTGCTTTAGCCTTGTGGTGATGATGCTCCAGTCAGGATTGTCTCCCAGTTGCCGAATACATTTTCCAACTTCTCCTTGCAGTTTTTCATTTATGATGATTTGAAGTCCGAAGTAAAGTAGTTCCCTATCAGAATCACACAATCTTGATGTCACCTCTACCGACTTTAAGAAGGATGAAAGTGGATAATCATCCCTTTGTCTAAACTGGTTTAGGACACTTTCTGCACTTAATTTTAGACGTGGGGCGGAAATGGAGGCTGTTGACTTTGCTGTTGTTGATTTTGCTGCTATTGCAGCTGTTGTTGATTTTGCTGCTGTTGCAGCTGTTGTTGATTTTGTTGCTGTTGCAGCTGCAGTTGGTTGCAGCTGTGTAGACACTGAGCCAATTGTTGTTCTTGTTCAACAACCACTTGCTGAAGTTCTTGCACTCGATTTTGTATGTCTTCCATATCAGATTCTTTTAACTTTCTTTGCGAATCAAACACTTTGTTAAGCTTTATGTGCATATAAAATTATAATAATATTTTTTTATTGTCGGCGTTGGGTGGTTGAAATAGAGAAAAAAAGCTAGCAATCTCTTCACAATCACTTTTTTTCTTTATTATTTTTTTTTTTTTGCACTATCACCGTTGGACTATCGTTAAGTCCAGTAAAATAAAAAAAAACACGTTCTCTTCAGAGACTTAGAAAAATATTTTTTATTATTTATTTTATGTCGGGTCTTCAGAGCGACGACCGAACTTTACTTAAAACTAAAATTGCAATTTTTCTATCTGAACTCCATGACGAGCATGGAAAATGTTTCGTCATCAATAAATTTCCAACTTGTGTTCTCACGGTGAAGCGTTCGGATGGTGTATTTTTGCTTTACACGCTCAAAGTCGGGATTGAGTTTCAGTTTGATATCTGAGTTAGCGTCTGGAGCATTTCCGTTGCAAACTGGGATATCAGCGTTTAGCCGTGGAACAGTGTGGGAACTGATTGATAACGTAACTCGCGCGCACTACGGCAGGCAAAAGGCAACTGATACATAAATTATTACTTAGTTTTTAACCGTTGATAAATTATAGTAACTTGTCTCTAACTAACCATTTAGAGCAAATAATTTACTTAACCTCGCCTAACTTCTAGGAGACAGATGATACGAGTAGACCCTCTTCCAATTTTTGAAACTTAAAACAGCCTGTATAAACTGTTGGGGGTTATCAAATTCGAATGACTGCCACATTGAATTCCGACAGTGATATTATATATTTATTTATTGAAGCAATCATCTGTGATGTGTTTTGAGACCCAGCGTTCCTCACATTTAAATTAAGTTTAAAGAAGGGCAGGGCTTACAGTCCTTGGTGTTTGCCATAATATCATCAGCATATGCGACTCTTGTAGATAGTATTTTTGGCATACCGTGGAGAGTAGGTTGAACAATAATTCAGCTAGGACTCACCCTTGTGGTAAACTATTATTGTCTTGCCTGGGAATATTCACATGGTTGTTGACAAAAACTTGAAAAAAACCAATTGCTGAAAATTTATTGATAAGTTTAGCTATTCTAATGCAGGTACGCCAGGCTATGTCGTAAACTGGTCTTGAATTATTGGAGATTAAAGGTCTGGACTAAATGTCTCATTGGATTAAACTCCAATGTTGACTTGTCTTGTAGCAGAAAGAGTTTTGATAAAGGGATGCCGATAGAGGTGATTGGCTCTGGTGGCTGGCCTAGTAGAACGCTTAAATATTGCATTTTTAGAGATTATTCTACTGAGGTCTTTGGAACATCTGTCATGATAAAATTTAAAATAACATCCATGGCAGTGCATTACACCACCACCGTTGTGCAGTGGTAACATCATCGTTTGTCATGCTGCCGGTTCACGGTTCAAATCCTGGTGTCAAGAATCATCTATTTATTTCAAATGAAATAAATAAAAAAGTCCATCAGTTGCGAAGCTTATGTCAACTCTGCGAAGGGATAACACTGGGGTGGTCATATGGCTGAAAATGTAACTTGGCCATGTTTATACTGTGAATCATAAGCAACGACAATAACAACAAAACAAAAACAAAAATCGTCTGTATCCTGAAATAATTTATGAGTATTCATATACCCTTTGGCGTGCGCAAATTATAAAAAAAAGAGTAATCAATATTTGACAAAGAAGTGTTAGTGTGAAGAACATTTTTCTGTGGGGATTCTGTGTGCGGGAAGCAGCATCGTGCAGTATTTAATAACAGCAAAAATAAAGCGAACTGGATAGCCGAGCTTGTGCATTCAGATCTTTGCGGTCCAATGCAAAATACTTCAATAGCTGGGTCAAGATACAAGATTTATCGAACTTCAGAAAGGAAAGCCAAACTCTCATAGAAAAGTACTTTAAATTAGTGGAAGCAGAAACTGGAGCAAAGGTAAAGGTTCTTTGAACAGACAATGGCCTGGAATTTACAAAATAAAATATACAAAGCATACTTTCTCAAAATTGTATATCAAAGGAGACAGTACCTTATATACCGGAAAAAAATTGTCGCGCAGAATGCGAAGTGCGGACAAATGTAGAGGCAGGCCAATGATCCATGGAAGAAATTTGGATCTTAAACTTTGCGCTGAAACAATAAATATGGCTGTTTTATCCTAAATCGTGCTGGCGCTAATCCTATAAAAGGAAGATTCCATTTAAACTGTGGTTTGGGAAACATACTGAAATAGATGATTTAAAAGTTTTTGGTGAAGAGACCTTTGCACATAGGATATCTAAGAAAGAAGTATTTGTTGGATATGGGGACAAATGTTAAAGGTTTTCGAGTCTTCATTCCGGAAAGTAATACCATAGAAATCTGTAGAGATGTTCTGTTACACAAAGATGATGTCCAAAATTCTCCAGAGGTTCCAGTTTTGATTCATCCTGGATATCTTCAAAGCACATTTCGTTTGGAATACAATCAGAAAGAAAATGGAGAAAAGGTTGCTGATCATGCTCAAAGCGATGGTAATAACGATGGCAATGTTGGCTATAGCGTTGGTAAGATTGTCGATTTCGGGTGTGGTGGTGAAGGAAATTAGGAAGAAAATAATAATATCAAAAACCGTTTGAGAAGTAGAAGCAAAAACGTTCAAAGTTATGTGTATTGCGTCATTCTAGAAAGTTTTGCATTTCTAGCTGAGTCTATCATACCAGCTACAAAGACTCTGAAATTGATTCACTTAATATAAATGACACCTGGACCTTACTACATTTCCCAAAAAATCGTAAGTCGGTAGATACCAACTGGGTTTATCAAATTAAAAGTGCGATGGAAAATGAAAAAGCCAGATTTAAAGCAAGATTAGTTGCTCGTAGTTTTAGTCAGCAACTTGGGATCAATTACTTAGATCTGACCGATGGAAAAGTTGTCCTCAATTAGAACAAATTAATCATTTTGACATTAAAACAGCTTCTTTCAATGGTGGCTTTAAGAAGGAAATTTAATTTCGTCAACCAAACGGATATGATGATGGGATAGGTCGGGTTTGTAAATTAAATAAAAGCTTGTATAGACTTCGACAGCCATCAATGTGCTAGAACAAAACCTTTTCGAAGCTTTTAAAGGATTTTATTTTTTGTTCATGTGAAGCTGGCATTGATATTATATATTAATGAACAGAACGAAACCAAAATAATCTTAGCCATTTACATAGAGTCACATCAACTGATAAAAATGAAATATTAAAACTCGGTAAGTATCTGAAACAGAATATTGAGATTAGGGGTCCCCGTGCAGGGACGGGTTAAGAATATCACTGCAGCGCTCTCCACAAATACATAGCGCTTGTCGTAGAAGGCGACTAAGGGGAAAATCACATCTAGGCAATTTTTAAAATATCCAGGTGCGCCTAGCGACACATATATCATCTTGAAACTGTCCCGCAAGTGTGCATGCGAATCCGTGGGTTGACATGACTGGAGATCATCGGTGTTGTAAAAGTAAGATCAAACATAAATCAACAAATTAGGAGCATGCACGTGTCAAAACCAAAAAAAACGCTTAAACCCCAGCATTACGGAAAAGTACGCTAAAAAGAAAAGCACTACCATGCCAGGCACTACCAATGCTACGCATGGCTGTGATCCTGGGACGAGCAGAAATGCTCGGGTCAAAGCTATTCGGTTTCAGGGGGATAGCAAAATAATGCAACGGCTTAGGCGTAACCTAATAGTCGCGAGTTGAAACCTTGGAAGTATGAAAGGTCGCAGCTACGAGCTTGAAGAAATGATGATTAGAAGGCGAGTGGACATCTTGTGTGTACAAGAAACGAAATGGCGAAACACCGGGAATCGGGCGCGTTTCTTGGACGTTAAGACAAAAGCTTACAAGATGTTCTACTATGGATCGGAACAAGGTAAAAACGGAATTGCTATCATCCTCGCGGCAGAGCTACTTGGCAACATCTTGACCATTTCAAAATTCAGTGACCGTTTGATGTCTCTCAAATTGGTGATATGGGATGAGGTGTGGGATATTGTAAGCGCCCCCAAGTAGGGTGCGAACAGACAGAAAAAGATGCATTCTGACTGGATTTTCACAACCTCATCGAAAAGAATCCAAAGGAAGAGCTTTTGTTTGTTGGCAGAGATTTGAACGGACATGTCGGGAAAACAAATGAAGACTATGAAGACTACCATGGAGGACTGGGGTACGGCACCAGGAATTCTCCTGGTGAAGACATCCTAAGCATGTGCAAGTCATACGGTCTTATCGTGCTAAATACCATGTTCGTCAAACAAAGCCGGCACCTGATCACTTACAGCGGTGGTGGAAATGAAACCCAGATTGACTACCATTTGGTAGCCAATTTCATGAAGCCCCGGGTTAAAGTTTGCAAAGTGATCCTGGGAGAGGCGATCGCCCAGCAACACCGTCTCCTCCTGACAGAAATTTTTAAGGAGACGGGGAAGAAAACAAATAAGCAAACAAATGTGGCTGAGAAAATCAATTGGTACAAGCTGGACAAAGGAAAAGGCGAAGTTTTTATTACCAACATGACAAATTATCTCTGTACCATCATCGATGAGGTCGGTGATGAGGAGTGCAGAGCACAAGATATGTGGGATTCCCTACAGCGATCTTACTTGGAGAGAGCCAAATCACTGCTTTGAACGTCGAAAGGTTCCTGCCAACACGCCAAAGAAACATAGTGGTGGACAGATGAAGCTAAAGTAGTGATACGGGAAAAGAAAACGGCTTTCAAGGCTTGGTCAAAGTGCTCTTGTACTAATAGAGATGAAAAAGCTCGCCTTGAAGTGATATATAGATATTGCAAAAGTCTCGTGAAGAAGAAGTGCGCCCAATTTCAAGCAAAAAGTATGGAAGGCCTCTATCGGGAGTTGGAGGAAATATCGTCTTCGGCGTCTGATAGGAACCAGGCTATCCAGGAGCTTCGACAAAACAACTTGAATAAGGGAGCAACTATCTTCAAAATAGCCGCCCAGAGAAGAAAAAATGCTCAGGAGATTCGTTCCCCAAAGTTCATTAACAATGCTCAAGGCCAGGTCCTTGTGGAAGACGATAAAATTTTCCACAGATGACGACAGTATTGTGAAAGACTTCTGAACGAACAGTTTTCCCGGGTATACTTTCCAAGAGCCGCTCCTAATCTTGACGAAATATCCGACATTACTGTCGAAGAAGTTAGGAATGCCGTCAAATACTCCAAAAAAAGAAAAGCGGTTGGGCCAGACGAGATACCATCTGAGTTCTGGAAAAAGATGGGAGACATCGTATCCAGATGGCTCATGATTCTTATCTCCAAACTTATGAGCGGTGATCCAATGCCTAATCAGTGGAGGGAAAGTTATCTTCTTCCTTTGCACAAAGGGAAGGGCAATACGCGAAACTGCGATAACTACCGTTCTGTCAAGCTGATGTCGCACACCATGAAGATCGTTGAGCGGGTATTCGATGGCCGACTGCGGAAAATAATAAGGCTATCTGATGACCAGTGCGGGTTTGTTTCGGGTAAATCAACACAGATGCAATCCAAAGTATAAGGATCATAATGGAAAAACATAGTGATTTCTTAAAGGACTTGCACATGGTGTTGGTTGATTTTGAAAAAGCCTTTGATAGACAGCCAAGAGATCTCTTACGGGTGGCGCAAAGACAATGAGGAGTTCCAGAAACCTATGTACGTGCGCATGATCATGGATATGTATGAGGGAGCAAGGACAAGAGTAAGATGTTCCCAATCAAAGTCGGTGTACACTAGGAAAGCGTCCTTAGTCCTTTGCTATTTATTGCAGTCCTTGATTATCTGCTTGAAGGAAAAGTGACGGACCCCAAAGTGCATCAGTTTTCTTTGCTGACGATGGAGCTATTATAAGCGAAGATCAAATGGCCTTGCAACAAGCACTTGATGTATGGGTGGATGTTTTGGAGAAAAATGGGTACCGTATTAGTTCGAAAAAGACAGAGTATCTATGTTGCCCGTTCTCTGATCCACACCGGCCTATTCCAGACATTTACTTGAATGGAAAAGTGCTTCCCAAGTATGAAAAGTTCAAATATCTGGGATCTATGATCAATAGCGAAGCAACTTGTGATGATGACATCAATCATCGCGTAAGCGTAGGGTGGATGAAGTGGCGGGAAAACTCCGCTATCTTCTGTGATCGAAAAATGCGCCCTAAACTTAAAGGAAGGCTCTGCACCGCAGTTGTACGTCCCGTGCTCACATACGGTTCACAATGCTGGACTATGTACAAAAAGTATGAGGGCAAATTAACGGCAGCTGAGATTAAGATGCTTCGCATGACAGCAGGAGTAACGAAGATTGATAGAATAAGAAGTTCGAAGATTCGAGGGAGCCTTCATGTAAAAGAACCCATCACAAGCAAGATAGAGCACGACCGGCTCAGTTGGTATTGTCATGTTCTAAGGAGAGATCCTTCGAACCCCGTCAAAAAGGCAATATCAATCAACGTTCCTACGCAATTGCGCAAAAAAGGCAGACCAAAAACCAACCGGATCACACAAATGCAAAAAACACCAGCATTCGATTGGCCTCAGTGCCGAAGTGATCCGAAAACGGGAAGCCTGCCGGTACTTCTTGAGGTCAAACCGGCAAACCCCACAGGCGGACCAGTAGGGATGCAGTAAAGAGGGAGCGTTGTGATCCTTCTACTCCGGATCATAACTTCGCCGTAAGAAGAAGAAGATCCTCTTCTTCTTTTTAGCTCGTATGGTAAGGCTATCTGAAGGGTCTATTCACTTAAATTAATCGCAATACGTTAAGATATTGACAGCTAAATTCAATATGAATGATGGTGCTTCTATATCAATGCCTGCAGATTCTTCAGTCAATTCAATCGGTGGCAATCGATTTTTCAAACTTCATCCCCATATCTCATCACAACATCATTAAATGCTTCTGATTTTTAGACAAAACTATCTGCACCAAAACAAGGAAATAAACATAGACATAATTTTTTTTTCCTGTGCAGAGGACATTTTTGCCTCCATAGATTATAAGGGCATTTTCTTTCGATAGGAGTACTATCCTCCTTAAAGGTAGTAAGAATAGTTACTATCCTAACATTAGGATGTTAAATTGAATTGAATAATTTAAACTCAACCCTTTATTGTGTATAATATTTTATCCTAGTTGTAATAAATTTTCGCAGTGAAAAACAAGATCAAATATTCATTAAAGAGGACGAGCTTAATCAATACATTATCTGTAAGGAATACAAAGTCGACATGAGCATTTACGCATCCAAAAATATGCAATTTTCCACGAAGGAACTCAAATTAGCTTTGCAATATTCTATGCAACGTTGTATACTGCATCATCAATTTATATTGCGGTCCTGTGCGAAATTAGAGGAACTTTTCAACCCATACTGCTTGATAAAATCCTTGCAAATAACAATGCAACTTTGTTTACTAGTTTTCATAGGAGTAGTGGTAAGTTAAAAATTTTGATTTAAAAATGGGAGCATATTCATTCTTGTAATCCTAGGGAGATCGGTCGATAATTCGAAGTATGAATTTAGTTGGATATTTATTACTAACCTCGGTCGAACTTCTGATGTTTACCTACTATGGAGAACTTTTGCGGTCGCATAGTTTACGCGCTGGTGAGGCGCTCATGAGGTCATCATGGCATAAGAACACGTCTTTGTTCAAAAGAGAAATATTAATATTTCTAGCGAATACGAAGAAACCTGTTCAACTAACAGCTGGAAAGTTTTTTGTTATGAATGTGGAAAGGCTAAGATCGGTAAGAGAAATTCAACTATAATTGATTACATTGAAATAATTTGAGTGTATGGTGTGTAGAATTCAAATTAAATACCATTTTCTTTCCAGGTAGTTACTCAAGCATTCTCGTTTTTGACTTTACTTCAGAAAATTGCAGCTAAAAAACCATAATAAAAAAACTTGACGTAAAATATTCTACTTAAATTAGTTTTGAAAATGTTGGAAAATTGTAATTTCTTGGAAAAGATTTGTCGAATGCTAATAATTTTGTTTTAATAAATTTAAAAAGCAATATTGTTTATTGAAAAACCAAAATTTGTTTAGAATATGTATTTACCAACATTTAATAAAAAAGTTTTTTAAATCTATTCCATTCTGTGTGCCCTATGCCATAGGGGTTTTGACACAGTAGTCTGTCACATGGAGAAATAATAACAAAGACTGAAGATCCCGAAAAGTAGCTATATTCATATATTTGTGATCAGTGACGAAAGTTATGTCGATCTAGCCATCTCCGTCTGTTAGCCTTTGGACAGTCTTTAAGCTAGGTAGATGTATAAGCTTTCTAGAATCCGAAGCAGTATAAGTGTCCAAATCATCTACCAATAAACACCCACCTTCCGAAAAGTAAACAAGCGTTTTCTCAAAAATAAGTTATTTATGAAGATGGTTAACTCTTATATTGAATATGTCATCAGAATCCACAAATATTTCAATTGGTGACTATAGTTATTCTGATGAAATCTCAATCACAGAAATATAATCTGAGTAGAATCACATCGTTCTACTCAGAGAATATTTCTGCATTTGAATAAAAAAGTTAACAACACCATGCCCACTTTAATAGGTACCATACAATCCGTTCCAATTCAATTGTAACTTTTCTGTTTTTTTAAACATTAATTCATTGGCACACAGGGACTTTATATTTTAGCTAGTAATAACAATTTCAAAAAGCTTAAAGGGAGTTGTGAATCCTACCCCATCCATCCATCAATATAATTATTACTCCACACGAAATTTTGTGCAGAGCAGAACTCCGTTATAAATAAACCAAAGTATGGCTAATTATATATTGGTTTAAGGGCAATTACGTCAAGATAATAATATATTAGTTCAACTATTTAGTAGACATTTTTTATTTGTTTGCACCTTGTACTATACTACTCATAGTAGTGTCAGATTTGTACCGACTAAAGTCCCTTCCATTCTTCTAGTTTACTACAATTAAGTTCGGGCTCAGAATCAGAATGAATGTACTTTATCTAGTGGTTTAAGCTTTAGACAAAAAAGATATTCGCGTGAGGCAGGCAGATTTCCAGCGAAAGCACCTCCTGATATCGTCATTATATGCGGCTACTTCTTATTGCGCTAAATCGAACGGTTTCGTTCTTTGAAGTCTGCGCACAAGGTATATCACGTCCACAATTTGGAGTATGACATGGTTGCAATGGCCATGAAGATGAATATGGACCTTAGAACGAAGTTTGTTATTTCGTCTTTCACGGTGGCTATCCATAAGTCTCTGAGGATATAATAATACCAGCCCACAAAGGTTTAAGCACTTGTTTATATAAAAACAGTTTGTTATAAAGGGTGACCAGATAGCAAAGATAGTTTTTCAAATTGTTATGTTTCAGCAGCTATCAAAACTACCAATGACATCCAGCTGTAAAAATATTCAGTAAGGTTTGCCATTTCATTATGCATTGCTTGACGCTTCCCGAAAGTGTGAAAATTATTAAAAAATATTATCGAATTTCCGGCTCCGTTGTAAATACGCAACGTGAAATTCGTCGTGAGGTCGGTTGTCATCATGGCTTCAGTGCGGAGGCAGTTCTTCGCACCGTGGAAAAATTTGAGCGTGAGCGCACTCTTTTGGACCAACATAGCCGCCGTAGCGGCCAGTATCGAAGAAGACCTTAAAATGTCGATTCAGCACTGATCAGCTGAATTGGGCATCGCCAGAGAGTCAACCAGGCTTATTTTACGGTTGGATTTGGGCCTACATCCGTATAGGATTATGCTGACGCAAGAATTGAAGCCGGACAACCATAGACAACGCCGTGAGTTCGCTAATTGGGTGCTGGAAATGTTGGCCGGAGATCCCGATTTTGGCAAAAAAATCATCTTCTCGGATGAGGCCCTTTTTTGGCTCAGCAGCTATGGCAACAAGCAAACTTGCCATTATTGGAGTGACCACAATCTACAAGTGTTCGACTAAGCATCAATGCATCCACAAAGACTGACTGTTTTGTGCGGTTTATGGCACGGCGGCATCATCGGACCCTATTTCTTTCGAAATGAGAAAGGAGACACCATTACCGTCAATGGTCCTCAGTGTAGAGCGATGTTAACCGACTTTCTGTGGCCAGAGCTTGACAACATCGATATATCGGAGCTTTAGTTTCAACAAGACGGCGCTACATGCCATACAAGAGACGCAACGCTCGAAGTGGTGAAGGAGAAATCTGACGACTGGGTCATCTCACGGCGAGCTCGATTATTTTCTCTGAGGCTACGTCAAGTCGTTAGTCTAACGCTAACAAGACAACCACTTTGAACGAGCTCGAGGCCAACATTCGAGACGCTATTGCCGGAATAACGCCGCACATATTGGACCGAGTCTTCAAAAATTGGACCGACCGCTTGAAGCACTGCCAGCGAAGCCGAGGTGGCCATTTAAATGATGTGCTACTCCATACAATGTAGCTTCAACATCCTGTCAATCCATACGAATAGTGATAGCACCTTCATATTATCAGTGGTGCAAGAAAATGTTGTTTGCTTCTCAATACCGTACTCTGGTTTATTCTAAATTTTGTTTCTTGAATAATTTCCCAGATTGGCGTACAAGAAGAAAGTGACAGTGAGAGATGAAATAATTTAATTTGGCTTTTTGGCAAGTTTTACTAGGAGAATTGTGAAATTTTAAGTTAACCAAGTTTGAAAATTTTCAATAATTTTCGGAAATTAGAAATATTTATAGAGTGAGACATTTCAGTTGACTTTTAGGGGTCTTCAATATCGAATTCATTCGCATACTTTTTGAAGTTTCTGAGGTACATACATTATAAGCTTAATTTTGACAGATGATGCAAGAAAATATTTTAATTTGGCGTCTTCCAGTCTTATAGTATTTAGCTTTGAGTTTTTTGACGAATATAAAAGAGAGCTGTTTAAATTTAGTTCCGCTCGAACTAGATATTGCCCTTGTTTTAACACACAAAACAAGCGACCTAGTTTGATACTGTTTCAGCACTCTGTTGATGTGAAAGTATTTTAGAGATTACCAAATAATACAATATATCATATGGCTATATTCTTCTGTAAACTTTTAATACTTTTAAAACGGAGATCCCTGCTTATGTTACTGAATTTTTTTTTTTTTTTGGAACAATCATTTTTAAAATTTGAAAAGTTGCAGATACTGAAGATTCAAATATTGCAAGAATCTTAATAATCACTGAAATTAACTGAAAACTGCTGCAATATTTCACCAGATTTAGTTGAAATGAAAAAATATATATTTTCCTATTTGAGTTTTTCGTCTTTTTGACAGACAAGATTTCAGTTTCAAATGTAAATTGTTTTTACTACTATGGACAAAATATTCAACTCTCTAGTTTTTCGTACAGTTTTCCAAAATGCACTAAGTTCGAGCCATTCAGAAAGGGCTAACGGAATCAGTCGAATACGAGCGATTCCGAATGAATTGAGAGTAGGTCCCCAGGTTAACATATGGATATTGAGATATGGGTGTCAATGGGGATAGCTACAGTGATGTTTCGTTCCGTCGCAAAGGCGATTAACCTGAGTCCGTTTCCGGAGGTGTTGTCGTGGAAGTTGTATTTTCTGACGGTTTTTCTAAAGATGCTCTCCTTTCGGAGAGCCTGGGTTCACAGGCCCACATTCTTAGAGCTCATGACTTCTTGTTTCTGATGACAAATCTACATTCTTTTTAATAGCATCGTTAATTGTTCGTCTGAACATGGCCTCTTAAGGGTCCACAATCTACTTGCATGAAGGTCGTTATCCTTATTTCGTTTGCGGGGATCATCAAGAGTAAAATTATCCTTATTCAAAGTTTAGCTGCTTCTTAACCAGCTTTTTTTACGTGGTAGGAAGTTGCCCCGACATACAACCCCCAACCTGGAGGGCCGGATCCAGGACAAGGGGCCGGATATTCCGATGCTTGTAACCCAGTACCAGGTTATGAGCGCTGCTGTTGGCCCATTAAGGGTTCATCCGCCACCATCTCTTTTTCAATACCTTAACTCAGTTTTGAAATATCCTTATTGACCTGAACTGTGAAGTAGCTGATATAAGCTAACTGTTGACGTCACCGTTGATTCTATCGAGAGAATTCTTGCAACCCGCTTAGTCCTTCTGATGAACTCTTTTTAGACTTCTCCGACGCAAATTTCAGCCAATCAGGTCAACAAAAGATACCTCGCCCGGTTTGATATGTATGCTGAAGTTCACCCATCTGTGCTTGCACAGGGCCGAGTGTTCAGCTACACACGTACAGTCAGACTCAGCATACAGTCATCGTTAGTTCACTATTAGATAGCTATCCAGAGAACACCGCGTGGAGATGATGACACGATCTTGTCTACCCTTTATATGGTGAGAACAAATTAATGAGAAGAGTTGACCAAGTACTATATCTGGGCAATGAATTACCTCGATGCTGACGGTAGATCAGTACGATTAGTGTTCAATCTGTTTCTTTAAATTAGCCCAACAAACAGATGCCAGGATAGTTTGCATATGATAATAAATCTAGAATTTGGTTCTGAAATTTCGTCGACGAAACAACACAGTTGCTTCATAAAATACAATCTTTTGAATAAATGTTGAAATTTTTGGTTGTTAGCTATTGGGTCTAGCCATCCGTGAAGAATCAATTGCAAAACTCGGGAATATTTTGGATATTTTGATGTATCTTTTTTTCTAAAAGTAAAATGTCAGCAAGCCCACTGGTTCCATCAATTGATAACTTTAATGGCAAGCGACTCAGAAATTTAATTATTTTTCCTGCCCAATATTCTAATTCGGAATCGTTAACACCAACTAATAATCCTCACCGTAGCATTTGTAGCGAAATCATAATTAAATTTATTTTTTCTTATTAAAAATTGCCAACAATGATTTGTGATTTGTCATATATTATGTACATATTTACCAAAAATAATAGTCAAAGCTTCCTTATCAATTTGTGCGCAATTACGTTCGCTTGAAGCTAGCACTGCGCAAGTACTGCACTTACACCATAAAGCCGACATTTTGGAGCATGACGCACCGGAGTTCACTTCGAACGTCTCTAACACGTCGTTGATATACGTATGTATATTGTTATAACCGGATTCTAACAATACTCTCATAGTGTCGTTCATCTTTTAAGACACACTGTATCCCAAAGGGAGATACAGACATTGTAATAGTAATCCAACGCGCACAGATTCGTCGCTCGCCATCATTTCGAATGGTCAGCACATTCCGTCACGCAGAGGACTGTTGTTTGATTCCCGTCGAATATCTTTGCTGTTTAAGTTTTTAAGATTAAATATTCAGTAGTTCTAAGTCTTCAATCGAATAAATTATTAAGAGCAAGTCCGCTCTTATTTCTGGCGCAGTCGAGAACAACGGTCAAGAAAAAAATAAAATAAAAAGTTAAAGTTTATTATCTTTAATCGAATCTCAAGCGTTAAAAGTTTGATTTGTGTTAATTTTTTTTCTGTTTCTCAATTTCAAGCCTTTAAAGTTTGAAAAAAATAAATTGTTTCTCAATTTCAAGCATTTAAAGTTTGAAAAAATAAATTATTTCTCAATTTCAAGCGCATAAAGTTTGAAACAAGCTTCTACTACTAAATTTCAAGACTTACAAGTTTGAAAGTAAATAACTTTTATGCCTCAGGTGTTTCAAGCTTGATTTTGGCTAAAGAAAAAAGAAAGTGCCCTTAAGGAGTGTGCAGTGCAGATAAGAAATTCGTAAAATAATACTGGTGGAACAATAAAAGAGGAATCACTATCCAGTCAAAGCTCTAGCCTCAACATCTGTAACATCCAGGAACATCAAAGCGACAATTGCAGTGAATCGTCGTAAGATAGTTAAGAATCTAACAATTGTATGAGTGTTAAATAAGTCAACAATTAATTGAATTATCAAATAAGTATTAGAAAGATTAACAACTAGCCTATCAAATTAAATAATTAAGATGGAGGATTTGTCAATGTGTGAAAAATTTAGAATTATCCTAGATTTTATTGCTCGTCTCCCCCAATTCAGTGGAGAAGATAATAATTTAGTTGAGTTTTTCCAAAGAGTCGATGCAATAGCGACGACAATATTAACATCGGCAATGCGGAAAGAGACATCTTAACGGGTTTTATTAGAGACAAAATAGTAGGTAAAGCGCGAAGAACACTTCAAAGACAGGGAAGATTAGACACCTGGAGTCAAATTAAGGAAACATTGAAATCCGATTTTGGAGAGAGTTTAAGCAAAAATGTACTTCTAGATAAAATCAGAGCTGTTCGCGTTACAACGACGATAGAAGAGTTTTACAACAATTTAAACACTTTCTTAAGTAAGATAAATAATACACAAATACTTGACGGCGAAGACGATCAGGAAATGTTCGAATCAAATAACCATATAGCTCTCGAATATTTCAAGAATAACTTTCCCGAACCAACGCGAACAATCATTCTTTCGCGCAATCCTGACAAGTTGAATAGAGCATTTAAGATAATTTTAGAAATAAATCATCAACACTTGGGTCCCAATGGACAACCCAATAATAGAGCATTGGGAAAAGAATTTCACAACACATCTAATAAACCAATCAGGGCAAATTCCACCTCTATCCATAATAATGCAAACGCTAACTTCGGTTATCGGAACCAATTTAATAAGCAAACAGGAGGTAACATTAGGAGTAGAGAATTTAATGGAGTACGTACCAATTATGGCCAAGCGAATGTAAATATGCAAAATGCTTTCCAAAACCAAAGGCAGGACTTGCGAGATAGTCAAACTCGACAAACAAGAAATTACGACAATTCCAGTGCGCAAACGCGACGATCTAATCAAAGCCATTTCAGAAATAATTATTTCAACGACTATAGGCAACAAAATAACAGCGTAGAACCAATGGATGTACCTACTAATGAAACAAATTTTCGCAGGAACGCCCCAAATACATGCCCTATATAGTGATAAATAACCCAATAAAGACCATGCGATTTTTAATAGACTCAGGAGCAGAATATAGCTTAATAAACCCAGGGCTATGCCAAGAAAAGTGGAGAAAGAAAATAAATATTAGTTTACGTGCCCTCAATAGAATAGTTCCAGTAAAAACTATGTGTCACTTCCCAATATTTCAAGAATTTAATTTAAATAACTATTACGTAGATTTTCTGGAATATAAATTCCATGATCGATTCGATTGGTCTCAATGCCAAAATAGATTATAAAAACCGTGTTCTAAGTACAGACAACTCGCAGATCAAGTTGTTCTTTAACTCCAATGAAGAAAATTATTACCATAACGCATACAAGGACAACAAAATCGAAATATTCAGTAACGAAGTAAAAAAAAGTAACATTTTAGAATCCATAAAAGACGTTCATCTAAATCTCGAAGAAAAGATATCACTGCATAAGCTTATTAATCAAAATAAAAGTGTTTTCTACAAAGCAAATGATAATCTCACATTTACAAGTGAAGTAAAACATAGAATACTAACGGAAAATGACACACCAATTCATAGCAAACTATACAGGTACCCCGAAATTCACCGAAAAGAGGTGGACTCACAAATTAGTGAGATGTTACGCCAAGGAATAATAAAGGAATCCAATAGCCCTTACAATAGCCCCATATGGGTGATGCCCAAAAAGGTCGACGCATCAGGAAAACGCAATTGGCGTATAGTAATCGATTATAGAAAATTAAAATTAAATACAATAGATGATAGGTTTCCTATCCCCAATGTAGAAGATATTTTTGATAAACTAGGGAAGTGTATTTATTTTTCAAAACTGGACCTTGCCAAAGGATTCCATCAAATTGAAATGAATAAAAGAAACCAACATAAGACTGCATTTTCTACGGCAACTAGCCATTATGAATTCACTCGCATGCCGATCGGATTGAAAAACGCTCCGGCGATATTCCAACGAATGATTAACAAGGTATTACATGAATTCATTAACAAAACATGCGTAGTGTATTTGGATGACTTATTAGTCTTTTCTTCGAGCTTAGAAGAGCACATTAATTCGTTAAAATTAATCCTGCAAAAGTTTTATGATTCCAACCTAAAAATTCAACTTCAAAAATGCGTATTTATGAAGAAAAGCACTGAGTTTTTGGGACATATCGTCTCTGAAGAGGGTATAAAACCAAACCCCAGCAAGGTGTCAGCAATACAAGCAATGCTACTACCAAAAACACAGAAAGAAATAAAAACCTTCCTTGGAATGACCGGCTATTATAGACGTTTTATTAAGGACTATTCACGAATTGCATACCCGATGATAAAATATCTTAAAAAAAATACAAGAATAGATCTTAATGACAAAGACTATGTAAATGTGTTTAACAAATTAAAACTCTACCTAACTACCGAACCCATCCTACAGTGCCCGGACTATTGCAAAAAATTCATGCTAGTGACGGATGCATCCAATTATGCAATTGGCGGGATTCTAATGCAAAATGATCATGTTATATCATACTACTGCCGAACATTAAATGATCACGAAAAATGATACTCAACGATAGAAAAAGAGTTATTGGCAATAGTATCATCCACGAAATATTTTCGACCCTATCTATTCGGTCGAAAATTTGTGATAAAAACAGACCACAGGCCACTAATTTGGTTAGACTTACTGAAGGAACCAAATTCGAAGTTGCAGAGATGGAAAATTAAATTAAACGAGTTCGATTACACTATCGAATACGTAAAAGGAAAACACAATAGCGCAGCGGACGCAATAAGTAGATTGCCTAGGCAAAATGAAATAGAGGTAAATAATAATGAAGAAGAGCTAATAAATGGCAAAGTATATGGTGAAAGCAATGACATAAGTCGCAAGTTCGACAAATTTATTGAAAAACATTTTAAAAACCAAATAGAAAAACATGCTACTGATGAAAATGATCGATTCTCAACAGCGGTGACAATTCATTCAGCAACAAATGACAGTCAGTTTCATATTCCCATTATAGGAAAGCCGATCAACATTTACAGAAACCAATTATACCTTTACTACGGAAACAAGGAAAAAGTAACTCAAAGAATTATGCATAAAAAAGTGCAAAACATTATCTATGTAACCAACAATAGTAACCTATTGGCCATAATGAGAAGAATTTTATTTGATAAAGGTACTATGGTCGTCTATTGTGAAGACAACAGTTTTTATGTAAAATTTCAGAATTTATATTTAAAATACTTTTCTGGGAACAAATATCTAAGAATTCTGAAAACGTCATTGAAACTAATTAACATAAAAGATCTTAATGAAGCTCTGGAAATCATAACCAGCAATCATTTAGAAAATAATCATAGAGGCATAAGCGAAATGTATAACGAGTTAAAGGCAACTTATTTTTACCCAAATTTGCAAATTCAGATACAGAGATACGTCAATAATTGCGACGTCTGCAACTTAGCTAAACACGATCGCAACCCTATAAAAATTGCATTCGCAGTTACGGAAACCGCAAAACATTACAATGATATAATGCACTTGGATATCTGGTTCCCACAACGTAATGTAATGTTTTTGACAACGATTGATAAATTTTCAAAATACGCAACAGCACATTTACTCGAGGATAGGAATTGGTTACCAATTCTTAATGCAATCAAACAAAGAATTTAATTCTTAGGGAAACTCAATAAAATAGTCTTAGATGGAGAATTTCTAAAAGAAAATAATATCGCATTCCATAAAACTACAGCATCTCTAAAAACTGGAAATGCAGACATCGAAAGACTTCATGGGACGCTAAAGGAACACCTTAGGATAATGAACGCTGCGAAGGATACTTCGGATTTGACCGAAAAAAATGTTCAAAGCAGTTTCGATCTACAATAGGACAATACATTCCACCACGAGAATGAAACCTATAGATTTTATAAACAAAAACTTAACTTTAGAAGACATCAGAGCGTTATCAAATAAATTTCAGGAGGAAAAAATCAAAAGAATAGACTACTTGAATAAAAATAGAAATCCTACGTATAACCAATGCGAAAACATAGTTAAAAATAGAACCATAGTGAAAAGTCACCCTAAGTACAAAAAACTGAATAACTTTTCCAAAGACGGCAACTACACTATAGATAAGTCAACTAAAAGAAATTCAAGCTATCACAGAAAACAACTAAAACGGAAATATAAGTATCAATCAACATAATTTTTTTTTCTCTCCCTTCTTCTTAATCTCACAGCTTTTGCAGGGAAAATGATAAGCCTGATGATGATCCTTATTGCCCAGTCTGCGGCAAAAAGAATGGAGGTAACTCCAATATACACCAACAACGGTTATATAATACAGAAATTAGACGAAAAACTTATTGTTAACGAATACGTTAGATTCATTCACGTAATTAACTTGGATGAATACGTTAGGATAACCAACATAATAGAAGGCAATATAAAAGCCCTGCAACTAAATACAAAAGATGTAAATTTAGAATTGTTACAAAGAGAATTTTATCAACTTCGGGAAAATATAAACACAATCATCCCTAAACGACAGAAGAGAAGACTCATCATTAAACTTCTTGGCTGGCGTAATGGACAATGCAGATGCGGAAGAAATATACGCACATCTAAATAATCTGGACCAGAATTCCAAACAAGTAACAAACGAAATGAATAAGCAACTCAAAATCAACAATGACCTCATAACATCGGTGGACAAAATAAAAAATCACATAAATGAGCAACAAACCCAAATAAAGGGATTTTTAAAGACAATAACAACAGAGTCCGCGAACATTAAAACTATAACTAACGAAATGAAATATGTCCTAACGATCCTAATTGATATCTCTACTCTGAACAAACAAGTAGAGAAAATTAAAGATAACATTTTACTCAGTAGGCTAAGAGTACTTGCTGATGACGTCCTAACAAACGAAGAAATATGTACAAAAGTATAATATTTCCATAGAGCTATTACCATATATCAGAAGCAATGTACTAATCAATGAACAAACTATTCTCTTTACAATTTCTATACCAGTATTTACAAAAGAAAAATATTTTTCGGCGTTAATAATTCCCTTGCATAATAAAAATCAAGAAGAGTTACAGTTAAACGGGAATAACCAAATAATTGTTTCAGGACAAAATATTTACGAATACTCAGGCGATGTTGAAAATAAAAAAAATCTTAAGTTACACAGTAACAATTGTATTAGAAATCTGGCTAAGGAAAATAACTATTGTAATTTCACTGTTAATAATGAAAAAATTGTTGAAGAACTTGAAATTAGTTTAATTATCGTAAAAAATTCAGAAGTTAGAACAGTTATTCAAAACTGTTTAAATCAAGAAATTACTATTAAGGGGCATAATTTAATAAAATATTCAAATTGTAAGATCCAAATCGATAATTTTAAATTTTCCAATAAATTAGAAAGATTCTATGACGAGCCCATACTATCAATACCAACTGGTAATATGATGAAGTAAATATTTAATTTCAATTTACATAAAATACACTTAGATAACATCGAAAACAGACAAAAAATAGACTATTTAGAACGTAAGTCAGAAAAAAGTAATCACTAAACTATTATAATTAACACTACGATAATAATAATTGTAATAGCATGAGCATACTATATTTTCATTGTAAAGCGAAGAGAACCAAACAACACTTAACTACAAAAATTGAACTAGTTTCTAACGAATCTCGGATTAACAGGAAAACACCCGAGACGGTTGTATCAAAGGGTAGGGGTGTTATAACCGGATTCTAACAATACTCTCATAGTGTCGTTCATCTTTTAAGACACACTGTATCCCAAAGGGAGATACAGACATTGTAATAGTAATCCAACGCGCACAGATTCGTCCCTCGCCATCATTTCGAATGGTCAGCACATTCCATCACGTAGAGGACTGTTGTTTGATTCCCGTCGAATATCTTTGCTGTTTAAGTTTTTAAGATTAAATGTTCAATAGTTCTAAGTCTTCAATCGAATAAATTACTAAGAGCAAGACCGCTCTTATTTCTATATATATGTACATTGCAGGCCAAAAGTTAGAGGCCGCCCTCAATACTGGAAGGAAAAACAAAATCTAACATAAAAAAAACTCTTCTGTTTTTTTACTAACTCTTACTCGTAAATTGTTTTTCTTATATTTCTATTATTTAATATTTTTGCAAATATAGTTTCTTTTTTTTCTCTTTCTCTCATTTTTTCGTGTTGAAATAATTATTAACCTTAAATTAAAACTTTTTAATTTTTCATACATCTTCCCTTTTTTGTCTTTACTATTTTTTTTTTCCAGGTATTTTAGTTGGTCGTTCCGATGGAAAGTGGAGCTTATCTCTTGAAACCTATTATGCTGCCCGTCTTTTACTACATGCCTTTTCCATTATTCCCACTAATTTATAATAGCTGTGTCTAATATTGATCGCCGGAGTTCTCTGGGAGGAGGTTGTGATGAAATTCTTCGTTAAATGATTAATATTCTTGGTGATCAAAAGACTGGTCTACGGGTCTGTCATATTAATGCTCAAAGCTTTTATCGCAAACTTGATGAGTTTAAGGATATGTTCGAAGGTTCTAAAGTTGATGTTGTTTGCGTCACTGAAACGTGGTTTATCGACGGGGTAGTAGATGAAGTATACAAAGTAAACGGTTTTAGGCTTTTTCGTGGCAATATACGTGAGAAAGGGATTGAGATGTTACCTGAAATGTAATTTTTCAGCTGGAAGTGATATCGTTTATGTTTTTGTGGAACTTAAGTCTGCGAATGATGGTCTTCTCATAGGCTCGGTCTATAGACCTAAAAAGTATATTGATTTTAATCCAATTTTCAATCTCCTAGAATCTATTACGATATTATCCTAAGATCATTCTTGGTGGTGACTTAAATATCAACATTCTAGTTGAGAGAACTATTATTGATGGAATGGCAACACTTAATTTATTCCCGGTAATGCTACATAATTCTAGCACTCTTCTGGATGATTTTTTTTGTAGCGGTTCTAATGATGTTCTTCTTTATGACCAGCTGTCAGCGCCCGCCTTTTCCAAACATGATCTTCTGTTTTTAACTTTTAAGTTTTTGATAAATTGTTCCGTTTCAAGCTATGAATATAGAGATTTGAACTGCATTGAATATCGTCAGCTGGAGCTAGACGCCCGCAATATTGAATGGGATCGTGTGTTTTTCATGGCCTCTCCATGTGACCAAATTGATTTCCTTAACTATAATATTTGTGCCCTTTTTAACAATCATGTCCCCATCAAAGTGAAACATATCAAGTATGGTCAATGTCTCTGGTTCACCTCTGAAATCCGTCTGCTCATCGAACAACGGAATCGGGCCTACAAAGGGTGGAAGCGTTATAGGTTAGATATGCATTTACATCTTTATCGTTCCTTGCGCAATAGAAAAATCTACTAGAAATCGGAATTGTTAAAAATAAAAATATTCTAAATTTGATGATAGCTTATATATAGACCTTCTGAATAAAAGATTTGTCACACTTCTTTTTCCCGTTCTTAATGTCGTTGCCTCAAATCCGTCTGTATCTCATGAAATCAGTTTGTCAGTTGGTACTTTTGAATTCGGTTGCGTCGATAATATGGAATTTGTTGCTTGTTTGTTATTCGTCGAATCTAATGCCATCGGTTTTGACATAAATCCCAAATTTATCAAAATAATTCTCCCAGTCATTCTTCTTTCCCTGGTGCATGACCTTAATCATATCATAACTACTGGTATTTACCCTTAACAATGGAAAAATGCAAAAATTGTGCCAATCCAAAAAAGGCCTAATAGTAAGGAATATCCGCCGATCTCTATCTTACCTTATTTGTCTACGGTGTTCGAGAGGGTATTACAAAGGCAAATTAATACATACATTCATTCAAATTACCTGCTCCCTTCAATGCAATCCGGCTTTAGGAAACACCACAGTTGTATAACGGCGATAATCAAAGTTGATGATACAAGGGAATCGTTGGATGATGACAAAATGACCTTTTTAATGCTATTGGATTTTTCGAAGGCCTTTGACACTGTGGATCACAATAATTTGTGCAACAAACTATCAATGTTGTTTGGTTTCTCTAACTCAGTGGTTACCCTTAAGTCATCGTATCTTCAGCATAGAAAACAAGCTGCCTCTGTGGGTCATCGTTTATCCGATTTTCTCTTTCTTAACTGTAGAGGGGTTCCACAGGGTTCGATTCTGGGAACTGCTCTTTTCTCGCTTTATGAGAACGAAATTCCTTCAAGAGTATCATCGTCCTCATATATCCATATAAAGGGTGGTTAAGTTTTAGGGGCCGATGTTGATTTTGAATAAAACACAAATTATTTAGGAAATTACTGTCATTTCTTTTTATTATGATAATATTGGTATGGTTCAATTATGTATGAAACAAAATATCGGCCAAATGGCCGCCGCGACCTCGGCGGCACACCTCCATCCGATGGTCCAAATTTTCGATGACGGTGAGGCATAATTGAGGTTCTATGCCGTTAATGTGCCGAATTATCTCATCCTTTAGCTCTTGAATTGTTGCTAGCTTATCGACGTACACCTTTTCTTTCAATTAACCCCAAAGAAAGAAGTCCAACGGTGTCAAATCACATGATCTTGGCGGCCAATTGACATCGCCACCACGTGAGATAACACGGCCATTGAATTTGTCGCGCAAAAGAGCCATTGTTTCGTTAGCTGTGTGGCAAGTGGCACCATCCTGTTGAAACCATATATCGTCCACATCCATATCTTCCAATTCGGGCCATAAAAAGTTTGTTATCATCTCACGATAGCGAACACCATTCACAGTAACTGCCTGACCGGCCTCATTTTGGAAAAAATACGGCCCGATGATGCCGCCAGCCCATAAACCGCACCAAACAGTCACTCTTTGTGGGTGCATTGGTTTTTCGACAATCACTCTTGGATTATCATTCGCCCAAATGCGGCAATTCTGCTTATTGACGAATCCACTGAGGTGAAAATGTGCCTCATCACTGAAGATGATTTTCTTCGAAAATTGAACATCCACTGTTGCCATTTCTTGCCACCATTGTGACCATTGACGACGCTTGAAATGGTCAAGAGGCTTTAGTTCTTGAGTCAATTGCACCTTGTAAGTGCGTAAATGCAAGTCTTTATGCATAATGTTCATCAACGACGAGCGTGAGAGGTGCAATTGTTGGGCACGACGACGAGTTGAGGTGGACGGCTCTTCAGCCACTCTATCGCGAACAGCAGCAATATTTTCTGCAGTACGAGCTATACGAGCATGCACTGGTGTTTTCACATCTCCTACAGACCCGGTTTGCACAAATTTTTGCACGATTTTTCCGATTGTACGCACATTTGGACGATTAAATTGACCGAAAGAATCACGAAATGCACGATATGCATTTAGATTTGAACGCCCATTTTCATAATAAGCCTGAATAACTTTAACGCGTTGCTCGATTGTGTATCTTTCCATGGTTCAAATTGAGTAAGTCTGAAATTGAGAAATGTCAAATGAAATGCAGAAAAAAACTTGACGTTTAGGTGTGGTTCACATTCAACAACGGCCCTTAAAATTTAACCACCCTTTATATGCTGATGACGTCCAACTATATCAAAGTTGCTCTCTTGGTATGATAGAAGACTGCGCAAGCTCGATCAATACTGATCTAGAGAGAATATCCACGTGGCCAGAAGAAAAAGGGCTCTTTCTAAACCCTCTAAAAACCAAATGTGTCGTTATTAGCAAAAAAAACTTTCCAGATTATGCTTAATGGCTCCGAAATCGAATACATCGACACTGCCAGAAATTTAGGAATGGTTTTTAATACATTGATATGGGAAACCCACATTAATGCGGCCGTTACGTCAGCTGTGGATGTCATATTATTATACTCCTCTGAAAACACGTTTGTTGCTACTATAAACACTTATTACTCCCATCCTTACTTATAGTTGAGAAAATTTTTGATAACTGTGACGCTAATCGCAGAAGAAAACTTAATGTCGCATTTAACAATACTGCGCGCTATGTTTACAATCTGAAACGCTTCGGTAGAATTTCCCACCACTCGAAATCACGAAAACCAATCACCCTAGTTATCTTCAACTTATAATCCCACGGTTTTCTTGTCTTACTCCTACGTCTGAGCGACAGTTTTTCGTAAATTTCATCCGCTTATGAAATTCCTTGCCGCGGCACTCAGCGTTTTTGAACCGAGCTTTTTCCTTAACAATTCCAACTAATTTTTCGTAGCAATATTTAATGTTCGCTAATTTTTTCTGGACATACAGTAGCTGTATATTCAATATATTAAATGTAATCTTCACCACTTTATAACTATCAAAAATGTAGTATCAAATGTAATCTTCACTACTTTAGACTATTCTGTCTTAAAGTGTAAGGTTTTAAGAAAAAAAAATGAAATGAGAGTCTCTTATCGAGTTAGGTGTAGAGTTAGGCACTGGATAATATCCATGCTTAATACTAGAATAATCAAAGCTACACTTGGTTACAGAAGTACAACTAAGATCGTAAATAGAGGAACCCCACAAGGTGGCGTTATCTCCACCTTGCTATGAATAATGGCAATCGACAAAATCTTGGTGCGACTTGAAAGGGAGGGGGTTAAGATGGTTGGGTACGCGATTGATGTGGTTTTATTAGTGTCAGGAAAGTTCCTCTTCACGATAAGTCAAATCATGGAAAGTGCTCTGGATAAGGTACATTCATGGGCTACGAGATGTGCCCTTGAAGTAAATCCAGACAAGACCGAAATGATGCTATTCACCACAAAAACCAAGCTACAGGAATTCACTCCCTCCAAACTAGACGGTCAACCACTCTCACTATGTTCCAGTGCAAAATACATAGGTACGATTCTAGATCCGAAACTTAGTTGGAAACTTAACAGAGACCAGCGGGTTAAGAAAGCAAGTGTAGCTTACTATACCTGCAGCAGAACTTGCCCAAACGATGTTCTAAGTGTGATCCTGCACCTGATCCCCCTTGAACTCCATATTAAATTTTCAGCTATATGCAGCGACGTCCGGCTCAGGGAAACTGGGTGGTGGACAGCAAAGCCAAATGGTCGTGGAGACGATACCAAGTGAACTGGTGACATCTTCAACTGATTACTGGACTAACACGCTCGACTTCAGCAAACCTTTTTCAGTAAAGTTCCCTACCAGAGCAGAATGGGAGAACGGAATGATAATCAATGACTTTGATATCTGTATATATACGGATGGTTCGAAAATGGACTGCGGAGTTGGCGCATGCATTTTTTCGGACCAACTGAATATATTCATATCCTTCCGTCTCCCAGACTCTGCTAGTGTCTTTCAAGCGGAACTTTTCGCGATTCGGGAAGCCTGCCACATACTAAAAATCTCCCAATGTCCAGCCTAAATATAGGTATCTTTTTTGATAGCCAAGCCGCAATCAAGGTCATTGATTCGGTTACCATATGCTCAAAACTGGTAGAGCAATGCCGGTTTGAAATAAATGAACAAAGTATCCATTCTGGACTTACTCTTATTTCGGTCCCAGAACACAGTAATTATGAAGGTAAGGAGCGAGCAGACGAGCTGGCCAGGCGAGGGTCAGACCTTAACTGCTCGCTATCGGAAAGAATCAATATTCCGATAGGAGTCATTAAGGGCAATTTAAACCTTCACTTCCTACAGCTAGCCAATCTCGGGTGGAACAACCTTACCAGTTGTGCAATATCAAGAAAGACATGGCCCAGTTTTAACACACCTAAGTCAAATGAGCTACTAGGCAGACCAAGGCCTGATATTGCCAGAATTGTAGCCATTATTACAGGCAACTGGCCTATAAGGGACCACGTGGCCAAGCTTGGCATTCTCCACAACACTTTCTGTCGCAGCTGCAAAGACAGCAAAGAGAGGGAAACTCATTTCCACTTTCTTTGCAGTAGTTCTGCCCTAGCAAGGACCAGACAACGCACGCTAGGTAAACCCTTCTTTGATACGAAGGGAACCAGTGCACCAACACAAGAACGGGAATTTGAGTAAATTTGCCAAATGCGATGATTTTCAATGGAAAATCATTAACATCACGGTCAAGGTTTAGGAGGGCTTGACTGTAATTTACACGCAATTGGCAGTCTGCAGGCAATAGCATTGTTGCACTGTTCAAGACTTTCACCAAAATTCGCTGTAAAGACCGTCTTTTGATTCCCAATTGCGTGGCCCGTTCTCTGGTTGATGTTTGAAGGTCTTCTTGGTGCCATACGACCAGGGAATCGACGATGGAATTCACGTTGAGCCGAAACCACCGACTGATTATTTGTCAAAAACATTGAACCAATTATTCCTCGTTCTTGAAGAGTATAGTAATCCATGGTTTGTCTATATGTATTCTGCTTTTGCTTACTTCACAAATGTCAAAGTCGCGATGGCATGAGACGCCATTTGCCAAAATAAGCGCCATTACATGCAAAGAGAAAACGAGTTATTGAATTTGTTTACAAAAGGTAAGCAGTCATAAAAAAGCATACGAAACAGAACCAAAGAAGAATCATACAATTTGTCATGAATAAGCAAAATGATCGCTTCTGGGGCACTAAAAATATGCGTGACCACTAATACCACCCGTGAAACTTAATACCACCTAAGTTTCAAACTACACCACTCTGTCTTTCTCTCTGTCTCTTCCCCTTTCCACAAAAAACGCAAGTGTTTTAAAAAAATAGTATAAGGGTATTCATATCCCCTTCAACACGTGCAAATTATAAAAAAAAGGAGTATATGCTTGTTTGTTTTCAAATTACATTTTATTTTGACACTGACAGCTCTTTCGCGGTCAACAAATTGACAGAAATACAGTATCATATTTCAGCGGTACGAAGTGAATCGATTTACGCTTGAACAACGTTACGGAATATTGAAAACTTATTTCCAAAGTGAGTGCTTTGTTGCCGAAACAGTGCTAATTTCGGAAAGAAATTACGATCAAAATAATGCACCAACCGTGCCTAAATTGTTTGCGGAGTGGCGGCATTATTGGCCCATTTTCCCTCGAACATGAAGATGGCAATAGCGTTACCGTCAACGGTAAATGATAACTATTTTCTTTTTATCAGAAACTGAGGAAATGAACTTGAACGATCTTCGGTTCCAGCAAGACGGCGCTGGACTTTTTTTGTAGGGTGCCGTTAAAGGTCGACGTTATGCTGAAAATCCAGAAACGATTCAGGCACTTAAGCACAATATTGATCCAGTTATTCCTGAAATTTAGCGCCGAACCATTTAAAACATATAGCAAAATTGGATTGACAGGATGGGGTACTGCATTTAAATGAAATTATTTTCTATAAATAATCGGAAAGCGTACAATTAAAGCAACAACAATTTTTTTTATAACAATTTTAAAAAGACACCAACAGGTGGTCTTTTATATGCATATATGTATCATACTTACAATTAGCGGCTGATAAGTTCGCGGCCTGGGATACTCAACAACGAGTCAACATCTCATTAGTGGTATAAATGACTGCGGCACTCTTTAGTAGTATAAATATTACCTCGTTTCAATAATAATTTCATTTTGTTATTATCTGTGGTAGGATAAACATCACCATGTCAGTCGAAATCGGAAATTCTTGCAATTTTGAGCACCGCGCCGTGATAAAGTACCTCGTGAAAAAAGTAAAATCGCCTAATGAAATTTTCGAAGACATGTCATCGACTCTTCAGGATTCTAATCCTTCGTATACCATGGTCAAAAAATGGGCTCGCTTATTTCAACAAGGGCGAGAGAGCTGTGAAGACAACCCCCGCCCAGGTCGTCCTATGTCAGTGGTCACAAAAGAAAACATCGGAAAAGTTAAAAAATTAGTTTTGGCCGACCGAAGAATAAAAATGTGGCATATAGCGGACGAGTTGTACATCTGAAAAGAATGGATTGGAGAAATTTTGCACGTGCATTTAAACATGAACAAAGTTTGTGCGAATTGTGTACGGAAAATGATAACGCCCTTCGACAAGCAACGACGACTGGAGTGCTGCAAACAATTTTTGAAGTTAGCCGGGGAAATTTGCGACCAAATCGTAACTGTAGATGCGAGTTCGGTTCGCCAATACGATCCGGAGATCAAACAAGAGTCTATGCAGTGGATTGAAAAAGAGGAGAGGCCGCCGAAGAAATTCAAGGTGGAAAAGTCGGCTTCGAAGCTTATTGCGACTGTTTTTTGGAACAGCGAAGATATTTTAGACCACCCACCCTACAGCCAAGACTTAGCCCTGAGCGACTTTTTCCTTTTTTCCAATTTGAAAAAGGAGTTACGAGGCCGGAGATTTGCAGATGAGAACGAACTCAAGGCGGCCGTAGAAAATCAACAAAACAGGGAGAGGAAGTTAGTGCTCGATTTAGTCTACGGCCTAGTAAACTCGTTTTTGTTTGCACCTATGCATCCAATAGGTGCAGTTTAATATAGAGAACAACAGATAAGAGCGTTATAGCCTAGGACGAATGTGTTTTGAATATTCCTGATAAATTGAAGGGTGTATTTTATTCATATTGCAAGCATTCCTGACTAGATTGAACTTTCTACGGTTTTCATCAGAAGGGTTTGCAAGACTGAAAAATTAACTCCGCCAGCCTTACTAACAGTTCTATTGCAGCTTAAGACGCACCTCATATTTTTCATAAATTTGATGCATCGCGACGAAGGCGACAATAGGCAGATAGTGTATTTATTAGTGCAAGACATAAGAAATAATTTCGGGGTGTCCATAAATATTTTTCTGCATATGCCAGTAGATCTGGTTATAAAGAATTATAGAATACCTGCTGATGGAATATTTAGCACTTAAGAGATTCATTCGTAGACACCTTTCAATTAATATTTAAGAATTAATTGTTCAACTCTATTGTTTATTTTTTAGCTCACTAATCCCGGGGTCATTTCAGCACAAATCTACCTCAGAACATTCAGATTGAATTATAATATTGTAACATAATGTAGCATAATAACTACGCCCCAAAAAGATGCAACATATTCCGAAGTGTCTTTTCATTCGTGTCCACAGTAAGAGACGAATTATGTCTAAGACGAAGTCGAGGAATTAAGAGAGAATTATAACCGCAAGAGAATTATAACCGCAAGAGATTATTGGCTGCAGCTGTCATCTTGGAATTATTACATCAGAATTTTCTTGTTCCAGAGGTCGAAGAATTTGCTAGAAGTTTCTGGCTATCAGAAATGCGACTATATAAGGACAGATGGCGATCGAGGCAAGGCAGTTGGTTTTCGAACAGCACGAAGAGATTGGAAAAGTGATAATAGGCGAAGTTGTAATTTTGTGATAAATTGAAAGTTGAGAGTTAACAAGAAGAAGTAATTAGTTTGGATTTGTGAATTAAGTAATTGAAAGGAGATAAAGTGATTTGAGAAGAAAGAGACCTTGTAAGGAAGGAATTTGCGAAGAATAGTATAGTGTGAACTTGAATTGTTCTATAGATTAGAAAATAAAGAAATAATTTCACAGAACAACGTTTTATCTACTCGAGCCGTAGCTCGCTTATTACAATATATATAATAACAAAACAACTCTCCGCTGACAACCGCAAGTTGAATCTTTGACATTTTCGGGCATTTCACACATTTTTGGATACAAGAAAGTACCAAATCCAAACATATCTCAAAATGGGACAATAATGCCCACAACGTAAGCAAGCCAGGGCCCAGCCCCGTCTCTCCATGACTATGATACGTACTACTCGTATATTTATCAATAGCCTTCATAACTAACACCATAAAACAAATTTGTTTAAGATTCCACCCCCATTTGCCTTCATTGTTCTAAGTTGAGTACAATACTGCAAGTTTAGCCAAAGTGCCATGAAAACCAACACTTCGCCCGACCATGCACTCCTAATTATTTTATGCAAGTTTATTATGGAAATGACGATAATGGCATAATAGGAAAAGTTGAACAGCTGTCTTGCGTGCAATCAATAAGAGTAACATTGGCAGGAAGGCGGAGACTAGGTCAGGTGGTGCTGACAAAGGACGTTCTCGAAGGCAAGGTAATCGATCAATCTGCAGTTCTCAACGAAAATAATATGTTCATGTCTTACCTCGTATGCTGTTGTTCTATTTTCAACATTTTCTTGGTATAATATATAATTTATTGTACATACAGTTGAAAGTTTGTAATGGAACCATTTTCAATGTCATGACATTAAAATTACTGGCAGGGCAAGAATTGTTGTAAATAAATGAATAAGTGTTATTATTACCTTTAATAAAATAGCTTAACCCACATAAACCCAGAGCCCCACTTAAGGTGCAATTATATTTTGCTTAAAATTTCCTATTATTTGATAAGACGACTTTAAGTGTAATAAAATAGACTTTGAAGAGTTCATATGCCGTTGTTTATTTTGAACAATTTGTTGAGTTTTATGAATTTCTAGGAAAACGTAAGTAATAACTGTTATATGGTTTTGTTATAATATTACAGTTTTTTTTTATGTTTATGAACTAGACTATTAGTAAATATTTTAAAAACAATGATATTTTGTATTTTTATGTAGAATTTATTAGTTTTTGTTCAGCGCCAAATTTGAGGTGTGCTGGGAACAGTAGGCTCCGTGAACGTTCCCTTCAATGGATTACATTTAGACATAATTTTTCATTTATTTATCATTATTTTTATTGGCTTTTCTTTGTAGACTGAGTGTTAATGAAATTATATCAGACCTAGAAGATTATTATTTCTCCATACATATTTATCACACCACCTGAAAATGTCGATTTGAGTGATGAAGACAGTGGAAGTGAGGATGCAGGAGATATAAGCAACCTTGCTTGTGGGCAATTATTGGCTGAAGCCGGGGTGCGATGCCAGGTTGAAAGTTGAACTGTTGAAGGAATGAACAGGAAGGAGTCTTGAAAATATTAGGTCATTACATATGAAATTGACGACCTACCGATCATTCCTAAAGTGATCGTTGACGTGAAGTTGTGCATAGAAATTGAAAACGGTAAAAACTAATTTACGCTATTAGCTCATTGAGTTGACTTTTTTCCTTACAGAGAAAATGTTTTCACCAACAAATTTAAGGGCAATTTTCCTTTTTCAAATTAAAAAAAAAAACATGAACGCAGCCGCATGGACTAGAGAAATTAACGGTGCTTTTGCTTTGGGTACGTGTAGTTAGAGAAATCTTCGAAACTGGTTTACCATTTTCGGAGAGGGAGATTTTTCGTTCAAAAATTTGCCAAGGGGTAGACCAGAGAATGTCATTGATAATGAAGAATTTGCAGCAGCTGTTGAAGAAAATCCAGCTACGACCGTTCTTAGCCTTGCTACAAGGTTCAAAGTGTCAACTGCAACAATAAGTCGCCACCTTTCCGCCATCGGAAAGGTAAAAAAACTAGAGAGATGGGTGCCCCACGTAATAACACCAGCGAATATGCTACTACGTTTGCGAATATGCTACTTTTTTGCATCGCATTGTCACCTGCGAGGAAAAGTGGATCCTATACGATAATCGGAAGAGGTCGGGAGAATGGGTAGCCGTGGGTGAGCTTCCCAGTGGACTTGGCAAGGCAGACTTGCACCCCAAAAAGGTAATGGTGATTATATGGTGGACGAGTGAGGGAGTTGTCCATTATTCCTTTCGCGGAGAAACAATCACGGCCGAGTCGTACTCTAGATAAATCGACATAATGCACAACAAATTGCTCCAAAAACAGCCGTCACTGGTAAATAGGCATGGTCCCATATTGCTGCATGACAACGCAAGACCACATACCGCACAGTCGACGTTCCTGAAGCTTTCGGAGTTGGGTTATAAAGTCTTGCCTAATCCGCCTTACTAACCAGACTTATCCCCGACCGTTTACCACCTTTTCCGAAGTTTGGGCTATCGCCTCCAAAATAAACAATTCATAAACCCAGATGCCATAAAATAGGGCTCTAAGGACTTCTTAGCCCGAAAGGATAAGGACTTTTTTAAAAGAGGCATTTTTCCTTTGGTGGAAAGTTGGAAAAATGTGACAGATGTAAATGGAGATAATTTTTCGGAATAAACTTTTTTAATTTTTGAAATAGCGTTGTTTAACTTTCCACATAAAAATAGGCAACTTCATATGTAACGACCTTAGGTCATTACATATGAAATTAAAAAAAGTGATCGCTGTGGCGTGAAGTTGTGCAGAGACAAAACTGCCTGATTCATTACATTGTCAGAAACGCAACTTAAATTCAATGTGGTCAATGCTCTCAAACTTTTGACACAACAAAATATTTTTTTTTTTCACAAATGTTTATCAACATTTTTATTTTTGTTTCAACTTTATGTTTTTTCATAGTTTATTTAATAATAAAGAGATCTAAAAGAGTAAAAACCCCATAGGCATATTCTCAAAGTGCCCCATTTAAGGTGCGCTACTGAAACTCTGCTTGTATAAAATTCAGAAGTGTAGAAAGGGTATTTTTGTCTCTTTTAGAACCCTTTTCTTATGCATATTTGGACACAAAAATTTCTAAAAATTTATTATTTCAGTACTTTGGGATAATATGGGTTAAGAACTAATTTTAAATCACCAAATAGGTATGTCCTAGAATCTGTAGAAAATTGTATAACAAATAAAGATGTAACTTTGTATACAGAGTTTTTAAAAAAGTTAATCTCCTTTTATTCGGAAACAGAGTTAAGATAAAAATACCCATAGTTGAAATTGAATACGTACTTTTGATATAGAAAATCGAATGTAAATGAAACGTTTTTTCGATTTGCAACATTTTTCGTAAAGTTCAACGTTTCTGAAATATCAAAAAAAGAAATACCCATTCTAAAGCCGAAGGTGCCCCGATGTTCATTTCTTTTTAGATATAAAAGTATATTGCTTTACGCCTGATTTGTTCTTCTCAGGTTAAACTTGAATAGTAGAGTTGATTTAGCTTTCGCAAGTGATCGACTTTTTTATTTATTTCATGCGAAATATATAATTATATAGATGATTCTTGACATCAGAATTCGAACCGTGAACCAACAGCATGACAAGCGATGATGTTACCACTACACCACGGCCACCCTCTCATAACATGAGACGTTGGGATCAATTTTTAACCTGAATTTTTTACACTTCTTAACGATGGCATATATATATAGCAATATTTTTAGCTGTGGAATACGTTAACCTTGAGTTTTCATAAATTGTGTTCTTCGATTAAATTGTTATATCATATATATAAAGTTTATTAAAAGTTCAAAGTAGAAATAAAAGTGAAGTGAGATTTTGAAATAATCATCTTGGCTCATTTGGACCCATCGGCGATCAAATTAAATTCTGACCAATCCGACAGACTTTTTTACATCTTCGAAAATGGTGGATCGGGGATCTTATGTAAAAAATGATGATGACCATATAGAATCACACAGAAACGTTACAATCTTTCTCTAACGGATCGTATGATCTCCTATCCTTCAGTAGAACCATCACTTATAAAGTGGCTATGACTTAGTGAACTTTTTAGTTCAAATACAATATAATAGCGGCCATTTTCTTTCGTATATTGTCTTTCAACGCTTCTAGGGTCCGTGGCTTGTTAACATAAACTTTGGACTTCAAATAACCCCACAGGAAGAAGCCTGGAGGCGTTAAGCCGGGTGATCGCGGAGGTCAGTCAAAATCACCATTTTTCAAAATTAGGCGTCCGAAAAACAAAGGACGCAATAAATCTATCGTGGCTCAGGCTGTATGAGCTGTGGTAGTTAATAAGCCACTCTTTATATTTTCCAGTTTACTAATAGATATGTTAAATCTTTTGTTTTCATTTTAAGTTGTAATGATAGTGTGTTTTTTGCTAAACTTTTTTGTTCTATATTTATAGAATTAATTTAGGTTCTTTAACGCTTATTGGTGTTTGTTTATTCTATATCTATCTGCTAAAGTTTGGAATTGTGTATTTATCCCTACCTGTTTGTTTAATTCTGCAATAGCATTGTAATTGTTTTCCTCCATTACTTTCAAATGGTTTTCAATTTCTATTCTCTCTTCATTATCCATTAATCCAAAAAGAAATTCAAGTCCGGTGCCTCTATGCTCATCATCCCTCTTCTTTTACTTGAATGCGGGAGTATAGTTTTTAACTTTGATTTAGAATCTTCTAAATAATAAGTCATTAATCTCTTTAATCTTAAGTCATCAAAAGTATTATAGCCGGTTTCTGTAGGAAATTTAATTTGTTTTGTGATACTGTAAGGTTCTAAAATAACTGTGGGGAATATTTTATTATATTTTTCTATTAAATCAGTAGGATCTTGTTTAATTATAATGTATTCTACTTGGTTGTTTCTTGCAATATGAATTCTGATTTGACCATGGTTATTACTAATTGAAAAAATTAAACAATATTTATGATTTTAATTTTGACTGTAAAGAAATGAAATTATAAATTTTTCCTACTTCCCCTAACTCTTCTAACTTTATTTTATTCTGTATAAGATCTATAGGTTTCCTTAATGTCGTCGAATGAATAGTATTGTACAATATATTATACTTTTACATTAACAGCTTTGTTTTTTTTTTTTTGCTTTTGACTAAATATGTTCATTTCTATTCTTGTGCATTATATATTCTAAGGTATTCATTGAAAGAGCCATGCACTTTTTCTACATCTGCATTCCCCGTCTTATGCTAAATTCGTTATCGCATACTATTTTCTGGATGTTACCCAATACTTAAGGGTAGTCATATAGTCGGTGCTCCACTTCTTGCAAAAAAAGGCGCTCAATGCAGCACATATGCTGTCATCTGTTGAGACAGTAAATGTTCAGCATCGTAATGTCAGGCAGGAGTGAGAACCTCGAGATGGTCAGGATTCTTTGTAATGGGACATAAAGGACGTCAAGTTATGATTACAGAAATTTGACAAACTGATGTTCTAAGCTCTTCAAAATGTAAAGTTGCAAGAGCAACTGTGCGCCAAAAATGGTACTTGGCCAATTTAACAGAGGCTTCCCAGAGGTCACCAAATTGTGATGGAATGTGGAGGAATGAACTGTCAATCGATCCCATCCTCGAGACATTGCTGTTGAACCGCATGAGTGTGACTATCACTCAGTAATAATTTTCGGAGATCAGCTAATTCGTTTTTTGCACCTACAAATTCTTATTGTTGTCGGACCAAATTTTGGTTTGTCCCTAGTGCAAATGAAACGCTTTAGTGCCGAAAAGAAAGACTAGCGTTGATAAGTCCTTCACCAGCTCCAAATGCAAAGCTTTAGTAGCGAAGCAGATGAATAAGCAAATATAAAATTTTTTAGGCGGGCCTGCCTCTAACTTCTGATTGATAATAAAATGGTCCACAATAGTCTACCCCAGTTTTTTAAAAAAAACACTGTTTGATTGTACCAGTTCAATTGGTAAATTTTCGATTATATATTGTGCCAGTTTGGGCTTAAGTCGAAAACAACGAACACATTTGTTTATCACACGAGTAACTGTTTTTCTTAAACTTATTGGTCAAAATTGCAGTCCTATTGATGCAAGTATAGACTGGGGTACAGCATGTAAGAAGTTGCGATGAAAATGATCAATAATTGAGTACCTAAGAACGTGCTACTTGGGCATGATAACAGGACGTTTCTATTCGAAATCCGATCTGGAGTTTTGGAGCCGTCCTCCTACCCGGAGCAAACTAAAAGAATAAAAAAACAAATTAAGAAAATGAATACTGCTAGAAGGATTTATTTTGTTCTTTGCGTCGAGTGCACTACGAGTATATTCGGTAGCAAAATTTACTTCTTGAACCATACGAATTAATAGGTATGTCCCTTGCTGAATGTCATGAAGAGTAAGAGGATCAGAAGACCAGGGGGCACCATCGCTTCTTTTCGTAATTGTACATAATCGGTAGACGTAAGCGTAAGTTCTTTGCATTTTCCAAAACCAATTAATAAATTTGCAACCGATAGATAAATTTGCTGCCATGGTCTTCGATAGTAGAATGCGTTTCTGCTAATCGGGCAAGTCTGAAGCCAGAGCAGGGCAAATAGGCCACTGAGATCGATTATCGTTAAGAAATGCTGGGCCATGGTTCCATAAGAATTTATAAGTTCCTTGCGGGTAGCTCCTTTCGATAAAATATCTGCCAGGTTCATCCAGGATGATACGTAATGCCAGGCCATGTCATTAGTCAAGGCTTGAATTTTAGTCACCCTGTTTGCCGCGAACACATTGCAGTTGGATGGCCGTTCCTTCAAAAAAGATATTATTATTTATTAACATATAAATTAATTTCTATGCTAATATGTTGATATGTTGTGAGCTAGGGTTGGTCACGAAGGCGTCTTCGGTGCGAGTAATTAGGACGGCGGCACGCTCGCGGTTGCTTGGCTCAGCTCATCGGACGGGGTAGTTCTTTTCCACCTTACTTTGCACCACCTGCTCAACACGTAAAATCGTGCCATTGTAATAAAAAACCCAAAAGAGAAGAAAGAAGTTACTCTACTTTGACTTCGGATGGACTTCAAAAAAGATAGAAAAAAAAAAAAAAAAAAAAAAAGGAAAAATCCAAGGACGTGTACCCATGGCCAGGAGAAAAAACGGGAAGGACTATGCCAACTTACCCTAACTATCCCAAACTAAACTTAAACTAATCTAACAACTTAAGCTAAATCCTAAACAAAACCTAACTATATTAACCTAGCCTATTCTACTCCCTATCACGCGAATTATCCTTCCCCTAAGTCTTTCCTCGCCAAACGGGTTCATCAAGTACCTGGGGTATGCCTGGTGGAAGTGGCAAAAGTTGGCCTGCCCACCCTGCGTGTCTTGTGACACGACAAATTGCTAGGGGCTATCTGGCGAGAGATAGCCCCTAGAAGTGCTTCCCAGTCACGTTAGTGGTCACGTTGTCCTGGTGAAAAAGAACTTCTTTCTTCGCCAAATGCGACCGTTTTTGCTCCAAATCGGCTTGGAATCGATCCAGCAGCTCTGCGCAATATGCGCCGGGGATCGTTTTACCCTTTTCAAGGTAATCGATGTGAATAACACCACGCGCATCCCAAAAAACTGTCGCCATGACCTTGTTTGCTGACAAACCCGCCTTGGCCTTCTTCGGCTTCGATTCACCAGGAGAAGTCCATTGTTTTGACTGTTTCTTGGTTTTTGGTGTGTTGTGGTGAATCCAGGTTTCATCCACGGTTACGAAACGGTGCAAAAACTCAGCAGAATTTTTCTGGAACATCGCCAAACACACGTTTGAAGTTGTCAAACGAATGCGTTTGTTGTCTATTGTAAGCAAACGCGGCACCCAGTCCCAACATCGCGCAAGAGGTGAATAGCAGTTTGATTCTCTCTAGTTCTTGGGATTGCTCTGGTGAGAGTGCCTGGACCGGGGACCGTTCTTTCGTCGGCAACGGGATGTCGAGTTCGCTAATGATGTTCGGAGCGACCTTAAATGCTTTTCAGAAATTAACACTTAAATAAATGACCTGCTGCAAGTTTGGCAAAACAAATATTTCTATCTCATGAGAACTGCCACCCCAGGAGACTACTGTCTCAAATTGTGCCAGTATTCGTTGGTGATTTCCGTCTGCCATTCGAATGTCCATATTCATCCTAGTTATTACGATGTTGTGTTTGTCCAAGAATTCAGTCGCTCCCTTCTCTAAACAGCTAATTGAAGCTCCACTATCCAATAAGCCCATGAGCTCCTCGCCGTCTACCCTAACCTTAGCGTATGGCATATTGTCGTCCGAAATGTTTATTACAGTCGCTACTATGTCTCTCTTTCGTCGCCTACTTATTGCACATATTTCCCTAAGCCTCCTTATTTTGAGATAGTTCCTACTCTTCTCTACTGGCTCTGTCACTTCCTCTCGAAAGATACGCTTTCTGGTGGCTTTATACTCCTGCAGGCATTCGTGTAGGCTCTTCTTTTGAGGGATTTCCTTCTTCGTAGAGGTATCATCACCTTCTCTTCAAAATTCCGACGTTTTGTCCTCGCTTTCCGGGAGTGTGGTCTTGGTTGGCTGGTTCGTCCCGGTCGCACTGCCGACTCTCAGGTTTCCCTGGCACTGTGTGCAACTAAAGTTAATGTTTCAATCAAAAATTATGAGATATATGTATATAAAAAAAAGTAATAATTGCAGTCTTTAGCCCAATCAAAAAAAAAAGGCATGACTGTACGATCAAGTCATGCCTTTTTGTTTGTTTATATAATATTCAGATTTAAAATTTAGGAACAATTTACAAGTGACAAAGAAATTTTAAATTTCGCGAAATTCTTCCAAAAGCCAGTCAACTTTGCTGTTACAATAAGTAAAATGCCACTTAAACTTAAAGGTTTGCTTTGTACGATTGTCGTACGTCCAGCTTTAACATATGGATCACAATGTTGGACGACGTATGACAAATATGAGGGAAAAATGGCAGTGACGGAGATGAAAATGTTAAAAACGAGACCTAATTACAAGGTGGCGCGAAATTCATCACTCGAATTCCTAAGGCAGTATCTTTGTTTGTAAATAAAAAGAATTGGTCCTGTTTGTTGATCATGTTTATTTAGACTTATAACATTTATTTCTATTAAGTAGCGAAAAGTTGATGCACATTCGGACTCGTTCTACAGCATTTTCAAAGACTTTTCTCAAATCTTCGGGAAACGAAATCTGCATTTCTTGTCGGTTGTTCTTCATAAAAGTCTGGAACGGTCAAATCGGGCGATCTTGCGGGCCAGTGCAAATCGCCAAAACAAGAGAATAAGCGGCCGGGAGGAGGGCTGTATATCAAAATTCGCTGTAAAGACCGTCTATTGATGCTCAGTGGAGTGGTCCATCATCTGGTTGATGTTGGTATCCTCTTGGACATCTGCAGCCACACCAGCGATATTCTCGACAGAACGGCTGCTCCGAGGTCGGCTGCGTCTGCTACTGTCCCGTGTGGAGCTAATCTCCTCGAGGCGAGTGACTAACCGACTAAAAGCCGCAGTGTTTGCTCAGTTGGTGCCACAGGACCAGGAAATCAACGACGAAATTCACGTTGCGCCAAAACAACCGACCGATTATTTGTCCAAAAAAATATACACACAATTATTTCGCGTTTTTGAAGAGTATAGCAATCCATGGTTTGTCTGTGTGTATTCTGCTTCTATTTACTTCACAAATGTCAAAATCTCCATGGCATAAGACGCTATTTGCAAAAATTAGAGCATCTCCCGATAGGGTGATTACTTTTGCGCCACCTTGTACTTCTACAAGCATATTCACGGAAAGTTTATTGTAAAGAAACCGATTGTGGAAAAGCTCCAAACCTGTGGAGGTAGGCTCTGAGGCATCCATGACCAGAAAGCATCTGGGTCAGGTAGAAATTCAGCTCCCCATGCTTCCTATTAGTCCAAGTGTCTATATATTGTAATACGCGAGCTACGCCTCGAGTAGATAAAACGTTATTCTGTGAGATTATTTCTTTATTTTCTAGTCTATAGAACAATTCAAGCTCACACTATACTATTCTTCGCAAATTCTTTCCTTACAAGGTCTCTTTCTTCTCAAATCACTTTATCTCCTTTCAATTACTTAATTCACAAATCCAAACTAATTACTTCTTCTTGTTAACTCTCAACTTTCAATTTATCACAAAATTACAACTTCGCCGATTATCACTTTTCCAATCTCTTCGTGCGGTTCGAAAACCAACTGCCTTGCCTCGATCGCCATCTGTCCTTATATAGTAGCATTTCTAATAGCCAGAAACTTCTAGCAAATTCTTCAACCACTGGAACAAGAAAATTCTGATGTAATAATTCCAAGATGACAGCTGCAGCCAATAATCTCTTGCGGTTATAATTCTCTTGCGGTTATAATTCTCTCTTAATTCCTCGACGTCGTCTTAGACATAATTCGTCTATTACTGTGGACACGAACCTCGAATGAAAAGACACTTCGGAATGTGTTGCATCTTTTTGGGGCGTAGTTATTAGGCTACATTATGTTACAATATCATAGTGATATCATCTCTCCTGCCATTCTCTCAGACTTGTCCTTGGTGGTCCTCCGTATTTGGACATTCGACTCGTCGATGTAGATGCCGTTGCCATAGAGCATTATCGATGCTGCAACTCTTGCTAAGAGCAATCTCTTTTTGTGTTTTGGTCCGCCGATATTTGGCATGATCCTTGCCAGGGCAGACATAACCTTTGCTGCCTTCTCAGAGTATATGCTGCGGATGTTGTTCAAAACTTAGCATTACATCTATAGTAATGCCAGGGTACTCCAACTCTGGTTTGGAAACCACAACATGATCGCCCACGGTTACTTTTATAGTCTTCATGTCTCGCCTTCTGCTGATGAGCACAACTTTTGTCTTTTCTTCTACAACCAGTCCCGGACTATCCCGATAGCTTCACTGCAGTTACGATCCAACTCTTCAAGGAGTTTGGTCACTACAACGATTGCTTTGTCGTCGGCGAAGCCAATTAACAGAATGTTTCTAAAGTTAGCGGTGTTGAAGACGTTCTTGACATCCAGCGTGATGATTGCGCAGTTCGGATTACTCCGGCCGTTCCATCGTCTTGCCTTGATGGCATTTTTCGCTGTATTCACGACTTCGTCGATGGCATCGATCATAGAACGTGCCTTACGGAAACCATATTGGCGATCTACGAGGTTTTCTGCCCCATCAACTGCACTCTTCAATTTGTCACTTATGATGCGCTCCAGTATTTTCCCCATGGTGTCCAACATGCTTATACGATGAGGGATCCTTTGGTGGTTTATTACCTTTTGGTAGGAGGACCAGTCTTTGCTTCTTCCATAAGTAGGGTAATACTTTTTCCTTGAGGCAAGTGTTGTATATTTCTGCGAAGATGTGTGGGCACCAATTGCGTTGCTGCTTTTAAGGCAATGTTGGAGATTCTATCGACAGCAGGCGACTTTTGGTCCTTGATTTTTAAGCAGACTCGGAGGCATCTTCTGCGGTGTCAAGGGTTATTGCTATAGGTAACGCTCTCGTCGTGTTTACCCTCTCTATTTGTTTCTCTATTCCCTGTTGTTGTGGATAAAGTACAGCTAACTTTAATTGCAGTTTTTAAGTTTCTCCGGGCGGTTATGAATCTCTCCGTGGTTGTTGTGTTTCCTGCAGCTCTGGTACAACAGGCGCGCCCTGTGGCACTCTGCGCGCAGTCTGGCGACTGCAATCGTTTGCTGTTTTCTGGTACATGGATGCATCACTGGCTTTTGCTAATCCTCTTCTGAGCTGGCTCGCCTTGTTGCTGACTGATCCGCAAATGAATATATCTTCGGGACTGCGCCGTAGTCGAAACTTAATTGCCTACTACATATTAACACTCTTCCGTTTTTGCTGAAGGTCAGCTCGTTCCCGGAATTCGGGAGACCTATGTCCAACGATGCAAACGCCTCAAGGAGTATTCTTCCTCTGGCGTTTGTAGTACGTGACCCCCATTCTACAGCTAACGCATTGAAATCGCTTGCAATGACGACGCAAGTTCTTTCCCTTGCAGTGGTTGTGATGTTGTCAATTCATTCGACTTCTTCCTGCGTGATGCTGGGATACGTGTAGTAGCTGAAGAAGTATATACTATTTACTTTGACCCACTCGAAGCATGCCTGGTGTGTTATTATTTTCTCTTCGAATGCTCGTTGGCCACTTAATCATATTGCGACATTACCTGAAGTGTCCGCCGTCCATATACCCTCGTTAAGCTGCTTGTAGAGCTCGCTGAGTATTGAGATATCCCCGCTGTACTACAGGATAATCTGTATAAGTAGGTTTTGAGCTAACCTTCGTATTCGCTTTTGGGAAGCGTTTAACGCGAGCTGAAATGCAGGGCATCTTGTGCTTCCAGTATTGTGCCCGGCACTATGCCCACTTCCTTCACAGAGCATGCATTGTGGCTCTGAGGAGCAATCCTTTGCCTTGTGATCTTTCCACCGCATCTATAGCAGTGTTCAGATCGGTTTTCGCTTTTGCAGTCGTTTCGTTTTGCATGGTGCATGGTGACCATACCCGAGGCACCCGTAACATCTTTCAAGTCCGATTTTCCTCTTAATTGGGAATTTACTCAAGCGCTTTGTTGGCGATACTTGACAGACTCACTACTGCTGTCTTCCTCATAGACTTTATTGCAGTTTCTGGTATCGGCTTTTGTTGTTCGAGCTGCTTCAGGAAGGCTAGCACGACCTCTTCCTTGGTCGTGATTTCATCAAGATCCTTCACCTCTATTGTCTTCGGCTTTTTCGTCTAGAATCTTCTCCACCATTTGCTTTCTCAGCATGTCGGGGTACGAGAGATCGCCTGTTGTCTTTATTACAAGTGCATCGGGAGGGTTTGGTGTCCTTCTCTGCCTTTCACTTCCCTTTGTCTGCATCCATTCCTGCGTCTGGCCCTTACCTCTTCGTCGTTCTCTTAAGTGAAGAGCATAAGCTCACCCTCTTAAACCAACCAACCCACCAACCAACCTTCGTCGTTCTCGGTCTGGGTTCTCCTTTTATTTGTAGCTGTAGCCCGCCTTCCATGATTCTGCGCGGGACTCCGTGCGGGACTACTAGTGCTATCTATCCGACTCCTGAGGATCGCACTGTGGCTTACTTCCTCCGTCTGAGTACTTTGGGACGAGAGTTCGTTCCTGTTTACCATCGTGCTCCTCACTGCTTCGCATTTCTCTACTGTTTTATAGTGAATCCGGATTGAAGTAACCCGACTCCTAATTTCATGATGCACGTTATTTTTTCCTTTAATGAAATTCATCACCTCGATGATCTTGCTGCTCTAGATTTTCATCGCACCACTCTAAAAATTTTGGTTGGTGAGGCTGGGACTTGGGTTCGTTTTCTTCTCCCCTTCAATGGGGTTTTCCGTGCTTATGGAAGTTCTGGAACCAGTAGATTTTTTTTTTTTTTTTTTTTTTTTATAATTCGCGCGCGCCAAAAGGATTATGAATACCTTTATACTGTTACAGGGCACGGGCTTTTAAGGACAAGGGGAAGAGGAACAGAGGAGAAGCCTATGCACGTTGGCTTTAAATGTTTGAAGGTTGTAGTGATGGGGAAATACAGAGCTTGGTAGATCATTCCACATTCGTGTCGTTCGGCTTATAAACGAATCCCTATATTTAACAGTACGACCGAAGTTAGGCTTTAGGGAAAACTGATGTGCATTCGAAGCATGTCGCGTATTGCGGGTGAAATTTTGAAGGGGAGGAATGCAACTGGCTATTTCGCTGGAGCATTTTTTGTAGAAAAAACGATAAAACAGGGAGAGACAGGAGACATTTCTCCGATGTTCTAATGAATGAATGGAATTCACAATGTCTCTATCACCTATGAGTTTTAACGCGCGATTTTGTACCCTATCTAGAATGTGCAGAACGGTCTTGGGTGCACCAGACCAGATATGGGCGTTATATTCCAGCTTAGGGCGGATGAATGCCTTATAAATTGAGGCCAGATCAGACGGGGTAAAATATTTCTTGCACCGTTTAAGGAATCCGAGACATTTTGCAGCATTTTTGGCGACCTCGAATATGTGATCATTCCATCGAAGATGGTTATTAATACACATACCGAGAATGGCAAGTCTTTCGGTTTCAATGATGCAAGTACCATCCATGGATAATGGTTGAGGGTTTTGGTTTCGCTTGAGAGACAGAAGACAGCATTGTGTTTTGGAAGCATTAAATTCCACGCGGTTGGTTGAACCCCATTTAATTATGCTGTCCAGGTCGGAATTTAATGTGTTTAACATACGTTGCCGTTCCCCTTCTACGGCCGAAGAGCAAGGACGTGAGTTAGGGAACGAATATGAAAAACTGAGGGTACTGTCATCAGCGAAGGAATGGATTGGATTAGAAGTTGCAGACAAGAGATCATTTATAAAAATGAGAAAGAGAGTCGGAGACAAAACAGAGCCTTGGGGAACACCAGCATTTATTTGGTGAATTACAGACTTGAAGCCGTCCAAAACAACTTGTATTGAACGCCCCGAAAGGTAATTTCTAATCCATTGAAGAAGAGACTCATCGATGCCATATGCACGCATTTTCGACAAAAGAGCCTGATGCCAAACTCTGTCAAATGCCTTTGAAATATCAAGCGCAACCATCTTGGTTTCGCCGAAGTGATGGAGAGATTGGTTCCACTTCTCGGTGAGATATGCCATCACCAGTGGACCTGTTGCTACGAAAACCATACTGCCGGTCATTAAGGAGTTTTCGTGAATCGAGATATTTCATAAGCTGACGATTTATCAGCGTTTCCATGACCTTGGAAAGAAGGGACGTAAGTGCAATGGGTCGGTAATTGGACGGGGAGGAAGATTCGCCTTTTTTAGGGACGGGCTGGACAAATGCTGTTTTCCATCTACTCGGAAAGAGCCCTGAAAAGTAGGATAGACAGAAAAGCTTACGCAGAGGTTTTGCCAGCGTAGAAGAACACCTCTTCAGAACTATGGGGGAGATACCATCTGGACCAGCAGATTTGTGTATGTTAAGACCTTTGAGTACTCCTGCAACTGTACGAGTGCGAAAGTGGACTTGTCCCATGGATAATTTGACGCTCTCAAATACAGGTGGAGACGAAGCATTATCTGAGCAGCAAGCAGATTAGCTTTGTCTAAGGAGCTGACAGCTGGAATGTCATTGTAAATGAGCGTGGGGATGGCAGACGAGGCAGAATTTTTAATATTTTTGACGAATGACCAAAAATTTTTACTACCTTTGGGACATTGTAGGATTTTTTGCCTCAATTTTTGGTCATGTAAGAATTTTACACGTCGAATGTGGGCATTGCAGTCTTTTCTGGCTTGTTTAAACTTCATTCGGTTTTCCTCAGATTTGTTGGCTTTATAAGACCGAAAACTTACTTCTTTTAACCTGATGGCCTCTTTACAGCTCTGGTCAAACCACGAGTTTTCCTTAGGTTTAATGCTCTTTATTCTGTTAGGAATAAAGTCATTCATACCTAAGAGGATAGTGTTAGTGATCATATCAGCAGCGGCATCCACGTCGCTATCGAGGAAGCATAGCGACCAGTTAAAACTCCTAAAGAAGCTATTGAGGCCGCTCCAGTTGGCTTTCTCGTATTGCCATACTTTTCTTTTAGGAGTTTTTTCTTTAACTGTGTGGTCAGAGTACGAGAATTTAGCTGATACGATATTGTGGTCGGACCGACCTAGAGGCGCTAGAACATCAATGGTGTATTTATCAGGGTGAGAAGTAAGAAACAAGTCTAAGGTGTTGGCGGAATGACTTTCAATGTCCGGTATACGTGTAGGCTCATTTACAAGCTGAGTCAAATTGTTAATCTCAGCAAAAAGTTCAACATACCTTCCTTCGGGTGTTGTCTGGCCAGAATGTTGAAGCCAATCCGAATTGTGTATATTGAAATCGCCCGCAATGACAATTTCAGTATGAGGATACAAGGAGACAATTCGAGTGATGGAATCGGACAACGCATCAAATTCATCAAAAGTTGAGTTGCTGTCCGCACTAGGGCTTCTGTAAATAAAGCAGTAGTGAATTATTTGCTTACGGACGGTGAATTTTAGCCATTTGAAATTAAATTCCGGGTTGGAACAGTGGCCATACTGTGGTGGAACTTGGTAAGCAATATCACTACGGACATAAATGGCGAGGCCACGGTGGGGAAAGAATAATGACACTAAGTTATATCCAGGCAGTTTCAAATCAGAAGATTCTTCCACTACCTGTGTTTCGCTTAGTGCCAGAACAGCTGGTTTATGGGAATGGGCGTGGGCGTACATATCGAAGAAATTCGTTCGAAGCCCACGAATGTTGGTAAGATCAACCCTAAATTCCCTCATCACTACAACATAGAAACACAAAAAGACACAACTCTGACGTAACTAAGCAAAACTGTGAAGTGTAGATCCAAAGAATAGTTTTCCAAAACAAACTGTCGCAGGTGCTATGCCCAAACGACAATCAGCTGATGTCCGCTATTCGGATAAACATTCACAGTCCGCTATGCATCAAATGTTACACTCTCTCAGTCATCGCAACTGGAAGTATGTACATATATAGCACATGCTCCAATTGCGATAACGAAGAAGCGCAACAGCGAGTGAGTGGGGGTGGTAAGATGGAATGCACCGGCACTGAATTGTGTTTATATATATATATTTATTTTTTTTTTTTTTATTATTATTTATTTATTTATTTTTTTTTTTTTTCCACTGCACTTCACGGAATTTGATTAGGCGCGCGCGATCGATTTTTTTTTTTTTAGTAGATGGAATTTTTTTTTTTTTTTTTTTTTTTTTCTTTAAATTTATTATTTTTTTTTTTTTTTTTTTGACACGACGATGCGAGTATGATCTCGTGTGCGCTCGACGGCAGGCAAAAGGCAACCCCTTACAAAAAGCAAATTAAAACTACCTAAAACATAAATTGCCTTATATTAACACTTAAATTATCAAATAACCAGTTATAATAACTACTGCGAGCTGTCCTTTTCAAATTTTGTATGTATTAGGTACGCAACTAAGTTCTCTTGGTCAATAGATGGCTCACCAGTAAGTGCTGGTCGATTTTGACATATCCAAAAAGTCATGAACCGAGCATTTTATATGGTAAACCAACTGTTTTGACACATTAGCGATTTTGTTTTGGCGTCATATACTTTTGGTTGAGTGAAAATGTCTGATTTTGTGCCAAATAATCGTCATTTGCGGGAAGTGTTGATTTTCTTCTTTCATTCGAAGAAAACGGGGGCTGAAGCGCATCTAGAGCTCCAAAAAGTTTACGGAGATGCTGCTCTAAGTAAAACAACGTGCCGTGATTGGTTCCGTAGCTTCAAAGACTGTGATTTCGATGTTGACGACCGTCCACGTGAACTAAGGCCAAAATCCTTCGAAGACGCTGAATTGGAGGCATTGCTCGATGAGTATCCGTGCCAAACGCAAGAATAGCTTGCTTCAGCATTAGGAGTTACACGTCAAGCCATTTCCAAGCGATTGCATGCGTTTGGAATGATTCAAAAACAAGGAACTTGGGTTCCTTATGATTTGAAGCCAAGGGACATTGAGCGTCGTTTTTTCGCCTGCGAACAACTGTTCTAGCGGCAAAAAGGAAAGGGTTTTCTTCATTGCATCGTTTGCATTGCAATCCACAGAAAAAAAAGTCATTAGGACTGCCCGGTCATGCTTCACTGCACGAAAAACGGCCACAATACGAGCAGAGGCACGAAAAAGTGATTCTACAGCATGACAACGCTCGACATCACGTTGCCAAACCCGTTAAAACCTACCTGGAAACGCTCAAATGGGACCCCACCCGCCATATTCCCTAGATATTGTGCCATCCGATTATTACTTATTCCGTTCGATGGCACATGGTCTGGCTGAAAGTAAGTTGATTAAAGATCAGGTGGTAATCTGAATTACTCGTACTATTGTTTGTGAATTTTTAAAGTCGAATATATTTTTATTGTTCCGTACCAAATTGGTATAAAATCTAACACCGTCTCTGTAACTTTTCAACAGTTAGACCTAGAGACCTGAAATTGCAAACAAAATAGGGGTATAATTATACAAGGTGGGGCAAAAGTAATGTTATAATGTGAATGTACCATCATTTTTGCAAATGGCGTCAAATGTCATTGTGCTTTGACATTAATGTTGTAGACAGATAGAGAAGAAAGCGGAATTTCTGTTACTGCTTATTTGACAAATTTTCGGTCTGTTGTTTTAACGCAGCGTGAATTTCGTCTTCGTTTTCCTCGTCATCCTGCACCATGTGCGCGAACAATTAAGCGTTTGGCTGAGCGTCTCGTTCAAACTGGGTCACTGCTGTGGCGGAGGACGTCCGAGAGAGTCCTCAATCATCGACGAGACAACGATGTGCACAATTTGGCATCAGCAGATGTTCGTGGTTATGTGAATAAACAAAATTTGCGTTTCTGGGGCACGGAGAATCCACATGAAATGCAAGAAGAGCCAAGGTGCGGCATTTGCAGTGAAAAAGTAATAGGTCCTTATATTTTTGAGGACGCCAACCGCACCACCGTAACCGTAACTGATGAGAGCTACAGACAAATGTTAAACGAGTTTTTTTTGCCTCAAGTTGCTGAATTGGGTGTCGAGCATTGTTTTTTCCAGCAGGGCGGAGCAACTGCTCACACAACATCGCCAGATCTGACGGCGCCAGACTTCTTCCTTTGAGGTTTTTTGAAATCTCGCAGTTACCTCAACAAACCACAAACCTTATTAAGTCTTGAAAGCCAACATTGAAGAAGAAATCACCAATTTGGAGCCAGATGTTTTGATAGCAAAAAATTAAAAATGCCGTAAAACGAGCATAAATGTGCATCTCCTCAAGAGGTGGTCATTTGACCGATATAATTTTTTCAACTTAATGCCATCAATTTTACACTGTCAAATAAACTTTTCTTGAAAACAGAGCCCAATTTTTGTCATTTCTAACAGAATAACTTAATATGGCCCAAATCCTGGGGTTGGGGGAACAACTGACTAAAAGAAAAAGGTAAAAAATAATTGGTGAGAAAGGTATGAAATGGAGGAATGGAGAGAACCAAGCTGTTGTTGCATCAATGGTAAAGAATAAAATGCCATATGAGTCTGCCTTTTTAGGCAGATGCTTGAGTCTAACTTTAAGGGTTATTACAATATATTAGTTATACATACAAACATCAGGTTGGTTAGATAATTTAATTTAAAAAATGCTTACGCAGGTAACTAGATATTACATTTAGTTTACGTTTCTTGTGAAACTAGAGGATAATCCCTTGGAATAAAATTATTAAATAGTACAAACAAGCAATCCTAGTACCACCAATCTAAATATTAATTATATCAACGTATAAATAGAAATATCCCCACAGTTCTTAAGAGTTTTTAAACTTTACCAACTTAGACCTGGAAACTTATTAAATATTGAAACAGCGCTACTATATTTACTGTAAACTGGCTACACTTCCGTTCGCTCTAATGAAAAATGCTGCTCAAATTTTCATCAGAGCACATTACCCCATCATATTCTTCCTATTCCTATACTCCCAAATTGTAAGGAGAATATCGAAATATACACGTGCCAATAATGATATTCTCAGAATTATTAAAAGGACGAATCCGATAACTTCACATTCACCTAAACTTAAATGTACGAGTGTAACTACAAAATTTTAATAAACACAGCTGTGCTGTATAAGTTTACCAGTCTTGCCTTAAGGTACTGAAGGCTACTCCGTATATGTACAGCAAAGAATTGATTCGATGAATGAATATTCTTGTGGTGAACCTGCGTTGTATGAAAAGCTTTGAAAGCTTTCGTGCATTCCTTTACACCGATTGAACATAATCTCATACATATTTCTTTCGCACCATCAACATTAGGGTTTTTATATTCACCTCCATTAGGAGCAACATTAGTCAGTGGAATCTTCCGCGGAATACGGGGAATAGGGCGCGCTCTTAAGCACTACGACCAACGCCAAAAGCACATGTGTCACACAATTCTTCATCTCGAACAAAACTTATGACTTGTTTATGTACAGTGTTACTATTCAGTAGATTAGTAAAAGCGGTTCAACGCGGTAATACATGAGTACCTACAAATCGCTTTATTATAGTCCTACCGCATGCTGTATGTTTTGCTGTTGGTCTGTGAATATGTTTTCGTACCATTATAATGTCCTTGCGTCTACTCGTGTTTTTTTCAAGTGCAGTCTAATTAATAGATGTATCATCTCAAAAATCATTGTGAAAACGTTGTAGATTGACAGGTGTAAATGCACGAAGAAAGTAGATTTGTTGTGTAAAATAGCTTGGTGTCATTTTCAGGATAAAAATTTAAATTGGTTCAAATAATATGTGAAATATAGCTGTATCCGTATATAGTACTTCAATACCTCCAATATTGAATAGATATGTTTGATTCGCGATAGTATTCCTGTGTCAGCCTTGAGAAGTTTGTTTATCTTTCCCTGTGTACATCCGGTAAAACTGTTGCTGAGATCAAGTCGCAGACCACCGTCAGTCGATGATGCCAATAAATACATCTGCACTACCAATCTGCTCGCTGAATAAGAAAAAAGCATCTCCTGGTCAGTTGGTAACCTTTTAATGTACATTTACTCAGCTGTTAGACTTGGATGTCGCCTTTTCGGGGAACGATTATATCGCTTTTCTGCAATGTACAATAGATTAATCTCTATGTACTTCAATGGTGTATTTAACAATTGTTATCAATGAGAAAGAAATAATAGCAATAAGAGAAAAAGGAGCGTAGATACATATTGACATTTCTCTTTTTATTTTATTTCGTAATCTATTATTAGAATGGCTCGGTTGTTAAAGCGATCATTATGACTGAAACAATTCACAATGTGCTGGCGATAATTTTGATAATTTTTCATTTTGCAATCTATTGAAAAACTCATTGGACTAATTGACTTCCGCATGGAAAGTTTCGTTTGGAATTTTTCAGTCATGTATTGGGTGAGGAAAGGAGGAATGTATATTAAGTATGTACTTTGATGTTTTTAATGTATTCACTTGCAATTTTAAAGAACAAATATTGGTTTCGGCAACATTTTAGACCCCGAAATTTTAATCCAACTTAATGTTAGAGGAACTCAAAAAAAGTGTTGTCCTCAATTCTGTCTGCAGCTAAGAGGCTGGTCAGAATTACTTCACAATTCGGGACGAAATCAGAATTTTCATTCCAACCCCAAAATTGTACTGTAAAACAAATATTGCGCCTTATTGAAGTTAATAATAGGTACATACATATGTACTCGTATCTAAGTTCGAAAAAGAGATAAAATAAAAAAATAATTCAAGCGTAAATAATGAACACAATAATTTTATAAATAAATTTTATTTCATATAGCATTCATATTAAAACATACATATGCATAGCACATTAAAACAATTATTGTACATTACTTTTTAGTACGATTCAAGTTGAGTTGTTCGTAGTTAAATTGGTTTAAATCAACAGACATGAATAAAATTGATACGATTACAAATGTTGATGTATTGTAAGTGTCGTTTTTTTCGAAAGTTGAAGCTGCGTGTTAACTGTGCGTACATAATTGATTTTTAATGAACGTATGTGTCGTGAATCAAGCAAATCATTTTAGCTTGAAGTATGTCCTTAACTTTAAGAAATTCGAGCAGCTTATGGATTTCCGATCAGCTGTAGCGTTTTGCCAAAGTGATTTTTTTATTTTTTATATTTCCTAAATACTGATTCCACGGGTGGCTGTGGTTTAGTGGTAACATCACGTTGTCACGCTATGGGTTCACGGTTAAAATTCTGATGTCATGAATCATCTATTCATTTCGCGTGAAATAAACAAAAATAGTCGATCAATTCAGAAGCTAAGTCAACTCTACTGCAAAGGCATAAAACTGGCAGTAGGGTGGTCATGTGTGTGGTACAGACAGTTTACTGACAGACAAAACTCGGAGGTTAGGATGCTGAAGTCGTTGATTAAAAACCTAGAGAAATTAATCAGGGATAACTACAGACTTTCTGTAAATTTATATTGGAACAACAAAATTCGGGCTGTAAAAGCCAACAACTCGAGTATGTTCCCGCAAATAAATAGAATACTTCGGAGAAACAATCAAAATGGTCTTCGGCGTCTTAAGATCCCCCGAACGACGAACAATGGACGAATACTTATAACAGCAGGTATAGATCCAGATAACGCAGTAGAGGATGACATCTTGTGGTCGAAAATCCGCAGGAGAAGGTAGAGGCTATTGGAGCGACTTTCCAGGAAGTGTACAAGGTGAACGTTACCATCTGCCCGACCTGGAAAATCGCGTCCTTGTGCACAACTTCTACCTTCGAAATGATATAGAGCACTGGCGATCCGAGAACATATGTAGGTTTTACCGAGTTCAATGACGAAAACTTGGCAAATAATGTCATCGCCGATGAAAGGGTACATCCCCCGTACATATCGAAGGTGCAGCTGCAAGCGATCTTCGAATCATTGAGAAGGAAGAAATCTGTGGGAATCGACGGAGTGTCGAACATTGTGCTTCGACATCTCCCTCCAGAAGCGGTGGACATTTACACCACTCTGTTTAACAATGCGCTGAATAATGCACATTATCCAGCGCATTGGAAAACAGCAGTGATACATCCCATCCCCGAAAGGGGTAAGGACAACTCCAATCCGGCAAATCTCTGGTCGATAAGTCTCCTGCTGAACATCAGCAAGGTATTCCAAAAACTGATCAATAGAGCCCTGATTAAGTGGACTGAGAACAATAAAATAATTCCGGCTAACCAATTCGGTTTTAAGGCGGGGCGTGATACAATACATGCCGCGTCTAAACTGGTATCGGATATCCAATGGAACAAAAGCAAGAAGTAGTGCACGGGTGCCTGCCAGATTGACTTGGAGAAGGCCTTCGACACCGTATGGTTAGACGGACTCTTCTACAAGCTGAACAGGCTGGGCATAAGCAAACCACTGCTGTACATACTTTACAACATGCTCACCAGTAGACTGTTCATTGTCAAAAATTGCAATGTGACCTCTGCTGGAACATTTCAAATCAAAAACGGTCTGCAACAAGGTGCGGTGAATTCACCGATCCTTTTCAACATATACATGAGCGATCTCATAGGATCACTTCACCATGCCATAGCGTACGCAGACGACTTGATCGCGTACAGATCAGGACCAAAAATCGAGGTCATAGCGCTGCTCTTGCAACGTGACTTCGATAAGATTCAGCGATATTGCGATGACTGGAAGTTGAAGATCAACTTCGAGAAATCGGAAACCATTCTTTTTAGGACGCCGTTGTCTGGGGCCTCTAGAGATACTAGAAAGAATTGGCGAAAGTTCTCAGTCGTTGGACCGCACGAATAGTCACTTGCGAGTTGAAGTATAGTCATATACCTAGGGCTTTGGTTAGACCAATATCTATTTTTTAACAAACATATAGATGCTGTTCTGCCAGAGCCAGAGGTGCTTTTGCCCTTACAAAGAGACTTTTTTATAGCAAGCAACTCGATGCAAGGGTAAAGGTAATCTGCTACATGGCCCTTATCCGGCCCATGCTCGTGTATGGGTGCCCCGTGTGGTTCAACGTGGGAGCTAGCTTGTTAGAAAAGATTCGGGTGTTTGTGAGGACTTGCCTTCATTTATACAGAACACCAGAGTCCCAGTACATAAAATTCTATCCCAATTAGGTCCTGTACAACAGAGCTAACCTAATAAGAGTGGATAATTTCGTTATTAAGCTGATTCGAAGGCACGTTGTAAGAGCAATGAGCTCGATGAACAGCCTGATCTCCGGGGCTTAGTACCCTAATTATGAGTATCACGGCTTTGTTCCCCCAGAGGCGTTCCTCTATCTTGATAAGAAGGGTCTGATCCAGGACAGATTGGCAGTACCGCTAATCTTCCACGTTGCTCGGACAGCTGTGGATAGGCGACTCAACTACGACAGAGACGTTGCACACAGCAGTGTGGAGCGTCTTCGGTTTAGTAGGGCGGTATCAGGTCGCGATATGAAGGACGTTGAACGTCAGTTCTTTTTTGGTGGCTAACTGAAAGAGAGGGAACTCCTTCGTCGTTCCCTCACAATCTGGGGTAGCCTGTTTAAAGTTGGCTGTTTGGTCTTGGCCGACTTACATAGTTTAAGGTATCTGTAGGTATTTTTAGGTAGGAAAAAAAAAAAAAAAAAAAAAATTTAAATAAACGGCACTTTGAAAAAAAAGAAGTGAACAGCACTTTGAAAAAAAAAAAAAAAAAGTTAAAAAAGTGAACAGCACTGAAAAAAAAAGTATTATTTAATTACATAATTAGAGTAAGATCGAATAAGGTGGAATTAGGTAGTTTAAGATTTATTTTAAGGTAGGTTTTAAGTTTTATTATAAGAACAAAATAAAAAAAAGTACATATATAATTTTATCCAAAAATTTTTCTTATATTTATTAATAATTAAGCAATAAGACAAATAAAACAATTAAGTACGGTACGTCGAAAGGCATAGTTTTAAGTCTTAGGTTTAGCTTAGAGCGCCCGCATAGGGCCAGTAAGTTAGAATAACATAGTTAAGTTGATTAAACTAGTTTTAAGCGTTTTTTGTCTAGCATTTAAGTTATAATCGAATTGAGGTAATAAAAATGCATTTAAAATGGAAAAAAAAGGGTGGTTATGTGGCCCGAAAATGCAACTTGATCATGTTGATGACATTAGAAGGATGGACAAAAATATATTGAATCATAAGTTTGAAGAAACTTAATACCACCTAAGTTTCAAACCTCTACACAAATATTTCTTTCACTCTCTCTCTCTGTCTATCTACAAACGCCCGTGCCCTGCAATAATATAAGGGTATTCATATCCCCCCTTCCCAAAGTGCAAACCAATCACATTTCAACTCTTATATATATTTTTATAATTCCAAAGTAAGTATACACTTTTGTTTTGCAATAATATTCCAAAGTAACTATACACCTTTATTTTCCAATCACATTCCGAGTATGAGGACATTTTTTGCATTTCCGTTCTCACATAGAAAAATATATGTATCCCATTTCTCATAAATTCATAAATATTTATTTATTTTCTTTATTTGTTAAGATATCAATATACAATTAAAATTGTTATTAATATTGAAGAGAAGAGCAAACAACAGCAAAACCTTTCGGCTCTAGGAAAAATATGATTTAGTTAAATAAGAACTTTAAGATTATTAACTATTTCTATAATTTTGGAAATATTGCTTTGTCTCGGTTCTCTGAGTAGTTCGATGAGATTAGAGTTGAAGTTGGAGGTTTGTTTGAGGTGGACATCCTGGATGGATAGGAAGCATGGATCTAATAAGTGGGTTACTGTTATGGAATTCATACAGTTGGGGCAGGTAGGTGGAGGTTCCTTTTTGAGCAGGTATTGGTGGGTGAATGCGGTGTGACCAAGGCGTAATCCAATGAATGTTTTGAGATCGGATCTGGATACATCTGTTGGAAATTCTGGCTGGATTTTTCTCGGGTTAATTGAGCTATAGTGGTGCTTATAGTGTTCCCAATCAAGTAATATGTGTTTGTGACACTCCTGATTGATGTGTCTCTTTAAGTCAAGACGAGAGAAGGTGTTGAAAGTGTAGGTGGGAGCTTTAAGTGTTGCGTTGGCGGCTGCATCCGCTAGTTCGTTACCCTTTATCCCTACATAGCCTGGAGTCCAGATGAGTTTAATTTTTGTCTTTTCTTTTGAGAGGGTGTCTCGGATTTTGGCTATGATATCCGTGTCGTTTCTTGGATTTACGATGGCGCGTAGCACTGACAAACTATCGGAGCAGATGGCCCATTTTCCTTTTTTTAACAGACTCTTCTTAGAGGCTTCGAAAATAGCTAGTGCTTCGGTTGTGTAGATGGAAGCAATGTTTGGAAGGATATCTTGTGCGGTGATTGAACCATCTTGGGCTACGACTGTTTTAAAGCTGTCTGTGTATATAAAGTTCCAACCTTTGTTTGACAAGGCGTTTAAGATTTCCAGGAATCGAACTTTGAATATAGTTTTGCAGGTATTGTTCTTTCGTAATTCTTGTAGATCAAGAATGACTGATTCCTTGGGAGTGACCATGGAGGCTGCGTTGGTGTGAATTTGGTTGTTCTGGTTAAGGGTAATTGTAGCTTGTTTTGAGACTCAAGAACATGGTGTATTGCAGATGGAATCCTCCTACTGCGTTTGTGTGAAATTGCTTTTGAAATATCATTGTCTATCACTGAACCTGTTTGAAAGACGAACTTTACTTTGAGTTTGGCAATAATTTCGAAGTATCTCCCTTCTATTGTTGGAAGTCCGGCTTCAGCTAGAATGTTTCTGATTGGTGTGGTTGGGAAAGCGCCAAGGCTTTTCCTAGCTGCTTGGTGGTAAGTTGGTGCAATGATGTTCTTAGTTGATTTTGGGCATGAACCGTAGATGGACAAAGCGTAATCGATTTTATTTAAAACTAGCATTTTGGAAATATTACGAAGTGAATTTACATTTGCTTTACTTTTACTAGATGAAAGATACTTTATAATGTTTAGCTTTGCTGCTAATGCTGTCTTAAGATAAGTACAATGGGGTTTCCAGTTGTATTTGTCGTTTATAATAAGCCCTATAACATTTAGATTAGTAACTACTTCTATTTTCGTATTATTTATAATTCAGTCTAGGTTAGTGCAGTTTTGTTTTCTGCAAATATGAATTAATTTGCATTTTTCTAAGGAAAGATTAGAACCAGAGGTAGAGGACCATTAGTTGATTTCATTAAGCAAAGCAAAAAATAAGGATTTAGTTTTCTCTAGTTCATTGTATTTACATATTATGTATACGTCGTCTGCATAGATACAGTGATCTAGATCTTTGTGTTCTAAAATAAGATTACTTATTTGGTTGAAAACGATTGCAAAACAAACTACCGATAAAGGTGATCCTTGCGGAATACCATTATGGAGTGGCTTAGTTTTAGAAAACATATTTCGAATTTTGATGCAACATTTTCTGTTTGTAAGAAAAGATTTAATGTATTGAAAGATTTTGGGTCCAAGACCCCAATCTCTCAATTTGTTCAGAATAAGTTGAATGCCTACGCAATCGAACGCCTAGACTGCCTGCCGAAGTCTAGTGCCAAGATTGTGATATGGTTGCGAGCTGTGAGGGCGTTTGTTATTGCAAAGTCGATATGAAGGAGTGCATCTATGCACCCTCTCCTTGGTTTGAAGACAACTTGGTTAGGACTTAAAACTTTTTTGAATTCTGTATACCATAAAATCCTGCTTACAATTATTTTTTCTAAGACCTTCGATAAACAGGGAAATAAAGAGACTGGGCGGTAACTATTTATACAGGTGATATCTTTTTTAGGCTTATGGATGGGAGCGGTTTTCCAGCTTTGAGGTATGATATCCTTATTGAAAATATTGTTAAACAGCGAAATAAGCCTTTGATTAGCTGAAACAGGGAGATTCTTTATCATAGGGTATGATATCCTATCTCGTCCTGGTGTTTTTCCTTGTAGTTTAGTCAAGTAACTTTTGAATTCAAGTGAAGTGATATCAGTCTCAATGCACAGAGCCGCAGCATCGTTTGGGGGTTGTGGGACTATGTTGAGACGTGCTATTTTTTCCGTGTTAAAAGCCATTGTGAAGTTTAAGTCGCTGGAATTGATTGACCACGTGTGAGCGAAGAAATTGCAGATTGCATTAGGGTTGGCGATAAGGCCTGTTGGTGTGTTAATAGATAATATGGTTTTGGAAGTGGAGTTTCCTGTGAGAGTTCTAATCCGTTGCCAAACTGTGCTTGTGGATGTGTTGGGGTTAATTGTGCTTGTGAAGTCATTAAAGCTTTTGAGTTTGCTGCTTTTTAGATTTCTTCTAAAAAAGAGCATTGGCTTTTTTGTAGGCTAAGAGGTTAACTTGGGTGGGGTTTTTCATGAAAGCCCTCCAAGTTTTAAACTTTACAGTTCTAAGCTTCGAGAGTTCAGAGTTCCACCAAGGGACAATACTATTAAAAGTAATGGGGGATGTTTGAGGGATGGAGTTATTTGCCGCGCTGCGAATGCTCTTAAGTAGCGTTGCAGCTTCCTTGTTTATACACTTAGTCATAGATAATTTGGAGATGTTCGCTTCAAGTTTATTTTTAAATGAGTCCCAATTAGCCAAGTCTGTTTTATATCTTGGGATATGTTTGACGGTAAATTGTTTTGGACACAGGCGCAGTGAAATGGATACTGGAAAATGATCGCTGTTGTGCAGATCATCTGATGTGTGCCAAGATATTTTTGGAGAGAGAATGGATGAACAACATGACACATTGACGTGGGTAAATGTTCCATGAGTTGAGAGGTGGGTTGGAGAACCATTGTTTAGTATTATTAGGTCGGATTTCTTTATGAAATCTTCAATGATTGCGCCCCTTTTGTTAGTGGTTGGTGAACCCCAAGACCGACTCCAGGATTTTACATCACCAGTAAATATAAATGGAGGATGCACTTGCCGACTTATGTTCTCTAGGTCTGACTGGGTGAAAGTTTGACCACACTGGATATAAAAGCAAATAATAGTTATTTTAGTGCCAAAATCAACTTGTAAAGCAGTAGATAATATGTTTGAATTAATTTGTTTGTGCACGTGAGGAATATTATTTTTTATAAGTATGCCTTGTACCGAAGTTGTGTTATGAGGGTTGTTGACAAAGTACCCGAGGTACGATTTAGGTTTTATTGGGTCTATTTTATGAGCTAGGTGTGTTTCTTGGAGCGAGATGATATCATATTTACGTTCATTTATTATTAAGTTAAGTTCATCGTAATTGTTAATGAAACCATTGAAGTTCCACTACAAAATATCGAGGGAGTTGAATGTTTTATGTTGTCTGTTGTTTTCTGTGTTAAATTTTTGGGCGTCGATGGTCACGCTTGCGGAGGAGGCTGCAGTTTCTACCACACGTAGTGGGTAGCTCCGCGCTCCCCATCGCAATCGAGGCCATCGACGTTGAGGTTGCCAAAGTTGTGTTATTATGTGCTTTCATTTTTATTAAGAGAGTTGGGTGAGTTAGAGTTGGTGTTTGAAAGATAAGAGAGAGATTTGGTTTGTGGAAGCGTAAGATTATTAGTATTTGAGAATGAGGTGGAATAATTTGTCTTTGGTAAGGTGGATTTCTTATCAAGATCCATAGAAGTTCGTTTAGTTTGTATTAAGGCTGAGAGTTTGTTTTGCTCTAGTGTAGGAGAGAGCATTTCTTGATCGTACTGTTCTGTTGTTAATTGTGATGAGGACTAGAGAGTGGTGGTTGTGAGATTGAAGCGGAATTAGGAGGTTGGTAAATCTTTTGTGCTGGTGGTGATGGTTTATCTTCGGCAGTTTTGGTTTGAGAAGAGATTGTGGGGAGAGGCACATTCTGAGATTTCGGAGTATTATTAGCAATTGACTTTTTAATTCGCTCAGCGAGAGATAAAGAATTAGAAATGTGCTCTTGATTTTGTGAGCTGTATGTGCGTCTAGCCTCAGCCATACTGCATTTGTTTTTAGTTTTTATAATTAATATTTCTTTATTTTGTATAAATTTAGGACATTCTTTTGAGGATGAAGGGTGTTTATCTAGACAATTTGCACACATTAATCTTGTACAGTTTTCGGGATCGTGTGGGGGTAGGCTGCAGTTGACGCATACTTTGGTTCTAGTGCATCTTTTTGTAGTATGCCCAAGTAATTGGCAATTACGGCATCTTATTGGTGAAGGAACATATTCCTTTACCTTTGCCTTGTACCATCCAATTTCTACCGTTTGAGGAGTTTGATAGAGATCAAAGGTAAAAACTACGAGACCAGTGGGTTCAACTTTATCATTAATTCTCTTAGTGAATTTATACACTTTGGTTACTCCTTGTGATTTCATTTCTGAAATAATTTCTGATTCGGAAACATTTTTCAACCAAGGCGCAAATACGATCCCTTTAGAGGAGTTGAGTTGTTTGTGGAGAGTCACTGTCACGGGGATTTGGTTAGCTATGTTACTTGTTTTTAGGAATTTATCAGCAATTTGTTGGTTTATTGCTAACAGAAGAATGCTACCGTCTTTTAATAATGATATCTTAGCATACTCGGTGCTAATACAAACAAATATACTTACAACCGATAGTTTTTTTCGTCACTTTTTGGTGATATCTCTACGAATTTAGGATTTTTTGGATTATGCACAAAGGTATTCAACCGGTGAGCTACCAAGTTTGTTTTTTTTTTTTTGCCCTGGGTGACCAAGCTGACAAATCAGATAGAATGTCAAACTGGTTCCCGGGCTTAAGTCTAGGCCCCGGTGGGCCCATTCCGTTAATAAGCAATGGGAGGATTAGAACTTTATTAAGCACTAGGTTGTTAAAGAGAAGTTTTAGGGAAGGTGGAAAAGAAAAAAACGGGGGGACACTTAACTGTCCAGAGAGAACAGGGAACTAAGTGTCAAGAAGAGCACAGCGGGTGACAACGAGATGTTAATGCTACGAGAGCCAGACGTTGACTGTCATAAATATACATTGTAAACTAGAATGCATTTGTGTGATTCTTGCTACAATTAATTGGCGCAGTCGTGCGGATTTCTTTTCGAATTATAGTTTCTACACAAAGGTGTATTGTGTAAAGTTCATCGATATAAAAAAAAATATACAACGGATTGTTGTGCGATTTTGAACAATTATCTTAAACAAAATTCTACACAACCGTTTATTGTTTAAAGTATATCGAGAAATAATAACAAAATGCACAACAGTTTATTGTGCGATTTTCAACAATCATCTTACACACAACATTCTACACAACGGATTATTGTGTAAAGTATCGCATATCGAGAAATAGTAACAAAATACACAACGGTTTATTGTGTGACTCTTAACAATCATCTTAAACAAATTTTACATAACGGTTTATTGTGCGAGCTTTATTATATCGTAAACTTAAGGCGAATTGTGCATAATAGACTATAATCACAACGGCTTATTGTCACAGTGGAAAGAAATTCAAAAAGATCCTACACAAGCAGCAAGCGGATAATTTACAAGGACCATCTACAAAGATCACCAAGTAAAACAATGTTCTGTTGGATAATTTTCATGTAAGTTATTGATTGATTAATCTCGTTCATAATCGCATACTACTAAATTTCAACTGCCCAAATTGCCATTATAAATAATAGAAATAAATAGAATAATAGAATAAGAATAAGTACAATAAATATAAACGATATTATATAACCGATATTGTATAACTCAAGGTCATTATATGACTTCATAAAAAACGTTGAGGAGGTATTGCGATTAATGCCTCAATTAGATGGCACATCATACGCAACCATTATTCTAAGGGTAATACGAAATAGGATTGTTGGTGATGCCAACGACGTTTTAAACATGTACGGCACTTTAACCAATTGAGAAAATATAAAGACAAATCTAATTCTACATTATACGGATAAAAGGAATGAAACATCCTTGGTAAGAGACCTGCACGGACTTAGACAAACAAATGACAAAGTCGAACAATTTAATGAAAAAAAAAAAAAAAAACAAAATTCTTTCAAATATGGTTAATCATATACAGATACATGAGAGATTAATACCCGTCGTTTCTGCTAAATAATCTTATACTGCCATGTGCCGGTACACATTGCTTATTGGACTTAAAAAACCATTAGGTTCAACAATTCGAGCTATGAAACAAGCAACTCTGACCCACAACAACAACAAAACAACTGATCTTTTGCTCACCCAAATAATATGTTGACTCCTCCAAAGTCACATTAAATCAAGGAATTAATCAAGGTTTGAACGAAATCGATGACTCTTTCAAAAGCCTCGAGAAACAATACGGTTTCCTAGAACAAATAATCATGGTAGTAACCAACTACCATATATTATTGACGCTTCTCCATACGGTAAAAATCACAAATTCCTGATAGATACGGGTGCTTGTGGTAACTTCATTAACTCAGAGCTAACAGATCCTCAACACCACGAAAACATAAAAGTTGTCATAAAACAATTTTGTTCAGTTCAGTACAGACGATATTCCGATTTACACAAAATCGTATCGTTACCCGGAAGTACACAAACTAGAATTTACGATAGGAAATTACGACACAAATTGGAAAACTCTTAGATCAAGGAATAATTAGACCTAGCTTTTCTCCATGGAGTAGTCCTACTTGGATTGTTCCAAAGAAACGTGATGCATCTGACATCCAAAAATGGCAGCTTATTATAGATTATCGCAAATTGAATAAACAATCGGCGATCGTTACCCATTACCGAACATAACAAAAGTATTAGATAAGCTAGGAAAATCCATCTATTTTTCCACCCTAGACCTAACATCTGGATTCCACCAGATTGAGGTAGACTCAAGAGATGTGGAAAAAACGGCTTTCACTGTCGATCATGAACATTATGAGTATATGCGGATGCCCTTCGGACTTAAAAATGTTCCATATACATTCCAAAGAATTATGAATAATATCTTAAGTAATTTAATAGACAAGGTATGCCTGGTGTACATGGATGATATTATAGTCTTCTCCACCCCTCTTCAAGAGCACACAGAGAGCTTAGAAAAAGTATTTTCTAAATTGCGATTAGCCAACCTAAAAATTCAATTAGATAAATCGGAATTTTTACGCAAGGAAGTAGAATTCCTAGGTCATATAGTGACATCGGAAGTGAATAAAATTCACACGATAAAAAATTAGCCGATTCCAACCACTCAAAAAGAAATAAAATCCTTTTTATTATATACTACTGTAATTAGAGAGGGAAGAAATGAAAAATAAAACAATCGAGAATATTTTTAGTCACTTTTATTTTAACACTTTTTCTTAGGTCTTGACCCCATCAATATCTGCTGAACACTGACTCCCTTGTCATCACATAAGGGGGCTCAACGCAACCCAGACGAATGCGAATAACCACCAAAGAAACTTGATAATAAGGCAGTTAGTTGCTGCATGGCGTGATGCATCAGACGAGACGTAAATATGTGTATAATCTTTGCGCGTGTGGTCATGGTTTCTGTTTTTGCACCCTTATGTGGTCACGTAGTCCTAAAAGATAGCATTTTTTATGTACATGATCGAATACAAGAAAGTAGATAACGTTTGATGTGAGGGAAACTCAGTAAAAAATAAAATAAGAACTGACAACTTATTAAGTAAATAGGAAAGCAAACAGTATCTGTAGCAAGCAAAGTACTTTATAGAATAAGGAATTCATGAATACATTACAGTACCGTAAATTTATAAAAGATTTTGCTAACCTGACCAAACCCTTAACGGAATGCTTAAAAAAAGGAAGAAGGATAGTTCTTAATGAACGATATGCTTCAATCATTGCAAAAATATACTGAGCAATGAACCGTTACTACAATATCCTGACTTCACGAAAGAATTTAACTTAACGACCAATGCGAGTAATGCCGCTATTGGAGAAATACTTAGTCAAGGGCCCATCGGCTCAGAGAAACCAGTATGCTACGCGTCTTGAACCCTTTCCCAATCGGAAGAAAATTATGGCACTATAGAAAAGGATGGTCAATTATTACTGATCATAATCCTCTTAACGGGCTATTTTCCCTTAAGGAGCCCAATTCTATTTTAATGAATCTAATGACTCAAATTCTATCTTAGAAGCTTCAAATACATCTGTTCAAAACAACGCAAGTTCATTACAAAATAATTCTAGCACATCAACCGTTCATTTCGCCTCCGAAATTTTAAATGATGATACATCTCTGAAAGACCATTAAATGAATTTACACGTAACAGCATTAATCTAACAAGTACATTAAAACAATTCTTCTCGAAACATGGTACACAAAAAAAAATAAAAAATTTTATGTGACTCACCTGCCGAGTTCACATCAAACTTATTTAAAGATTTTGTAGACAATACAACATATGTACATCTGAGCATTACGACACCATAAAATTCTACCGGTAACTCTCCAGTAGAGCGGTTTCATTCAACATTGACTGAAATGTATCGCATTATTTTTGATAAAATTAACAAACAAATTCCGACTGACATATTACACGAGGCATTAATAACTTACAACAACTCCATACATTCCGTAACTAATTTAACATCCTTTGAATTAATAATAGGAAGAACACACAAATTTAGAAAATTCACACACTCTGATTCAGAACAAGACTATATTAATAAATTAAAAGCTTATCAAGATTATCTGTATAAAGAAATTAGAGAAGAAATCGAAACTTATACTAAATCAATTAGAGACAAACTTAACACAAATCGGGAAATACCCCCTACATACTGTAAAGATCAGATAGTTTTTGAACGCAATAACAGAAGAAATAAAATGGCACCTAGAGCAAAAAAGCTAACAGTAGTTACGGACAATAAAGTAACAGTACTAACAAAGAAAGATAGGAAAGCCCATAAAAATAAACTAATTAAGAAACGAAAATTCCAGGTTAACACCGATCATGAGCTAATCATGGACATTCAGGATTTGTTGAGGAGCGAAGGCCTCCTCCCCATGAAATTAGGTCCTAGTCGAATAATTGATTCACATATTAAATTCATTCACCTAATTAATTTAACCGCTTTTGAGGAATGATTAATAAAAATAAAAATATTGGACCTATGAAAGACATTACTAATCTCAAATTTAAGGAATTAAGAAACAAGTTACAAGCTTTACTTCCCCGATACCGAAACAAGAGAGGACTCATAAACGGACTAGGGTCCTTAATAAAATCAATAACAGGAAACATAGATAATAGTGATGCCGAACGGGTCAACAAAGACATACAAAATTTTAAACTTAACACGACATGACATGACAAGACAAATTCAAATCAATGACAATATAATTCAGAGATTTGCAAACATTGCCAACCACATAAACACACAACAAAAAACTTGGAAGATTATTTAAACAAATACCAGCTAATCATATCTCAAAAGATTCAAACTGAAGAAGTAAAATTTCAGTATATACAATATACATATACTCGTATACTAGATTAACTATAATATCAAAATTCTTACAAACCATCTGTAAAAAATAATAGAATCAATAAATCTTGCTAGACTCAATATAATTTTCAAGTAGATTTTGAATCCGAATAAACTAGACTTGATACACGGGATAAGATCCAAATAATTCCATAAATTTTTAACAAAATTAATAACTCTCTCAATTTCATAGGAAAACTGAACAGCAGTACACTGGAGTCAACATGCATACCATGAACCGAACGTTTTCTTAATTTACATCATCACCATCATATTTATAACAATTACAATACCTCACCAACATCTTAAAACATCATCGCTGCAAAAACTCAGAAGAACATGAAAACCAAATGATCGAAGAAGCTCCGACTCATCAAGATGACAATATTACACTTAGGCGGGAGGAGTTATGTATTCATAACACATATCACATTATTGTATAGTCTAAATTAAATATACACCTACAATTTCCCAAAGTCCAAACACCTTTGTTTTCCAGTAACATTCCGAGTGTGAGAACATTTTTTGCATTTCCGTTCTCACATAGAAAAATATACATACATATGTATCTCATTTCTCATAAAATCATAAATATACCTTGTAAACTATGATAGAAAGCATTTGTTGATAGTAAACGAATAAAGATTTTTTTTTTTAAATAAAGTTTGTTGCTACACTTAATTCGCGCAAATTATAGTATATATAAACAAATAAAAATTGGTGTGAAACAGAGCATGGTACAGATGCTTTTAAATGCAAGAGGCGAACCACTTTTATTCTTTGTAAGAATTAAATTCCGAATTGGAAGTGCCTTTGCTTATTGCACTACAAGCTTCAATTGCAGCTGGAGATTTGTTTTGGTCATTTTGAAGCAATCATTTTATAACAAAAATAATATTGTATGAACACTTTTATGATTTTGGAAAACGATTAGCAAGCTACAGCACCACCAACTCAAAGAATTATATATTTTTTATCAGTTCTTACGAGTACTTTAAAGTCTGTTATCTGAAAAGTTATGCTCATTGCTTGTTGAAATAAAGGCGATTTTCAGATTCCCATATGAACTACATATACAGAGTGTTCCGGATTACAAAATTAAGAAAACTAATTTTACGGAAAGAAAAACCCCCCATTCCGAGTTATCGCCATCTATTGTAGGATAATTAGAAGTTTTGTTGCTCAAATCCAGACATTTCCAATAACAAGCAAATGAAATTCGATGTCTATGTTAACTTCATTCGAAGTTATCATCGGTTGTGAACGGTTGGTTTTAGGCGAGTGCTCAAAGTTTTTACTGAAAATGTCCTGTTTAAAAGAGTTTTTTTCCATACCAAAATTCAAATAAAACATAATAAGATAGTGACTTTATAAAATTTGTTGAAAATATAGTATAAAAGTGATTTTCCATAGTTTCTCTGGAAATTAAAAGAAAACATTCTATAACTGCAACATCTTCCTTTGTTGCTTTCTATCGTCACCGTTTCTCCTGTCAAACGCAGTAAGTAACATGAACTTGTGTGATCATTGCAAAAAGAATCTGCCCCTTGCTGGCGATTTCGTCGTTTGCTCTATGTGCTCCCGAAAATTATATTTCGAATGCACTACGGTCACCGAAAGGTCATGGTGATCAATGGGCTTCAAAAGAGACACTTGAAAGTGCAACATTTGTAAAAACACACTTTTGGAGTCTTCCTCGCGTCCACTAACACCTGATATTCAAGCTAACAAGAGAAATCGGTCAGAAATCAGTAGCCCACAAAAAGTAAACAACGAAAAATTGATGGCAAATGTAACAGAAACAAAAAATCAAACGAAATACTATCGGAGCTTAACCCTAGAACCCTACCCAGGGTGCTGTATCATCCTGTGCTTTCTTTGATTGAATTTTGTGCTAGTTGCCAATTGGCTTTCGGACCGGTAAGTTATTATAATAATTAATGCAGGGTGCTTGGGTAGTAAAATCGGTAGTAATTAGAAAATTGTTTCGCGTTGATTTACAAGCTTTTATTCGTTTGGATATTCTGTTTTTTTAACAAAAATTGGTATGCTTTTAGGTTATCTGGTTTCTGTGATAAAATAGCGAGTACTAGTCGAAGTAAAGTGATTGAAGACGAATCTATTGAGCGCTTACTGCTCGAAGATAATGACGAAAATGAGCTTTACGTTGGAGATGATATATCTGATAATGAATTAGATCAAATTATCGAGGATTTTCATGAATATTCATCATCCGACTTCGAAGATGATATACCTTTATCGACTTTGTGTAGTAATATTCAGAATTTATTGACCGTCTTGAAAGTTCCGACAAGAATATATGGTATAAATAGGTATATAAATAGGTACAACCACAGTCGTCAAGGGTTCAAAGAAGGAACATAATACTGCATCCACCAGGTTGTAAGGGACCCGCGAAAAATATTTATACGGTGACTGTTTTTTGATACAAGGACAACTGAACATATTGCAGCGTATACTAACAAAGAAATAAACATCCAGAGGTAAAAATATAAAGGTGACCGACACAATTTCGACCAGGATCAGGACCCGGGCAGTATTCGACCATCATTTACACGTGATACAACGGGAAATGAATTACGTGCCTTGCTTGGTTTGTACTACTTGTCTGGTGTTTTGAGCATGAATGGTGTAACAATAAAAGAATTGTTTGACAAAGACACAGGAGTAGGCTACTTTAGGGCCACAATGCCTGGTTCAAGATTTGAGTTCCTAAAAAATTGCTTACGATTTGACGATAGAACTACAAGAGAAGATCGCCTCAAAAATGACCGAATTGCTCCAGTTAGAGAACTTTTTGATCATGTAATCCAAAAGTCTAAAGAATTATATGCTCCGACCTATTGCTGTACCATGGATGAGCAGCTGCTAGGGTTTCGTGGGCGTTATCGTATGTACATTCCAAATAAGAATTACAAATAGGGTATAAAGATAGTTTTACTTTGTGACGCTAAAACATCTTACATGATCAATGGTGAAGTAGGTATATTTGGAAAAAGAATCAATGCCTAGGAACCAACCTGTTGCAGATTATTATCTTCAGACCTTAACTCAACCTATTCATGGATCAAACAGAAGCCTTACCTGTGACAACTAGTTCACATCCATACCATCGACAACTACTCTTCTACAAGAAAAAAATATAACTGTTGTTGGAACCCTGAGACAGAATAAAAAAGAAATACCGGAGCTATCCAAAAACAAATCCAGTTTCGAAAAAAACTGCAATGTTTGCTTTTAGTGGACCCCTGACTTTACTCTCATACTGTCCACCCAAAGGCACTAAAAAAAAGATAATAAATCTATTATCAACAATGCACACTTCGCCTAATAAGGACAGAACCGTAACTTTGCCAGAGATGGTGCATTACTATAATAAAACAAAAAGCGGTGTCGATACATTTGACCAACTTTGTCACAGGTACTCAGTATACCGAAAAACTCGACGCTGGCCATTATGTATGTTTTAAGGCCTACTGAATGCAGTGGGTATAAACTCTATGATATTGCTGAAGTTAAGTTGGGCTAAAAACAAAAACAAAACTCATAACAGAAGAATTTACTTGAAGACATTAGCAATGGAACTTATAACACCGTGGCTTGAGGAACGAAAAAATTGGCCCAATTTACACACTAATTTCCGCCAAATGATCAATGGAATTTTGAAGAGACCTGATATCCCAGAAACACGGGCACCTGACGTTCCAAAACAAGGAAGATGCAGGTTTTGTCCGTACTCGAAAGACCGAAAAAGTAAGACCTTTTGTACAACAACAACAAATTAAAATATGTGCCAAATGTGTTAAATAGACGTTTTAATAAAACTTTTGTGTTTTTCTATTCAAATATTAACAAAAGTGAATAAAATAAAAAAGACTTTTGTTTAATAAAATATCTTGAAATAAAAACCAGGGTGCCCTGGCAGGGTGCCAGGGTAGGAAAAGTCCACCCCAAATATGGGTAGGGTTCTATTGTTTTAAGAACATGAAAACGGAAATTAAAGGCATAGCAGATTTCTGTAACTTCGTCTCACAAAAATTCGACGATTTAAACAAAAACATTGAACAAAAACAATAGCATCTCATGTACACACTCATGAATGAAATTTAGAAATTAAAAGATGCACGTAAAGAAAAAGATAAAATCATATCACAAATGCAAGCACAAATAAACAAACTGGAACAACAACTAAAAAACATAATAGAAATTAAAAATATTTCACCAACACAAAACGAAAATTTAACCGAAATTATAAAAGCGATCGGAAAAACAATAAAACAAGAAATAACCAACGCGGACATAACAGATATATACCGCACAATAACAAAAAACACCGAACGCTCCGCAATCGACTTCACTTTTAACAGCAGCATAACAAAAACAAACTTCATAAAAAATGCCCGTGCAACTCGGCCACTGATAATTGCCAAATTCAATCAGAACATGGATAGCAGTGCTAAATTGATCGAGGTTAATAACAACAACAATGTCTTCATCAACAATATGCTCACAGGTTTGAACAAACAGTTGTTATGGCAAACAAAGAGAAAGGCAAGTGAGGAAGGGTGGAGCTTTGTGTGGGAGACCGCTGGAAAAGTATTCGCGCGAGTTACGTCTGCCCGCTGACCCCCTTTCTCACCGCAACATCTACCTTATCTACACACGGCACGTGTATATGGTTACATCCGCCGATGACACCCCTTCACATCGCATTTGCTTTATTCATTTTACCTTTCATATTGTACGTTCAATTAATTCCTGGAATTGTGATTGCATATGTGATCTGTGAAACTGCAACCTAAGCGTCCGGCAATTCACCCAACGCAAGTTCAAGTTCTCAGAAATCACATTTGCAAGTAAATGAATCCAAAATAATAAAAATGTAAATCAGTTAATGTTTGTAATTCGGACCGAATGGTCAAATAAAATATATTTTTTAATCCCCAGGTTTTACCTTAATATAACTGGTGCAGTATACGGAACGGTGAACGTTTTTCTAAGTACCAGTAAAAGTTGTGAAAAATATAAAAAAGGTAGTGAACTTGATTGCGTCGCGAACTATAGCTTTATCGCAATATACTTTGCGGTATTGTATCGAACAATTTAAAGTGGCGCATCGTATCAAAATCATTACAGTGTGTGTCGCAAAATTATCACATTATCGCGAGAATAATCGTATAGTGACACCACGCTTACAATAACTGGAGATACCAGAAAAATCGTTGGATTTCAATCCTCTATCACCGTTGAACCTACAACCCCCAATTGAACTCTAATACAACCATTAACTCAATACTCATCGATGAAATACTGAAAAACCATCGCTGGATCACCAATCATCGCTCTTGTCACCAATAATGCTGCTGATCATCATCATCGTTATCTTTGGGTGCATGTAAGTTGTGTTGTTGTTACAAAAAAAAGAACTGCGACCCTTATCGAACGACACTCTAGTTGAAATAAAAACAAATAAAACTAAACCTGCGATCCAGCTATAACAAAACTATTATAATTACTATAAAAAATAAATAAATTGTAATTATTGCTACCCAAAACTGATATAAAGAGTGAAAACAGGCACATAGGTATATAAATACAAGAAATTAAGTAAAAGACCTTTTTTTTATTTTTTTTTTTTTTTTTTTTAATCATTCAAACATAACTAAATGCTAGTGAACCCGCGGTATCCCCCGGAAATTCAGATTCTAATCCTAACCTTAGTATCAATTCAGACACAATGAGTCAAAATCAAACAGATCAGACCAATAGGAGTCAAGCAACTAGCCAGATCGATATATTTAATTCGTTAAGGATCCCTGATGCCATCAAGGATCTGCCAAAGTTCGACGGAAACCCAAAGCTCCTGTATGAGTTCCTTAACAATGTTGAGGAAATTCTCCTCTACATAAGGGGAACGGACAATACTCCTTACGGTCAGATTCTATTAAGGGCCATACGGAACAAAATAGAGGGACAAGCCAACGAGGTGTTGAACATGTATGGCACCCTCTTGTTTGGGATGAGATAAAAGAAAATCTCATCCTCCACTATTCCGACAAAAGAACGGAAACCTCACTCATCAGAGACCTGCATAATCTCAAACAATATGAGAAATCCGTAGAATGCTTCTATGGGGAAGTGATTGAAATACAATCAGCCCTGTGTAACAATATTCTAATGCATGAGAGCGACTCTAACGTCATAAAGGCAAAGAAAGATTTATATGCAGAAATGTGCTTAAACGCCTTCCTCAGTGGTTTAAATGAACCACTCGGCTCAAGGGTAAGAACAATGCAACCAGATTCGCTGGCTACAGCACTTACCAACTGCATTAAGGAACAAAACATTTCCTATAAAAGGGTGTCCCAAAACCTTAGGTATAGAAATAACAACCAATATAGGCCTTATAATTCCAACAACCACTATCGCAATGAAACATCCTACTCTAACCACCCGAAGCCTTAGCAACAATATACAAACCCCTCCAACTCAAGACAACCACCAACCAGAGGAAGAGGAAGTCAACAGAGACCCCAATATCTGACACCCTCGAACCTCTTTAACAGATCAGCTAACAGCTCTCAAAATAACAATTTCAGATATCCAAAACAAGATTCGGTACCGCGTTCCTCAGATAATTCAAATTCAACTGCATTCTCTCGAAACAGGTCTAATCCTAGCCAATCAACTTGAACTACTAGAAACCAAAATTTTAACTTCCAAGATGTGAACAACATCGACCATAACACCTATTAGAAACTAGACCATTACTTCCAAAGTGATCCCATTAACACAGAAGACAATCAAAATTTTTCAACGCTAGCCTCGAAGAGCCAACAGGGTACATAGACCCAGCAAAGCACCCACCAACTTTACCTTACATAAACATCTCCTCACCTTTCGGCAGACCACTCAGATTCCTTTTAGATACCAGCGCATCCATATCTTTTTCAACCCTGAATTCGTACCACCAAATAAACAACCGTGTCGCGAGCCTGGTACTATCACTACTGTCTTTAAGAAATATCAAATCGAAAAACAGGTGACCCTGCCAATCTTCACAGAATTTGGTCAAGAAGGATTCCTAAAGTTCTTACTTTTCAAATTCCACAGTTTCTTTGATGGCCTCCTAGGTCTGGATGCACTTATGTCCTTGAATGCAAAAATTGATCTTGAAAACAAAGTCATTCTTACAAAATTCGCCACCAATAGCATAGAACTCAAAGCTAACCTTCCTCTTAATAAAATAACAGTTCCAGCCAATTCCAAAATACTGGCAAAACTCCCCGTTAACAAAGAAAATGGCAACATATATGTCAACTTCATAGAACACAAGCCAAACCTCTATATAACTGAAGGTCTATTCGACGCTGAATACGGATTTAGCACTATAGAATTGGAAAACTACTCCAGAAATGATAAACTCTGCTTCTAGAACAACCCTTAAATGTGGAACAATATGAATCAACCAATTTTATAGAAATTAATAACTTCAACAATGAAAATAGTGAGCATTCGACATCTACAGGCATAACCAATCTGCTAAGAATAGACCACCTTAACACCGAAGAGCGGAAAAAACTTATAAGACTTTGCAAAACATATAGCGACATCATTTATAGGGAAGGCGAAGCACTTACTTTCACCAACAAAATAAAACATCGCATAAATACAACAGATGAATGTCCAACATATACAAAAATATATATATAAAAATACCCATTTGTCCACAAGGAAGAGGTACAAACCCAAATCGCTAAAATGCTGGAACAAGGCATCATTCGGCATAGTTATTCTCAGAAAAACCGTTGAATGAATTTAATCTATAGGTAGTGTTAGAAACAAACAACAGAGAATCCCCGATGACAGTCGAAACCATATTCAAGAACAGACAAATAAGAATCATTCGAAAACCCAATTTTGACGAAAAAACCATAATCGACGTTTTCAAGAAATTCCTCGCACCAAACAAACAAACTACTATATTTACGATTGACGACATTTTTCGAGTAGTGCAATCGACCTACTCCAAATATTTTTCTTAGAGTAAAACGTACCGTTTGATCCGTTGCAGGGAAATCCTTAAAGACATAAGACAGGACGATAAACAGGAACAGACTATTAGGGACTATCACGAATGCTCCAATCACAGGGGTATAAACGAAACCATACTACACCTGAAAAGGGAATTCTATTTCCCAAACATGAAAAACAAAGTAACAGAAACCATAAATAACTGCATCAAGTGAAACACTCACAAACACGATAGAAATCCCCCCAAACCTCAATGTAGGCTACCCGAAGCATCACTAAAACCTTTAGAAATCATTCACATTGACATATATTGTATAAATAATCAACAAAACCTCACATTAATAGACAAATTTTCCAAATTCGCTTGTGCTTACACCCTAAGCTGCAGAAGTAGCATAACTGTCCTAAAATATATAAAACAATTTATAAGCCTTTACGGCATACCAAAGAAAATAGTATGCGACCAAGGTTCAGAGTTCGGCGCAAATATTTTCTGAGATTTCTGCAGGCAATACGAAATTAATTTACATTACACATTCTTTCAACAAACTAGTAGCAACTCACCGGTAGAGCGGCTGCATTCAACACTAACTGAAATGTATAGGGTCATATTATCTAAAAGAAATGAAAATAAACTTACAATCGAACACAATGAAATCCTGTCTGAAGTATTCATAACATGCAATAATGCTATACACTCAACAACAAAACACACCCCATACGATCTTCGGTAGGCCGTATAAATTCAGCAAAACATTAAGATTCACAGAAGAACACGAATATCTGTTAAAGCTTAATGAGTTCCTTAACGAATTATATCCACAGATCAAAGAAAAAGTAGAAAATATAACACAAGCAAGAATTGAAAATTTAAATAAATTACGGGAAGATACCGAGGATATTAGCGATAATGACGTTGTTTTCAAGAAAGAAGCCAGACGAAACAAAATAACCCCAAGATTTTTTAAACAAATAGCCTTCAAAAATAATAAATTTACCATATTAACTAAAGAAAACAAGAAAATACATAAAAGTAAACTAAGAAAGAAACATAAGAAACCTAAAAGTAAAAATAATCAAAGAAAGAAATAATCATACTTTTTTCTCACATTACACATATACATATATATAAAATCATTACGTTGTTATTATCATATGTTAAGAACACTGCATTCAACCTCTATAAATTTACTCTTCCTAACTCTTTCTAGACCACCACCCTTTCACGCTCAACTACTGGAAATCTATAACCTACCTAAAGATCGCGGTATACTATCACTTCAATTAGGACCCGCAAAAAATATCACTAACTACCACAACCTCATCCACATAGTCAACCTCGAAGATTACACTAATAATATCCATAACATAACTAACCCCTTAATTTATTCACACATTAACTCAGTTCACATAACAAAACATAAACTAGAAGAACTCAAAAGGAAACTACTAACACTATACCCAACTAGAAGAAGCAAAAGAGGATTGATAGACGGATTAGGATCCGTTATCAAACTAATTACAGGTAACATGGATGCACAAAATGCATATAATATTAATAATCAAATAGAAAACATTAACACTAACCTAGGCAATTTTACTAACGTAATATCAAATCAACACGCAATAAATTTCCAGATGATAGAAAGACTCAAACAGATCACATCTCACATTAATAAAGAACAAAACACAATATGGTCATTTTTAGAAAACACAGCTAATAAAGCTAAACGTTAAGAAGACATTCTCATTGAAACCCAGTATCTTAACCAAATAAATTTCAATATTGACCTACTAACAAACCACATCTCAGACATAGCCGAAGCAGTGATTCTTAGCAAATTAAATATAATTCCAAAATTTTTACTTAACTTAGAATAATTGAAAATTATACAAAATAAACTAAATGCACAAGAAGTTAAAATTGAATCTAATGAACAAATTTATGAATTTCTGGGACTTCAAGCCTATTACAATGGCTCAAATAAATATTATTTTTGATATCCTTATACCCAATCTATCACCATCAAAATATTACATGTATCACATTATTGCTCTTCCAATGAACAATACAAAATTTATAACTACAAAACCCAATATAACCTATAACAAAGAAAGCATACAACACTATAGCACACCTTGCCCCAAGATAGAAGGAGTCTACTACTGCCCTCAATCCAATACTCGAGAGAAAACTAGCGAATCAGAATGCATCGGGAAGCTGATGAACAACGAAGCCGCTCGTTGCTCATTTGACGACATGGGAGTGATCGAGAGCATAACACAACCAGAAGCCAATTTTATTCTATTTCTTAATGTACCAAAAATATTAATAAATTCTACTTGCAGTACCAAAACCGCAATAGTCGAAGGTACAGCCCTACTCCATTTCAAGAGTTGCAACGTCGAGATAAATGGCATATCATACCAAGACAATCCCAACACCTTCTGGGATGAAGTTCACGTCCCACCACCACCAAGCAGCAACATCCACGCTGATTCCACGAGAGAAGTCCTAAACCTGTAAAAACTAAGAGACCAGAGCTTCGAAACAGAAGCGAAACTCCTTAACCTAGGAAGTAAAACCGAGAAGCTGCACTACATATCCACCACATCAATAGCCGTCACTGTAATCGCACTCATAGTAATCATCACTATCGTCCTGAAAAAGACCAACAACACGCAACCTCCAGTCCTGCAGTCCTTCGCTTCGGCCCCAATGACGTCACTCTGGCCCTCGTTCTACTCTAAGGGGGGAGGAGTTACGTCTGCCCGCTGACCCCCTTTCTCACCGCAACATCTACCTTATCTACACAACATCTACCTTATCTATATCCGCCGATGACCCCCCTTCACATCGCATTTGCTTTATTCATTTTACTTTCAATTAATTCTTGGAATTGTGATTGCATAGGTGATCTGTGAAACTGCAACCTAAGCGTCTGGCAATTCACCCAACGCACGTTCAAGTTCTCAGAAATCACCTTTGCAAGTAAATGAATCCAAAATAATAAAAATGTAAATCAGTTAATGTTTCTAATTCGGACCGAATGGTCAAATAAAATATATTTTTTTAATCCCCGGGTTTTACCTTAATATAACTCGCGCAGAGAGGAAAATGCGGAGGCTTTGCTGATACAGTCAATGACTGATATAAATAAAATCAAACGCAATTAATATAATTGTCTAAATGTATACACATATGTGTGATCGAATTGTTTTATGTGTTAATGGATATGGATGATGGATGGCGATTTGTCAGCATGGATGAGACATGGGTCCACCACTACACGCCAGAAACGAAACAGCAGTCGAAGCAGTGGGTGGAAGCCGGTGGTTCAGCGCCAAAGAAAGCGAAGTCGATCGCGATCTGCCGGAAAGGTCATGGCCAGTGTGTTTTGGGATGCGAAATTAATTGATTACCTTGAGAAAGGCAGAACAATTACAGGCGAATATTACTCCAACCTTCTTGACCAGCTGGACGCCAAAATTCACGAGAAGAGGCCTGGCTTGAAGAAGAAAAAAATCATCTTTCACCAGGACAATGCACCTGTACACAAGTGTGCGTTGGCGATGGGAAAACTGCGGGATTTGGGGTACGATTTGCTCGGCCATCCTCAGACTTCCATCTGTTCCCAAACTTGAAGAAATTTGTTTCTGGGAAGCGCTTCGCGTCCAATGCAGAAGTTGAGAGGGCCGTAGATGAAGATTTTCACAGCCTTCTGGATTCTCACTTCCGAGAAGGAATACTGATGTTGGAGAAACGCTGGACCAAGTGTGTTGAAGTCACGGGAGATTATGTAGAAAAATAAAATCATTTTTTAACTAAATATTGCAGTCTTTCATTATCAGGCCGAGAGCTTTTCACCTTGCCCTCGTAATATCTCTGATCACTATAGCACAATTTATGGTATCTATCAAGAGTGTGCAACAAAAAATACACAATCATTGCGATCGCACATTAGAACTAGAAAAGCGAATGAGCTGATTAGAAGTACCAACTGGACACCGATGTTAGTAGAAACGGACACCGAAACTCTTTTTGATACGGTAGTTAAAAAAAATGTGTCATAATATACAAAAACTCGACAGTCATTTGTATGGAAAAAATACGAAGAAAAAGTGCCGATTGGATTACAAGGGATATCGAAGAGAGCTGTAAAGACTTAGATCGATTGTATCGATCGCAGGTGAAAGAATAATCGAACCAATATAACATATAAGACCGAATACTAAAGATTACGCAACCAAGTCAACAAAAATATATGTAGGTGCCGTGAACAATACTACAAAAGAAAGTTCGAACAAGTAAAATGTGATCCCAAAAGAACATGGGCGCTCATTAATGAAGTACTGGGACGAAGGAAGCCGTCCGCAGATGAAACAATCGTAAGAAACTTTTCACCTAATACGAATATTAATGTATTGACCGATACATTTGCGAACTCATTTTCACAACAAGCAGCATCAATAATCCACATATGTAGCAAAGCAACATCCAGCCACCAGAACACATTTATACGGGACACAATATACTTGGGAGATACAGACTGTGTGGAGGTAGCAAATTTCATAGCTCGCTTAAATATCCTAAAGGCAGCTGGGACAGATGGTATTAGAGCGATAGACATAAAATCAAATGCCGATATCTTTACGCCCATAATTACCAATCTTATCAATAAGAGTTTTAATACATCCACGGTGCCAAAAAAGATCAAAGAGGCACTTGTTATACCTATGTACAAGGGAGGAGCCAAAAATGAGATAGCAAAATATCTTCCGATTGCAATATTGCCGGTGATAGAAAAGAATTTGGAGCTAATCATTGCAGATCGAATATGGAAATTTATTGATAAGCATAAAATAATAAGCAAGAATCAGTACGGGTTCCAAAAGGGAAAAAGTACCAACCAACTTCTCGGCAATTTTGCAAACTTAATTAACACCAGCCTTAACAAAAATCACCACGTGTTAGAGCTTTTCTTAGATTTTAGCAAAGCATTCGATACACTAGACCACAATAAACTCATGGAAGCAGTACAAAGAATAGGAATTAGAGGGAAACTAGCAGATTGGTTGAGAGACTATCTCAGAACGAGGACGTTTCGCGTGGGAATCAAAGGCTTTTACAGCAAAGCCAACACAGTGCAGTCCCACAAAGCTATAAACTTGGACCCCTATTGTTCATATTGTACACCAACGAACTACTAAAATCCTTCAAGATGAGCTTTCACTTCGCTTATGCAGATGACACGGCGATTGTTGTCTGCCACAAATCGATAGTAGAAGCTGTGATGATGCAGGCAGAGTTCGATGAAGCAGGGAAATAGTGTCACGATAATGGGCTCGTAATAAATGCAGCAAAAACAAAGTTACTGCATATTCGTAGCCCACAGTACCCAAAGTCACAAGTGAATATTAAAGCATTCAACTGCGCTAATCCAAGCAACTGCCAGATTATAGATGTCGTGGGTACGTTCAAATATCTGGGTGTAACGATCGACAGTAATTTTTTATGGGAACCACACATAAACGATTTACGAAAGAGCTGAAAGGATCCCTATTTGCACTGACTTGTCTAAAGTATAAGTCTTCAAGCTGTGTGCAAAAACAAGTGTACCACGCTCTTGTCGAATCAATGTTGAGATACGGCATACTAGCGTGGGGAGTTGCAGCGGATACACACATTGCGAAGCTTCAAAATATTCAAGACAACGCAATAAAATTACTGTCGAGAAGAAACAGCGTAGATGGTGGAGTGAGAGTTCTCAAAGTGAAGCAGATATTTAATATGACAGCAGCGTTGGAGTACTATGACCATGAATTTTTCCGAACTCTAATCAGTCACAACTTCAATACCAGAAGACGAGCAGAGGGGCTTCCATCCTTCAAAAACGTGTACGGCAAGTGTCAACACCATACCAAACATTCTAAATAATCAATTAAAACCTAATTATAATCAAGTTTACAATTTTACATATATGCACTTAATTTAAATTACCTGCCATTTTGATGATAACAATAAAATAAATTGAATTTGAGAAATAAACTCCTGCAGTTAAGCCATGTGGCTTCGCAGGTAAGAACAAATATTGTACTAGATCTAAGATACATGAAATAAACCAATTAGAATTACAACCAGGTGCCCAAAACGGAAATCCAAAACAATTCTCTTTGGGCAAACGCCGCAACCTTAGTTTTTATCGCCATATTGTGTGTAGTTCACTTGTTGCCATTTGCAAGACAAATAAAAGCGCTAGTGATACATTTTTTCTTTTGTTTTATTTCTATTGACTAAAGCGAATATATACCATGGATATTGTAGCCCACACAGATCGATCACAATTTCTTGTAGACCCTAAGTGGTAGTACCAAAGAAGTACCAAAAACATATTTCACCCATTTTTCTAAATATGATCCTGGTTTAGTATAGTTACTGAATTAAAAAGCTAAATGTGAACGCTTTTCAACCGGTACCTGAGGGTGTAGGATTTTACGCCATTGAATGAGGAGTGAACACTCATCTTTTAGTTTTTAGATGCAGTATTACACCTCCTAGTATATTTTCTTAATTAACAACTTAACCTGGCCATCTGTCTTTACTTCAGCCGTACTAATTAGTCCGACGTCGCTTAACAAAAGGCGACTCTGGAACAACACAGGCGTCAAGGACTTGATGAGTATCGCGAATGAAACAAGTGCTTATTTTTTATTTTAACTAATTAATTCTAATAATAATGTATTATAACAACTTTGAATTTCAATACGGTGTCAGCGATCAGACGAATCATAAACGACTCACGACAAACCACCTCAACAGAGTAAGAAGGTGAGCATGTGCAGAGAGATAACTTATGAACTTATACGCTCTTATCATATAACTCTACGAGTAAGTGTACGCGCCAGCACATGATATATTGTTTTACGACTCCACTTCCAGCTGTAAGCGTACCGAGATATAAAAGCATCCCACACCTGCTTATATAAATTAATGAAATAATTAAATGATCTATGATTTTTTAATAATACAAGATTATGCAAACGTTACTTTTTTTCTTTGAGACAAAGCGATTGGTTTCCTCCAATGACATGCGCAGGTATTTTATAAGGGCTGTTAAGAATGCTTTTATTCTTTTGCCGAACGAAGGCACATAAACCTTGATCGAAATGTTGCGAGTTGCACGCGCAAGTAAACCAATACAACATAAAATGTAAACAGACTCAATTCCCTGCTTTAACACTAATGATTTTATTTTTACCTTAGCTCTACCTTTTATACAAATTTTACTTATAGATACATAACTATGTACAAAAAAAACTTAAACGATAGAATGTACATACAAATTTAGGTATGTATAGGTATTCATATTTCTGCCAATTTCCTCGATGGCGCGACGTAAGCTGATATCGCATGAATGTGGGAATACCTTTGCTGATGTGCAATGTGAAATCTGGGAAAATTAGAATTATGTGCAATATATTTATATGTATGTGCAAGACGTGCAAAATAATGTGGGAATCTTAACATTCTCCCCCCGTTGAATGCTGTATTCAACAATTTATTGGTATGTTGAAAAAGCTGCTTTCTCATCGTCGTGGAGATTGATTGCTGTTATTGAGAACGGGTGATGCAATTGATGACGTCTTGGAATGCCGAATAACTATACATCTCCAGAATAAGTAACCGCTAACGCCGATAGCCAGAGTTAGAGAGATATATCCTACTGTGAATGTTTCAATTGGATGGGTCTATCGTCGTATACTTCTTGAAGTTTCTTTTTCAAGATATTTATTTGCTCAATTTCAGGCTTAAACTCGAATGCTGCTAGTGGCGTATCAGCCTCACGCTCGGGAATGATGATCGTTGTCGAATGCAGATCGATACATACGGTGGATCGGTACATACGATGATCTGGCCGTAGTTGGAATTATGCTGTGCCCTTGGATGGTTATTAGGTCAAGGTGGTGAAGCATTCATCACGCAGACTCAGGATGCCCGATCCTTTGATGCTGATTTGATGGATGTTGTCATCACAGACAACGTTTGCTATGACGTTTTGCCTCAGAGCATATATCAAGTGATTGGTTAGGTGTAGCTTTATCTAGTGAGGGCCCTCGCCCACATGGAGAATTTTGCAGGTCGGCGATTCTGGCAAATTGTTAAGAAGATCTATTTCGTAATTGCTCATACTAGATCCTTTCCTATAAATTGGCTTTAATTGCTGCATATGTAGCTGCCTGTTGTTGTGGAAATGCATGTCTGCAGTTCGTACTTATCAAGAGGGTAATATTGATCCCGGTGTTGATTTACAATCAAATATGGACTCGCTGATTGTATTGCAAAAAAGGTGTTATTCAATCAGGTTGGGATCAGAATAATCTTGAACAGTTCAAAATCCTCCATAGTTAGTAATGGTATTTGTAGCTTAAATATAATATATTTTTTGGTAGGTTTTCGATTGACATAAGATGATAAATTAGTAGGATGTCTTCTCCTTCTATAGATATTCTGAAGTGTGGAGTTAAATGCTTCTTGACTCTGGAAAGTCCTGACTTCAATTGCTCAGGAGCTAATAATTGTGGACTAATTCTCCCGTGATGAGTATCAATTAAATCATCCGAAATAGAGCCTTGAATGCGCTGGAAGTTGGATGCAATTAGCATTGTCTGCTCATAATGGAGCTGGCTAGATTGGAGAGCTTTTGTTGATAATATTCTCGACGTAGGCCGTTCATTTCTGTTGTTAAGTTATTTATATGACTCTGCCATATTCTAAACTGTTCGTCGAAATCTTCTTGGTTCTGCTTAATCATATTTTATGTAGCATCCAATAGTGACGTTTGGTTCTGAATAAGATGGAAAAGATAGTTTTCGTTTTCTTGTATATTGTCGATAGTATTTTCCATGTTCTCGGCATATTCGGAATCCAAAACTCCAAGCAATGCATTGGAGATGTTTCCTATGATATCAGGAGCACCTCTTTGGTTTCTAGAGTTCTATGCGGGTCGCAGTAGAGCATTTCTTGTGTCGAGTTCATTTAGAAGATATTCGAAGTGGCTTGTGCTCTTGTTGCAATTTGTCTTGTCGTTCAATTGATTACACAAACTAGTAATGGTGATAATATTGCTAATCCCAGAGAGAGGTTTTGTCGCTTTTGCGAAGATGATTTTGGAATTTGGGAAAAAATATGCTTTTCAATTGTTCCCCTTTGGTCGGTGCCTTCAACATGAGATGAGGTTGAGGTATGATTTGGTAGAGTATCCGAGGCTGTCTTCGAAAGGCAATGCAGCTAGTATATGTATTGCTCGCCTAATTGTTGACGCCTTGCCTCTTTCGTCAGCTACACGAACATCTGCTACTCGTAAAAGGCCATCTTCTCCCTTTATTAAATTGACGATTAGACCTAATTGCCACTTCAGCGGGGGTAGATTCTTATCCTTTATGACTACCATGGTACCAGGTTGAATGTTTTCGAGTTTTCCATTTATATCTATACTGGAGTTGATTTAGATGCTCCAGAGACCAACGACGCCAGAATTTTCCCTTCAAAAGTTTAACCAATTTCCAACGAGTTAATGATGTTGCCCTTGATTGCCCTGCTGATGAGTTCATAGCGCTCGTTAGAGGCTCTCCTATGAGAAGGTGTGCTTGTGTTAAAGTTGTCAGATCATTGGGAAAAGAATTTATTAGTGTGATAAGTCCGAATTATGTATAGCTTCCATCTATTTCTGATTACTCTTTCTAATTCCTCATAAGTTAGTGATGCAGAGGCAATTGTTTGCCGAAGTAAATTTTTGTTGACTTCATTGCAGCCTCCCATAATCCACCAACGTGTGGTGACCTGGGGGTATAAAATGAAAATCAGTTCCTGTTGAGCTGCAATTCGCCTTTATTTTGCCTTCAATTCTTCTAATTGGTTTTTTGCGCCGACAAAGTTTGTGGCATTGTCGCAATAATTGTTCCGGCAGCGCCCACGTCTTCCCATAAATCGTTTGAGTGCTCCAACAAATCCTTCGGTGGTTAGATTACTGACATCTTCTAAATGTACTGCTTTGTAGAGAAGCAGCAGAACACTGCTATGTATGGTTTTTGTAGCCTTTTCCCTCTTGTTTTGTAATGGGTTCATATGGGACCACAAAAGTCCACACCGGAGTTGACAAATAGCCTTGCTGGCTATACTCGGTGTATTGGTAGATCTCCCATGAACTGATTGAACAATTTTGGATTCGCTTTGGCGCACTTGAAACACTTGCTAACAAAGGGCTAAAGTTTTTCCTTTAACTGGCCAAAATTGTTGTCGGGCAATTGATAGAAGCGTTTGAGGTCCAAGATGATTCTCTTCGTGGATGCCTTTTAAAAGTAGCTTTGTTAATTTGTGATCATAAGGCAGTAGTAAAGGATGTTTGCTTTCATATGTAAGAAGTGATGATTCTAATCTTTCTCCTACTCTTATTACACCCTTATCCCCTATGAATGGGGCAAGGCTGCATAGCGTACTATTTCTATGTACTTCACCATGAATTCGCAGAAGTTTAATATTCTCTTCAAAACATTTTTCTTGCATATGTCTAGTAATTACAGGTAATGCCTCGTTTAATTCTGATGTGGTTACCGTAATAGTCGACGGTGCCTTTTGACCGTTAATCTTTATTCCGTTGATGAATCTCAGCATGTATGCCACAATGCGTTGAAGACATCTGAACGAATTTTTGTGGTTGATATTTTCTAGAAAATGAGTTGAGTTTTCTAGCGCCGCTGGTAATGCTATCTTTTTTCGTTCTTGCTGGTAATCAGTATTGTTGCTTAAATGGGGTGGTGGCCAGTTGTTGATACTTTCCCTGCGGTTGTCCAACCAAATACAGTGTTTTGTACGTATAGTAGCGGAAGGTCGTTTGCTAGCCTTATTTGTCCAACAGCTAACGTTGAATAAAATATTTCTGCTCCGATAAGCATGTCTATTTGACCAGGTTAATTGAATTGTGCATAAGCAAGGACAATGTTTTTTTGGAATCGGCCATTTTGAAGTCTTAATTTGTAGTGATGGCTGAGGCGAAATATTTTTTGGCAATGTATGTGCTTCAATTCTGGTGGAGAAGCCCTTAATTTTGGGGTGTACTTCCATGCTCACTGTTCGTTAAGATTCCTGTTATCGCTGACTATACCTTCAATGCATGTTGCATCAGGTGTTTCATGTAATCCTAATGTCTTCGCTATACCTTCTGTTATTAGGTTAATCTGTGATCCTGAATCTCGTATCATTCAACGGGACAATGGCCCTACTAAGCAGGATGCTCGTGCTTACCTGATGAGCGCTGGTGGAGTAAGAAAACAATTTTGCTGCGGAAATATAGGAACCTGTCGCACTAGTTGGCTCCTTTGTGGTTAATGATTCCCTGGCTGGTCCTTCTATGTGAAGGAGAGTGTTATGTTTTTTCTGGCATTTCGTGCACGATCTGAAAAGGCAATCATTTTATTGTGCCCTGTGCCAGGTTAATGCGATTTCTTGGGCTTAGGTGCAAAAACTTGGGACAGCTGAATAGTTGGTGTTCCCCTTTACAAGATATGAAAGCTAGCCCTGATGAGGTAATCGTGGCTGAAGATCTTGAATTCTATTGTCTTTTATGATGATCCTCCGAGGTAGCCTTGTATGCCTTTGTCCCTAGAGCTTCTAATAACTAAAAACGTACTTCTAAGAACGCAAGGTACTGTTTTATTTCGTTTATTTCGGCTGCTGCAACGATTGTTCCCAAAGAGCATTAGTACTTCGATCTAATCTTTTTTGTAGCATATATAATAAAAGAGGATCCAAATTTGTTGTATCTAACCCGAGATTTTGCAGACTCAGTAGGCACTCTTATGAGGTGACGTGTAGTCCCTTATTCATGGATGCGGTCTCATTCTGCATAACTGCTTGGGACATTAATTTATTTATTGATGCTGCCACCAGTAGGCGGGTAATTTCGTACCTATCTGTTATTATTTTCCAGGCGGCAGTGTAGTTGGCATCGGAAGTTGAAAAGTGCAGAATTAATTTTTCCCCAATAAGGGTAGTTTAAAAGTACCATATTTTTGGCATTGTGGTATTGCTTGGTTGTATAACACGAAACTGCATCTATTTTAAATGGTCGCCGTCGAATTTAGGCAACATTATTTTGGGCAATTTTGCTGCCTGGTTACTGAAGGCTTGTGGTGCTGTTGTGTCGGTGATGGATGTACACCAATTCTTTTTGACTGAGCATGTAGCGCAGCTTGGAAGCGCAGCTTGTACCTCTTCCTCTATCATGAAGTATTGCTCCATATTGTAGACTGCTGGGTTAGGCTCTGCTATTAGGTCCCATATCTTGTTGTGTTTTTTATTAGCACATCTAGTGTCTTCCGTAGTGTACTGATTATTGTAGTTTGTTTCTTTATTAGTGCGGAGAGCTCATTCGGGCATTTGGGAGTGGATTCTGCTTCATTGCTGATATCAAAAGGACTGAGATCATGCTTGATTTTCCCTTTTGGAATGGCGCCTTGACCTACGAGTGGATCAGGGCCTGCTTGTGTGTGAGCTCACCATATACATCGATCGGAATTGCCTTGATCATGTTCCCGCTTGTTTTGTTGCCTAGAATCAGTATTGTTGCCTTGTCCCATTTGCTTTTCCAGTTGCTCTGGGACTGCAGCTCCTTTATCTTCGGATTGGCGCATGGGTCCTTTTTTCCATGTTTGAATTCTCCCCATAATGTCATTTTTAGCAATTATGCCTTCGTAGTAGTTTTTACTGAAGTATGGGTGATCTAAGCTTGTTCCAAACTTTGTGCGAATTTCATCATCGGTTCGGACAAATTTGTCCTCCAGGACCTTTAGTTGGAGAACCTTTTTTTGCAGGTAGTCCAATGTTTTCCAGGTAGAACCATCTTTCTTATAGTTGCCCACAAACCGTTGTATATCTTGGCCCGTAGGCCCTTCTGAGACGTTAGTTCCTCCATTTCTTGATGCTTCGCTTCGTTACGGGAGATGGTGGGATGTTCTATCAGTGTTATAGCCCTGGTAATGCTTTTATGTTTAAATTGTAAAGTGTGTGTTGTACTTTACCAGTGCTACAGCCCTGGCAACGCTTTTATATGTTCAAAACGTTCTGTTGGTATTTTAAATATATCGAATTTTGATGTTGTGTGCCTATGTATTTTTGATCGTTTAATGAAACACACGTTTTGGTCCATAGGCCCTCTTAATTTATAGAGGGCCAGAAATATTTTGATGTTACTCTTTCGTGGTTCGAATACTTTCATGTAAAAGATCGTGTAAATTGTCAAAAATGAGCCTGCGTAGATTTTAAAAAACAAATGGAAAATTGGTGCCAGTGCTTGTTTCGCACCAGATCTGTTCGTTAGTAATAAGCATTTTACGGTATCTAATTTAATGTTAGAATTAAGTCTAGCGTTATCAGAAGCTATGATTTTAACTCTTCATCACCTTTCTGCAACTTTATTTGATATCGTAAGTTACGGAATTAATCTCTGCAGAGGTATCACTTCCACTACGTGAAAGGAGATCAGCTCCACGTTCTCTTTATCACGGATATGACGAATAACACTGATAAATTGCGATATATACGAGTAGTCCACATGTCGAGTTTGACGTGGACTAAGCTATGATTTTAACTCTTCATCAACTTTCTGCAACTTTATTTGATATCGTAAGTTACAGAATTAATCTCTGCAGAGGTATCACTTCCACTACGTGAAAGGAGATCAGCTCCACGTTCTCTTTATCACGGATATGACGAATATCACTTATAAATTGCGATATATACGAGTAGTCCACATGTCGAGTTTGACGTGGACTACGCTCGGATTTTAGCAACAAAGCGTTTGTTAAGACATTGTGATCTGTGTCTTCAACAAAATATCGAAAATGTTTTATTGCTACATCTAGTAGTTTGTGGTCGAATGCGGAGTACTTTTGCTCTGTAGGCGAAAGTCTTTTAAAGCGATTTCTGTTGGATGTGGCGACAATGTGACTTCGGATAGGACCTGTTCCGGTTTCCTGTAAGCAGTGCCACACTCCGCGGGCAGTGTGAATCAGAGACAACAGTTCTGCAAGCTTTCGAATGAATCGGTTATAATAATTAGCCACTCCGAATAATTGTTGGATTTATCGAATCGAAGGTAGAGGTGGGAACCTAATAATTGAATTAACTCGTTTATGAGATGGATCGATTCCATTCTCAGAAATAATGTGGCTCAGGAAATCTAATTGTGATGCTCCAAAAATAAATTTTGAAGATTTAAGACTTAAACCACAATCAGAAAGTCGCTGGAAAATAAACCTGAGATGGCGTTTGTGCTCTTCTTCGTCCTTGCTAGCTATGAGGAGATCGTCTATGTATACAAATACAAACTTTAGATCCTGCATTATTGAGTTTATAAATCCCTGAAATGTCTGACTGGCATTTCAGAGTCCGAAAGGCATTCTAGTAAACTCAAATAGACCAAACGGTGTAGTGATCGCGATTTTATGTACGTCCCTAGGGAAACCAGTATCTGATGATATGCCTTACTAAGTCGAATACATGAAAATACCTTACAACCGTCGAGGTTGTCGATCAGGGTGAGTAACGTTATTTAAACCTCTTTAATCCCCATATGCTCTTTTTTTAGCTACAGTATGGAGGGATGCAGAAACGGATGAAGATGATGGTCTGCAAATAGCTAGACTAATCATGTTCTGAAATCCTAATAGCGACTCTTTATGTTGTTTCAAAAGCAAGAGCTAATCGAATTTCTGTAATAATATGGTGTTTAACAGTATATTGAACTGGTTTATTCAAATCTGGAAGGGCAGTAAGGGAAGGAAAATCTTTTCCGTGAGCGTTGCTGATGTTTAGGTGATGGAGTATCTACTAAAGCTTTAACAGCGCTAATATGCAATTTGGTTACTGAATGAATAAGGTGACAATTTTTGATATCGATTAAAAGTCAATATTTGTTAAGGAAGTCCGTTTCTATTAATAGTGGGTTTACTGTTGCTGCTGTGAATTCATGACCGAACTGTTTTCGAAGCTCAAGATTGCACGAAGATAAAAATATGTGCTCGTTTCTTTAGTGTAAAAGAGCTTGCTTGGAAGAACTGACAAATCCGCGCCAGTGTCAATAAGAAATGTGAGATTATTGTTGGGATCGCGAATGAAAAGGCCGTATTGTAACGAATAAACCGAACTGTGCGCCGTCGAAACAACTGGGTTATTTTTTGTATTTTTATTTTTGTCTTTATTACCTGAAGTAGCACCTTTTTTAAAATTGTAGGGACTGGAGCAATTCTGCACATTGGATACAAACTTTGATATCTGATCTACTACGCGACCTGTGCCTCCTCATTGAAGTGCTTTTAATTGAATTTCGTCCTTGTGAAAGTAAATTTTTTCTACTGAATCTACATTTATTAGTTGCTATACCATAGATATCAATTCATTTAATTCAGTTGATTCTGGTCTTCAGAAATGTTAAAAAGTATTTCGCGTGTTAGAATGCATGGGGTGACCAGATAAGAACGATAGGAAAAGAAATTTAAATAAAACAACAACGGTGTAAAATATAAAATTAATTCTGGCTTTATTTTGAAGCTACATTCATGCCATTATGAAAATTAGGAATAGCACATCATTTACATGGTAGCCGTCTCGAATGTTGACCTCGAGCTCATCCAAAGTAGTTGGCTTGTTAGCGTAGACTAAGGATTTGACTTAGCCCCAGAGAAAATAATCAAGGGGTTTCAAGTCACATGATCGCTGCGGCCAATTGATGAACGCTCGCCATGAGATGATCCAGTCGCCAAATTTCTCCTTCACCACTTCGACCGTTGCGTCGCTTGTATGGAATATAGTGACATCTTGTTGGAACCAGAACTCAGATATATCGATGTTGTCGAGCTCTGGCTACAGAAAGTCGATTAACATCGTTCTACACCGAGGACCATTGACGGTAATGCTATCTCCTTCCTCATTTCGAAAGAAATAAGGTCCGATGATACCGCCTTGCCATAAACCGCACCAAACAGTCAATCTTTGTGGATGCATTGATGCTTGGTCGAACACTTGTGGATTGTGGTCACTCCAATAATGGAAATTTTGCTTCTTGACATAGCCATTGAGCCAAAAATGAGCCTCATTCGAGAAGATGATTTTTTGGCCAAAATTTGGACCTCCGGCCAACACTTCCAGCACCCAATTAGCGAACTCACGGCATTGTCTATGGTCGTCCGGCTTTAATTCTTGCGTCAGCATAATCTTATACGGATGTAGGCCCAAATCCAACCTCAAAATAAGCCTGGTTGACTCTCTGGCGATGCCTAATTCAGCTGATCGGCGCCGAATCGAAATTTCTGGGTCTTCTTCGATACTGGCCGCTACGGTGGCTATGTTTTCTTTACTTCGCACCAATCTCTGTCTGATTGGTGGCTTAGGGTCCAAAGAGTGTACTCACGCTGAAACTTTTCCGCGACGAATTGCCTGCGCACTGAAGCCATGATGACGACCGACCTCACGACGGAATTCACGTTGCGTATTTACAACTAAGCCGGAATTTCGATAATAGTTCGGGAAGCGTCAAGCAATGCATGAAGAAATGGCAAACTTTAGTGAATATTTTGACAGCTGGATGTCATTGGTTGCTTTAACAGCTTTTAAAACGTAATAATTGGAAAAACTATCACTGCTATCTGGTCACCCTTTATTTCAGAAATATCTATTACTGAATCCAAAGCTTCCAAATTGTATATGCCAGAGAAGTTACTTCAGCTTCCGACTTGCCTTCTTGTGAAATTAGGGTAATATTTGTCACTTGACGAAGTCATTAAAGTCATAGTTACCTGATTAGATCGATGGTCATTCACCTGTCAGTTGCTGTAGAACTCGTAGATATTCTGATGGTTTTCTGTCACCTAGTTGTTCACTGGATAAAAGCTTATCTATACGTCGCTCTTCGCTAAGTGAGTGCCATTAGATAAAAGTTTCTTTAAACTGTGTTATCTGTCAGAGGGAATTGAATGCAATCGAGAACTGTTTCGAGCACTTTTTGTGGCAAGGCTTCCAGAATATAATTATATTTTCTTATATCTTTCTTGATTTTTGCGGTTAAAAACTTTGGTTCTGCCTAAATAAATAAAACCACTGAAGACTTTGGCCAAAATGGCTACAGCAAACCAAAATTTTATTAAATCTGGGTTGTATTATTATGAAGGAGAGATTGGACACTGGCAACTCTATTTTTTCATATAGATAGTACGGCTCTCTAGTTCTTAATAAATTATTTAATGTTTTAAGTGGAAAGTATTTTCTATATGTGTGTAGGTCACATCCTAAAATATTTTTTGAGAAGTTCGATACGTGATCAAAGCGCTTACGGTTATAAACGTATCTGATAACATTATTAAAAGCAGCAGAAAGTCTTCTTTTCGTTTCGAAGCTCAGGTCACAAAAAATTTCACACCCGTAAGATATAATTGGCATAATTATACTTTTTGCTAAATTTATTTTAATGTGTAATGGTGTGAACTGTTTCGATAACGTTAAACATCAAAGAACAGCCATACATTTTGCCAATTATTAATTGGATGTGGTAGTTCCAGTTCAGAGTCGAATCAAACCAGATACCTAAATTCTTAGCTTTGTCGACATATTCGAGTTTTGTGATCCCCAAAAATAGGGGTGGAAAATAACTGACTTCAAGTTTGTTTTTATAAATAACTAAGCACTTAGATTTTCTAGGGTTATCGGACCATTGCAGAATATTTTCAAGGTCTCTGTTTAATCTATAAGTTCCAACTTCTATCATTTCAAGTTTACAGCAAAGATAAATTTGCACGTCATCCGCGTACATGTGTATGCTTAACTGCTAGTGGAAGGTCATTTATAAAAATTGAGAATAAAAGCCCAAAATAGAGCCTTGGGGTACTCCCGACGACAACTCGATGAGGCCTGATTTACTTCTCCCTACAACAACAGCTTGTCTCCTTCCACTAAGGTAGGAGAGCATCAAGTCAGCTGCCATTTGAGAAAAACGAAACTGACTCTTTAGTTTGGAAACAAGTACCCTATGATTTACCGTGTCAAAGGCCTTCGAGAAATCAAGGAGTCCTGGGAATGACATCAAGTCACAGTTCATGGCGCATCTAATATCATCCGTGACTTTAAGGACAGCTGAAACACAACTATGTTTTGCTCCAAAACCTGACTGAAGACCACTTAGAAGATTTTTATTTTTAACAAAAGTCGATATTTGTTCATGCAAAAGTTTTTCCAAAATCTTAGATAGGTATGGTAGTATTGATATTGGCCTAAATTCAGGTGAGGATGAGCGAGTAGTAGGTTTTTTTACAATAGGTGTAACTTTGACAACCTTCCACGCCATTGGGAATGAGCTAGTTAAAATAATTGTGTTATACATGTGTGTCAGAGTTGGAAGTATGTGGGGCAGTATTATTTTAATGAATTGAGGGTGTATGTTATGTATGGGTCTTGACCATCGCTTTAGACTTTATCTTAAGTATAGCCCTTACAACATCAGTCTCATCTATTTTATAGAAGTGAAAACTATCTTCATTACATGAGTTTGCGGTAATATCAGCTGAGCTTGGAACTATGATATTAGTCGAGCCGCACTGAACTTTTGCAAATTCATTATTAAGGAAGTCTGGATTTACATCTCCACAATGTTGCTTTTGACGGCCAACACCTAGCTCCCTAATGTTTCTCCACAGAGTTTTCGTGGGTAGATCTTTATTAAGGCGTTCAGAGAACACACGAGATTTGCAATCTCTTATTTTAATGCAGACCTTATTTCTCAGCATGCAAAAAAGTTCATAGAATTCGGTGAGTCTGTACCGTTTCCAGCGTTTGTACGCCAGATCTCTTTGTTTCATGAGTTCTCGAATATCTCTTGAAAACTATGAACTTGTATTATTTCGCACATATTTTGTTTTGAGTGGTACATGTGTGTTAAATAAGTGGATGATAGCATCTTGCAGAAAATTAACTTGATCATCAGCGGATGTCATGAGGTAGATTTGTTCCCAGTTTATAGTAAATAAATCTTCTCTCAGCTGATTTAGATTAATGCTTTTAAAGTCCCTTTACTCGTATAACGTATAAATTATAATTGTTTTGAATTGAATTTTTTTTTCTTTTTGTTTTACGAAGTCGATTATTGTGATTCTTTTTCAAAAAAAGCTTTTGACGCCAATTGTCACCAGACGTCACCAACTAGTTTGTTTACCCTATAATTTCTAAAATATTGATGAAAACACAAATATGACGATTGAACCTTTTTATTTAATCAAGCATTTTTTTTTACACATCAGTTACCAAAAACCAGTTGTGTGAATAGGGATGGGCATCTGATTGGCATCAACCTGGCGATGTTCAGTGTCGCAACTATCTCACACTCATCAATTGCGCTTATTTTACCTCCCCGTGGTCACCACCGGGTACTGGTCTATGTCCATCCGGACTTGACTTGCTGAACTTATAAGTGCGAGTGTTGATAAAGTAGAAAATAAAGCAACACTATGATGCTTTGTTTGAGTTGACTGTCTGCTCAAGTCTCAGAAGTCTAACATGAGCCCCTCAGAAAGAAGACGTACGGCGGATGAATTCACATGGTTGAATCAACGGTGACGTCAACAGTCAACATGGCAGATACCTCAATGAGCTACTTCGACATATTTGGAGCTGAGGTCATTGAGGATTTTCAACATTAGTCAGGGTGTTGAAATAGAGATGGTGGCGGAAGAGCCCTTAATGGGTCAACGACAGCTCTCACATGCCCGCAGCGGGTTACTGACTCCGGAATATTCCGGCTCCTTTTGTCCAAGGGGTCGCAGAAAGGGCCTGGTCCCCCAGGTTGGGGGTTGTGCGTGGGGCTAACAACCCTACCGCGGAAAAAAAATTTTTTACGAAGCGACCAATAGCCTCGGATAAGGATGAATTTACTGTTGACGACCCAGCTAAACGAAATAAGAACAATGACGTTCGGATCTGCACGTGGAATGTTCGAACCCTGAATAGACCGCGTGCAGCCGAACAACTAGCGGAGGCCCTAGACCGCTACAAAGCAGATATCACCGCCATCTAGGAAGTGCGATGGGCCGGGCAAAAGGAAGATGAAAAACTGTGATATCTACTACGGTGATTGTTACAGGGAACAGAAGCAGCGTCTATTTGGATGCGGATTCGTTATAAGCGGCAGATTTAGGCAAGAAGTCTTGAGCTTTCGACACGTAAGTGAATGCCTTGCAACTATCCGCATCAAGGCTAAATTCGCCAACATCAGCCTTATATGCGCTCACGCCCCCACAGAATATAAAGATGATGCTACCAAAGATTGTTTCTATGAGCTACTCGATAAAGCATAATTAAAATCGTCTTAGATGATTTCAACGCCAAAATAGGAATGGAGGACCTCTTTGGTAGCACAATTGGAAAGCACAGCCTACACGACACCACGTCTGGAAACGGACTTAGGCTAATTGATTTTGCTGCGGGACGTAATGTTACCATAGCTAGTTCACGGTTTCCTCACTTTAATATCCACAAAGGAACATGGCGGTCACCAGATCATCAAACCGTCAACCAAATTGATCATGTTGCGATCGGCGCAATGCACTCCTCCAGTATTCTAGATGTCCGAACTTACCGAGCGGCCAACATTGACTCGGACTACTACCTTGTTGTAGCCAAGGTACGGATGCGGATATCCCGGACGCCAAAACAACGAGAAAATACTGTGAGGAGATTTAACGTTGGACGGCTACAAACGTAACAAACCGCCAGAACCTTTGCCGATCGCGTATCCTTAAACCTCTCGAGAAGTCCTATGCTGCCAGCATCAAGTGCCGAAGACCAGTGGCGTCGATGCCAAGAAGCCATCAAAAACTCCGCAACTGATGTGCTCGGTTTCACCAGTCCACCCCCACGAAACCCCTGGTTTGACGAAGAGTCCCGACAAGCACATGCAGCAAAATAAAGTGCCTACGAAGCGTCGCTGCATAGAAGGACGAGAGCAGCTCGTCATCTATACGAGCAAAAAAAGGAGGGAGAACATCGGTTTCTCCGGAGAAAAAAGAGACAGCATGAGAAGCGCGTGATCGAGGATATAGAGAGGTGCTACTCCAGGAATAATGTTCGGAAGTTTTACCAAAAGGTAAAAATAACGTGTCATGCCAAAAAGACCCGAACAGAGACCTGTAGAGACGAACAAGGAAACCTTGTAGTAGAGTCACAGTCGGTGCTGAGGACATGGAAAAACCATTTCTGCAAACTGCTAAACGGCGAAGACGACACAAATTCCGCTGTCAGGCAGAATGAACTATTCAACCTGGAAGATGAAAGCCAAGATTTCCGTCCACCTGACCAAAATGAAGTGAGGATAGCAATATCTAAGCTTAAATCCAACAAGACTGCTGGACCGGACGGCTTAACTGCCGAGCTGTTTAAGGCGGCGGGAGATGACCTGGTGGAGAGCATACATCAACTCGTCTCCAAGATTTGGTCAGAAGAAAGTATGCCTGATGAATGGAACCTCAGCATCGTTTGCCCGATCCACAAGACCCTCTAAACTGCGCCAACTATAGAGGCAGCAGTCTCCTGAATATTGCGTATAAAATCATGTCTGCTGTACTGTGTGAACGCCTGAAACCATTCATCAACGATCTGATAGGTCCTTATCAGTGCGGTTTTAGGCCCGGTATGTCCACGACCGATCAAATATTCACACTACGGCAGATCCTGGAGAAAACTCAAGAAGTCCAGATCGATACTCATCATCTTTTTATCGATTTTAAGGTCGCATATGATAGCATTTATAGAGACGAGCTATACAGAGTCATGTCTAGTTTTGGCATCCCTGCCAAACTTGTCAGATTGTGCAGAATGACGATGGAGAATGCTCGCTGCTCCATAAAGGTTGGAAACAATCTCACCGAGACCTTTGATGTCAAAAAAGGATTTAGACAAGGTGACGCGCTGTTATGTGACTTCTTCAACACCATTCTCGAGAAAATTGTGCGAAACTCACAAGCCAACACCAGGGGCATAATTTTCCAAAAGTCTGTGCAACTTCTTACATAGGCTGATGACATTGACATTATTGGCAGAACACAGCGAGTTGTCACTGGTGCGTTTGCAAGTATTAGTGCAGAAGCGGCAAAAATGGGTTTAGTGGAGAATGAGGGTAAAACAAAATATATGCTGTCAACAAGAAGGGACACACAACATCGACGAATCGGACAGAACGTCACGATAGACAGCTACAATTTTGAGATAGTTAGGGATTTTGTCTACCTCGGCTCCGCGGTAAACTCTGATAATGACACCTCAGCAGAAATCAAGCGAAGAATTACACTTGCCAACCGCTGTTTCTTTGGCCTAAGACGGCAATTGATTAGTAAGGCCTTGTCAAGAAACACTAAGGAGACTCTATATAAGACCCTTATCATCCCTGTCCTGCTCTATGGCGCAGAAGCATGGACCCTAGCAAAAGCGGATGAAGATCATCTTGGTCGTTTCGAACTCAAAATTCTCCGAGTGATTTTTGGTCCCGTTTGCGTTGACGGGCTTTAGAGGAGAAGATTTAACAGCGAACTCTACGAGCTGTACAGCGACATCGACCTGGTCAGAAAAGTGCGCATCAGTCGTCTAAGATGGCTAGGACATGTAGAGCGAATGGATACCAACGCTCCGGCCCGAGGAGTCTTCGATTCTAACCCGGAGGGACAACGCAGTAGAGGAAGACCTCGCCTTAGGTGGCGCGCACAAGTGGAAGGGGACCTCAACCAACTTGGAGTGCGCAACTGGAGGCAGTTAGCCAAAGATCGCGCTAACTGGAGAGGCGTATTGGTTGAGGCCCAGGTCCACCCCGGACTGTAGCGCCACCTAAAGTAAGTAAGTAAGTAAGTTACCAAAAACAATATCACGTAGGTGACCTCCAGTGACTGCTTCGCATAAAATTGTTTTTTTCACTACATTTTTTATTACTTTATATCTTTAGTAATTCGGGCTATATTGCTCGAACTTCACGCTCAGTGTTGACTTTAAGTGCTTGTATGGTCTGCGGCTTGCTTACGTAAACACGCTTTTTTATGTAAACAGCAGTAAAGCAACAGGTCTATTGAAGCCCGAGCAGTGTGCGAAGTTGCATCATCTTCCTGAAACCACATTAGAGGAGTATTAGCAACAGCTGGCACCAACAAATTTTCAATCATTGTCGGGTATCAGTCACCTGTGATGGCCACAGTATGACCATGTGATCCTCAAAATAATATGGTCGAATTGTTCTTGCTAACGTAACACCACACCAATCTGTACAGCGAACTGGATGCATCTGACGCTGGTTTTGTTTTAGCAGTTTTGTTTATTAACAAACACATTCAAATGAAAATCAGCTTCATCGCTTATGATGAGTGTGTGAATAAAATTATTGTCTTGTCTGACAAAATCGTGGAGTGTACGGGAATATTCAAGGCACTTTGTGAATACAATGGATTCAATATGGAAAAAGGTGCAGTCTATCTATCTACCTGTTCAATCGTGGCTGCAATTTGAATTGTTCGCGGTCTTCCGCTTCGGGACAAGTCCGTAACTGATCCTTGTGCTCGACCACGTTGAATTATTCGCCTTATAGCCGATTGCGGTGGACAGTATGCAGTATTAAAGTGATGTCTACTAACTAATGATTTGTAAAAAATAATTCGGCCACTTTCGCTCAATGCTCCTTAGTGAAACTTTCCATGATTAATTGCAAGGGTTCGCTTTAAGTTATTCTGAAAAGAAAAGATTAAAACGTTACCTAATTAATATTTTATAAATTGTTTACACTAGTTCGTGAGTTCTGTGTCACATATATAATATATGAACTTTTTATGCTGATCACAAATATGTGCACTATCTATCAAAATAAATATACCTTGGGTATTGTATAAATATGTCACTAATACTTTTATTTGGCGATAAAAACCAAGATGTCAGCGTTTGCTGCTTTTGAACTTGCGTTTCGGGGCACACCCTTAATGTCTCCACCAAATTTCAGCTTGTACTTGCAAAAACTTAACTGTCCTGTATGAAAAACTATACTCATGTTAGCTAAATCACATCAGGTGTTATAACTTCTCAACGGGTTTCTAAATCGGGAAAGAGCTCACAAAATATTGTTCTATTCTCTAATTTATTGTAATTCAAAGGATACAAGTCTCTGGGACAGAAATCGTCATTCTTCTATATTTGTTTTTTTTTCACCCGGGTGCGAACAATTTTTAATTCTTCCCAAGCAGAGATATTTTTATGTACATAATATTTGTTTATAAAAACAGATTTGAAGTAATAAATAAAGTGCACGACTGGGGCGCACATACTTGCACCTATATGTTGCTTATTTCCAAATGAAATTGATTTGAAATTTAAACGACATCGTTTATTGTTTAGTGTTCCGTAGCAGGATGGTGTAAGCGGATTACGAATGGATTTAACACGGACTGTCCGTTTGCATGTATGTCTGTCACATGCTTGTAACTTTTGAACGTTTGAAATACAGTGCTGAAATTTCGTACAAAAATGGTATGAGGTTATGAAAAAAAATTGTGAAAAAATATTTTTTGTGAGAGGGATACGTTATTGATATGTGATAGATCACATACTAAGTTCTTGTGGGGGCCCCTGCTTTGCTTCGATTTTGCTGAATTTATGAGGGGATATAGGGTTATCAAATGTGAGGACCAATTCTCAAAGGATTTCCTTTCTTTCTGGTTCCTATGAAGTTAGCGACGCTTGGGAAGGCTTGAAGCTCAATCTTATCCCGACTAAGGATATCCCCAGAAGACCAAGGGTACGCATTTGGTTGTGTAATATGAAATTGAATAGAGAAAGAGTTCTCAAATATCTAAAGCTTCACAATTCGGCGATCTACATGGATGACTGGTCAAAAAAAAAAAATCCGTCTTTTCTCTTAAATGTCTAGTAGATTTAAACAAAGGCTGATCACAAACTACGGTTCGGAGTCAGACACGCCAATCTCAAAATATTCCAATCCTCTAACCCAACGATGACGCAGATGAGGTGGATGACGACAAAAAGTTTTTGAAAGTTATGACGTTTTATTCAATTTCAACAGTCAGTACGAGTACTAATGCTGAATATCATACAGATTAATCTGCAGCACTCTAAGTGCGCGTCAGATAATCTGACGGTTTCCCTTATTGTGGAAGACATCCACATATTTAAAAGCCATGGGCTAGAGGCTCAACCATAATGGGTTGAAGAACAAACACTACAACCTTTTCTACAAACAAAAACAAACTAAGGAATGATAAACCTAGAACATGCATAGTTAAGAAATGAATAAATGTATTCTTGTGTCCCAATATGCTAATTTAACAGTTGTTAAATTATAAACTGCAAATGGCAGTGACATCTGCGTATAAGGCTCATACAAGGTGAAAAGAGAGTTGTTAAAGAGCGACGAAAACTAAAGAGAACAACGGTGGATAGAGAAGAGGGCAGTCGTTCTCGGGTCATTTAGCAGTAGGAGTATAGACATGTTCTTTAATCTTGTAATTTACTTTTATCAATTTAATATATATTATCTTAATACTCGGAGTGTGTTTTATTTTGATTTAGGCTAGTACAGTTTTTCAGAAGTGGGATTGAATCCTGATATTAAGCAGTGCAATAAGTGTTCACAGCTGGACAGCTAAAGCGATCCTTTTGGCAGCAATGGCAAAAATGAAAAAAAACTGTTTTACTCATTTGATATATTGTTTGAAAAGAGAATGGATAAGGTAGGTATATTTTCGACTCGTTCTCATACATACAAATAAGCAAGAAGAGAAAAATGAACAAATAACGGTGCATTATTGTTCTTGTTGCACTTGTTATTGTTTTTGAGATAGCCCAGATGAATTGAATTGTTTTTCAATGTTGAGCTGTTGTGTCATTAAGAAATACGCGATTGAATTGAAAATAATAATAATAAAATAAATAATACAATTAAATTCGGAGGAGTTTTTTGAAGATCCAAGTAACTGGACAAATTTATCAGGTGAAGATATAAAAAAAATCATACGAAAGGGACCAATTCAAGTTCAGGGTTATTCTTTTCCAAAAACTATTATTAGGAGATTTACAACCTCCAGTTATCAACGAACTTTAGCAAATGACAAGGTAGTTCCGAGGGCTTGGCTGATTTATTCGAAAACAAGAGATTCTGTATTTTATTTTTTTTTTGAGTTTTGTTTGCAACGAACAAAAATTCTCAAGCTTTGTCGAACACAGGTACAGTGGCCACATTTAAGTGCAGTTTTGAAAAGTCATGAGAGTAGTTTATTTCACATGAAAAATTTTAAATCGTGGAAATTTTTCGAAAAAGGTTTGAGGTCAGGCACAACAACAGACTCAATTTTCTAAAGCTCAAACCAGGAGAACACTTGAGGAGAATAACGAATCAAGAAACCCAAAATAAATATTTGAGCAAAAATATACAGAATTAAATAATAAGTATCTTTTCCACAACTGTTACCAATAAAACTGTGTCAATGTTCAATGATTCAGCTCGGTGCTCATTAGATGCTGTTCAGTTTTTTGACACAGTTCAATGCTCATATAATTTTGTTTCAAGTTCTACAAATCCGTGGGACATTTATAAAAAAATATGCCAAACCTTACTTTGAAACCTTTTATTTTATTTAAAATTATTATAACTATTAAGTTTAACATCGGTTTTTACTTTCTTTCACCTTAAAAAAAATTAACTTAAATTCCTTGAAGTAATAATTTTTATTTTTTTTTATTTTTTTTTGCTTTTAACAAATTTGTATATATAATTATATTAAAATAAATTACATTTCATATATTATATATGCATGTATGTTACCGAGGATGAGGCCTACCGGGGATACCTCAATAAAATAAAACGCATTGAAAGTCTACCTCTTGGGTAATGTGGAAAGAACTTATGCTGCCAAAACTGAAGAATGGGGCGCTAAACGTAGGGGGGCGCTCATTTGGTTCGGATCGGCCCTGCCCCAGTTATCTCCAATTACAAATGATGTATAAAAAATAGTATCCCGTAGTCGCCTTCCCAAACTTTCGTCAACCTTACACAACGCTCTCTCATAAGCAAAACATCTCGACATTCCTTCCAATATTCACCCTTACAAGAAAACATCTCATCCACCATGGATTTACAAGCATAGCTCAATTATAACACAGCTGAAAGCGCTGCCCAAAGCCTCTACAAGCAATGAAACCTACAGGCAAATGTTTCACGAAATTTATACGACTTTAAACAATTGAATTGGAACCTTATATTCACAGATGGCTCGAAAAATGAAAATGGCACAGCATTCGCCGTAGTCAACGAAAATGGAAAAAATCTTTCGCAAGGCCTTCTGCTGCAATCCTTCTCAGTACTATCTACAAAAGCTATGGGAATTCTTCAAGCTATAAAGATAACAAAAAAACGAAAAACTATCATTTGTACTGACAGTGTCTCAACCATTCCTGCGGTTAGCAACATCAGTAATAGAACACCAATAATTGAAGATATCCGAAGCAAACTTATCGTAAATGAGAGCAGAATAAAACTCATGTGGATACCAGGGTACGTGGGAATTAAGGGGAATGAAGAAGCTGGTAACGCTGCTAAATCAGCAAACCCATGAACCACTAACTACGTACCATTTCCATAACAAAAAAGAAATCAATCAGATTATTTATTTATTTATTTATTAATAAGATATCAATATACAATTAAAAATTGTTACTAATATAAAAAAATAAGGAGCAACTAGCAGCAACGGCTTCCGGCTCTTGAAAAACATATTATAATTATAAAGCGATTTTGAGTTTTTCTAATATTTACTTTAACTTATCAATATTGCTTTGGTTTGGTTCCCTGAGGAGTTCCAATAGATTTTAATTTGGACTAAAGTAGTTTCGTAGTGATGAATGTGATGATAAGAAACATGGGCTTAGTAGATGGGTTGGGGTTACTGTGGTGAAACAGGTGGGACAGGTTGGTGGAGAATCCCTTTTGACCAGGTGCTGGTGAGTGTATGCAGTGTGACTAAGACGGAGCCGGATAAACATTGTTACGTTAGATTTAGAGATGTTTGTTGGGTATTTAGGCTGTACTTTATTCGGGTTGACTGTTTTGTAGTGGTGTTTATAGTGTTCCCATTTAAGTAGCTGTTGGTTGTTCTTGATTTATTTAGGATATCTCGGATTTCCGCTATAATAATTGTGTCATTTCGAGGATTGACGATGCCTTGCAGTACTGACATTACTGAACCTGTTTGAAAGTAAAGCTTGACGTTGAGTTTCGCAATAATTTCCGAGTATCGCTCATCTCTAGCCCTGCCTCAGCAACTATATTTTTGATAGGTGTGGTTGGAAATGCACCTAGGGTTCTCCTTGCTGCTTGGTGGTAAGTTAGTGCAATTATATTTTTAGTAGATTTTGTACAGGATCCATAGATGGCCAAAGCGTAATCGAGTTTACTTAAAACTAACATCTTAGAGATATTGCAAAGTGAATTGACGTGAACATTACTTTTCCTTGATGCTAGATACTTAACGATTTTAAGCCGTGCTGCTAATGTTTTTTTAAGACTAATGAAGTGGGTTTTCCAGTTATACCTATTGTTTATTAAAAGGCCCAGAACGGTAAGGTTAGATACTGTTTCTATTTTAGTATTGTTGATAATGAATTCCATTTTTGTACAATTTTTTTCCTGCAAATGCGAATTAATTTACATTTTTCCAAAGAAAGATTAGAGCCAGAAGTATTGGACCATTGATAAATTTCCTTGAGCAAGAGAGAACATATAGTTTTTGTTTTAACTAGATTATTGTATTTACATAATATATAAGCATCGTCTGCATATATACTATATATTAATTGATTAAAAGTGATTACGAAACTGATAAGGGAGATCCTTGCGAGATACCATTAACGAGCTGCATAAGTTTCGAAAACATGTTACGAATTTTGATGAAGCACTTTCTGTTCGTTAAGAAGGATTTAAAATATCCAGACACTTTAGTTCCGACTCCTCAATCTCTTAATTTCTTTAGGATGAGGTGGAATCTAAGGCCAGTATTGTAATATGGTTACGTTCTGAGAGGGTGTTTGTGATAATGAAGTCAATAGGGCATCTATACACCCTCTTCTTGGTTTGAAGGTGACTTGATTAGGACTTAAAAGCTTTTTAAACTCTGTAAACCATAAAATCCTGTTAGCAATTATTTTTTCAAAGACTTTTGATAAGCAAGGAAGCAGTGAGATTGGACGGTAACCATTAACACTTGCGATATCTTTCTTGGGCTTAGGTATGGGAATTATGGTAGCTATTTCCCAGCTTTGGGGGATAATACCTTTGTTGAAGATATTGTTATACAGCGATATAAGCCTTTGTTTTGCTGAATCAGGCAGATTTTTTATCATATTATAGGAGATTCTGTCCTGGCCTGGTGTTTTCCCTTGTAATTTACTGAAGCTACTTTCAAGTTTGAAGTGATATCTGTTTCAATACGTTGTGCTGCTGTGTTCAATGCAGGTTGTGGAATTATCCTGAGACTTTCCAATTTCTTGGTATTAAAAGCCAGTGGAAAGTTAGCATTATCTGAATAGGATGACCAGGTTTGGGTGAAGAAATTGCAGATTTCGTTTGTCAGTTACAGAGCCAGTTGGAGTGTTAATAGATATAATAGATTTATGTGTGGTGAAGCCTGTCAGAATCCATATTTGTTGCCAAATTGTGCTTGCGGATGAGTTTGGGTTAATGTTTCCTGTGAATTCCTTAAAGCTATTGAGCTTGCTGATTTTAGCAATCTTCTAAAATGAACATTAGCTTTTTGTAGGCTAATAAGTTGATTTGAGTAGGATTTTTCTTGAAAGTCCTCCAAGTTATGAACTTTTCGGTTCTTAGCCTAGCCAGATCAGGGTTCCACCAGGACACAGATCGTTTGTACGTTGTTGGAGATGACTGAGGAATGAAAAGATTATCAGCGTTTCGAATGCATTTAAGCAAATTCGTAACATCCCTGTTTATACTATAGGGGGTTGTGGTTATCTCCGAAAGTTATGGTTCGAATTTGTTTTTAAATAAGTTCCAGTTTGCCAACTCTGTTTTATATCTTAAAATATGTTTAATAATTACGTGCCTGGGTGTCAGTAGCAGAGAAATAAATATTGGAAAATCATCGCTATTATGCAAAACATCGGAGATATGCCAAGATATTTTTGTAAAGAGTATTGAAGAACAGCGTGACGTCAACGTGGGTAAACGTGTTGTGGGTTGAGAAGTGGGTGGGAGAACCATCGTTTAGTATGGTTAAGTCGGATTTGGTGATAAATTCTTCAATAACTGAGCTCCTTTGCTAGGCTTGGAGGAACCCCAAAGCACACTCCAGGAGTTGAGATTACCTGTAAGTATATATGGTGGTTGCACTTGCCGAATTATATTCTCGAAATCGGAAAGAGCGAATATTTGCCCGGGCAGAATATAGACACAGATAATCGTAACCTTAATACCCATATCAACTTGTACAGCAGTCGATAAAATATTTGATGAAATTGGTTTGTGTACGAGTACGTGGGGGATATTGTCTTTAATAAGTATTCCGACTCCTTGCACAGATTTTAAATTACAAGGTAAATTGATAAAATACCCAAGGTATGACTTCGGTTTTGTAGGGTATTCTTTGTAAGCCAGATGCGTTTCTTGTAGTGAAATAATATCATATTTGCGTTCTTTAATTATTAAATTAAGTTCGTCATAATTATTCATGAAAGTGTTTAGGTTCCATTGTAAAATGTCGAGAGATTTGAATGTTTTCAGTTGTCGGCTGTATCGGTGGTCAATTGTGTGTCGATGGTCACACTTGTGGGAGAGAACGCGGTTTCTACCACACACAGTGGATAGATCCGCGCTCCCTTCCGCAGGTGCAATCATCGACGTTGAGGTTTCAGAAGTTTTATTTTTATGTGCTATCATTTGTATTGAGAGAGTTATTTTTGAAGTTTGTAGAATTGGTAAGAGAGTTGATTTGTGGATATGTATGGTTATGTGAGATGGAGTGTGTGGTGAAATCGCTTGTTTTTGGTGAGGTTAATTTGGTGTTGAGAGCATTTGATTTAGTTGGTGCCGTGAAATAACGCCTAGCGAAATAAGGCAAAATCTGGGAATTTGGCATTATTTCACTTTGAAATAGGCCAAATAAGGTCAAAGCGAAATAAGGCCAGATTGGCTTTATTTCACTTTACCGAAGTGAAATAGGGCCAAATGTCGAATTACGCTTTATTTCACTTTGCAATAGTGAAATAAAGCCAAATTCCCAGATTTGGCCTTATTTCACTTGGCTTTATTTCACGGCACCATTTAGTTCATTCTAAGAGTTGTTTATGTTTGGGAGAGGCAGAGAGCATTTGTTGATCGTTGAGTATTTCTGTTATATGTGATGCAGATTGGGCGGAGGACGGTGGTGAAGTGAATTTTACGGGTGTGTTGATCGTTTGTGTAGGTACTGTTGTTTTGATTTCGGTGATGGTGGTTTGAGAAGGTGGGATAGTGAGAGAAGGGTTTAAAGGTTGGTGAGTATTGTTAGCTAGTGGCTTTTTAATTTGCTGAGAGAAAGATAATGGATTGGGAATGCGCTTTTGATTTTGTTCGTTGCATATGCGTCTGGCATCGGCCATACTGCACTTATTTTTAATTTTAATGGTTATTATTTCTTTGTTTTGAACAAATTTGGGACAGTCTTTTGACGAGGGTGAATGTTTGTCTAAACACACATCAATCTTGTATGGCCGAGTAACTGGCAGTTGCGGCATCTCATAGGCCAAGGAATATATTCCTTAACCTTTGCCTTTTACCAACCAATTCCGACGGTTTGAGGAATTTGATAAAGATCAAAAGTGAAAACTACGAGGCCTGTGGATTCGACTTTATCATTAATTTTGCTTGTGAACTTATACACTTTGCGATTTCATCTCCGCAACGATCTCAGATTCTTGCACATTTTTAAACCATGGTGCATATACAATGCCTTTAGAGGAATTAAGATGTTTGTGAAGGCTAGCTGTTACTGGGAGTTGATTGGCTAAATTATTTATTTTAAGAAAAGAACGCTGCGTATTTCAGTATGGATATATTGTCGTACTCAGTACTGATAGCGTCAATTGAATTTCTTAAGACGAAAATACTTTCAGATGACATGAGTTTATCATCATTTTTAGCTGATATCACTACAAATTTCGGATTTTTTGTGTTACGAAAAACAGGTAACTCTGGGTACTCAACCGGTGAAGATCCACGTTTATTCTTCTTTGCCCTGGGCTGTTCAGAGGACATATCAGATAGTATGTCAAACTGATTCCCGGGCTTGTATCTCGGCCCCGGTGGGCCCATACCGTATTTAAGCAACAAAAAGAAGGGAAGTTCATTAACCACGATATAATCGTAAACAAAAAGTAGTAAGAAAAGCGATGTAAGGCGGAGAGCTGTCACGAAGAGATTAAGCGTCGAGCAAGAACACACCGGGTAATAACGAGATGCTTACACTACGAGAGCCATCGACTGTCAATCAGGTTATCCAAAGATACTGGCAAATAAAAAGAAGGGAGTCCTGGACTCTATATACTCATCACTACTCTTCAATAAATCCACAGGCAGATAAAGCTCTATTCCCAGTAAGATGTTCGAATAAAGCAATTAGATGCTTTATATGGCTCCGACTGCGGCACACACATTTAACCCACAACTATCTGCTCACCAAGACCCAACGTCCGCTTTGTCATCTCTGTAATAGTAATGCAATTTTGTCAATTCAACACTTTCTAACAGATTGTCACAAATTTAAACTTTCAGTAAAAACAATAGTTAAGAATTGCTCAATTCTAGACCTCCAGTTCAATATCCGAAAAAAATGTAAATTCTCTGTATAGGTTACTAACCACCTTGAACATTCAAAACTCCATTTAAATATAGGTAATTGTTTTGAACATCAAGCTGATAGCCCTGGTAACTAGTGCTTATTTTATAAGATTACTAGCTGACCCAACGGACTTCGTCCCGTCCAATATTTGGTGAAAATAGAATAAAATCAAGTATTAATTTCTTTGAATTCTATTCGTTTTATTGAAATTTAAAAAAAAAGAATAGAACAATGATTGTATTCAATTTAAGGCTGCATGATACACAACATTTTCACTTGCACATATGTATGTAGGGCAAGTATTTCATTCGTCGAAAAAAAAAGTTTCGAGATAATTCTGCCAATTCTGTCTATCTGTCTGTCTGTCTGTGCGTTTTCCATCAACTGCAGCCTAAACGGCTGTAACGATTTTGTTTAAATTTCATATTTGAGTTAAATTAGTCAAACGGGATAAAACAGGGTACCACATGTTAAACGCGTTAAAATCTACCTCGGGGGTTACGTGGAAACGACTTGTTAGCTATAGATAATTTTATGAACTAAGATAGACAACTTGCTCTGAAGTAATCAATGTATTATTTAAAAAGCTGACCCCGCAGGCCCTGCGTCATTTTATATTGCAGAAAATCTGTGGTCAATTTTCCATTGCAATTGATGTTTTGTGTTGAAATATTTGCTGGATGGGTTGCGGTCGGGTCGATTTTGAATTGTATTTCCCCTCATTGAAGCACTCTGTGATAAACGATATTTTTCGTTTTGTTGTCAGGTGCGAAAACGATCAAAGCGGATGGTTTTCCGAGACGGGAACATGCGAAATACAGTTGACCGTGTGAAAACCATTCATTTTCTAGATTCAGGCCACAAACATTAAATGATCGGCCTTGTGATTTATTCATTGTAATGGCGAACGCAAGACGAATTGGAAATTGGATTCGCTTAAACTCGAATGGCATATCATTTGGGATCATTGGAATTCTCGGAATGAGAACTTCCTCACCTTTGAACTTTCCTTTTAGTACTCTCGCGTGAATCACATTGCTCATGAGTTTTGTGACCGCTAAACGCGTTCCGTTGCATAATTTTGGTTGATTGAGATTGCGAAGCATGATGACGACTGAACCAACCTTCAATTGTAAATTGTGCGGTGGCAAGCCAGGCACATCCACTGAATTCAAAAGATCAGTTGGATTGTTGGTTGCTTCGTCTTCGTTTGTTGCACAGTCGACAGATTTGAAGGAATGCAGGGAACCAACGATTTCATTTTGAATTGTGCAGTTTAAGTGATCCACATCCTTGTTCTTTGCCGCTAAAAATGCTCTTTCACTCAACCAATCGTAGTTTTTGTGAAACTACAGGAACTACATCGCCTTGCTTCCGACGTTGAAATTTCTTGGATGAAGCATTCCAAGTGTAATAACGCGGAATCTCTGAGTAAAGTAACGTACATGCAAACGGATCACTTTAGCAAATCGAGAAGAAACTGGTCAAGTTTTGAGCAAGTTGAGCGGCATTTGCTGCAATAAAATAAACTCCTTGATCGTTCTCCAGATGCAGTGCCAAATGTGTAACAGACGGATAGCGTTCGTGAATGGGAAATGATAATATACGCCAAATCGCCTCATTGCAGCTTACGTATCGACCAACTTGACTTGGACTTCACTGAATTGCAATACTCTACGTTACAATGCGCCTTGAATGTTTTGGAAAGAAGTGGCGAATACGGAAAAATCCAAGAGTTGTCGACCACGAAATCATTTCCTTTCACTTTGTCTGTGATTGTTCTACCGCCATCATAAGATGATCGAAGCTGATACAGTGGATAACCATCGTTGCCAGTGATGGTCTCATTAGTCAAATTTCGTGGATAATGGCGTGGATTGTGGGTTAATGGCGCCACATGGTCCATGAATTATGTTTGTAATTACGTTCCGGGATCAGGAATCTCGGCACATATGATGTCATCAATTTGGTCTGGTTGCATTCTTTCGACTATCCAAATGAGAATGTGCGCATGCGGCAAGCCTATTTTTTGCCATTCAATCGAATACATTCCCAAAGACACGATGCTTAACAATATAGTCCATCAGCGACCTAATTTTTTGCCTGAATACAAGTGCGGTGATATCGTGCCGGTCACTCGATGTTTGGCCAGGAAGCAGCAGTTGAACAATTTCTATCCACTTTGGATTGCACGTGAAGGTAATGAACAGATCTGGACGGCCGTAATGACGTACATATGTCATTGCATCTTGCGCATATTCATGCATATGACGTGGGCTGCCAAAGAATGTCGCCGGTAAAATGGTCAACCGACCAATATCAGCTGCATTTCCTTCGGTGCAAATTGCATCGCGTAAATGAATGTACTCCTCCATACGTAGTTTGGATGGATTTAAAATGATAAAAAGTAGGCGCTCCTCTTCTATTTTGGCATACATATTGACGCAAAATTGCTTAAACAATCGGCGAAATCGAAGCAAATAGTTATCGACATTTTGGCGAATCATCAAACGATACGCGTAAAAATTCATTGCGCTGACCTTCTTGGTGGTTTCCTCACCTAAAATGATATCAGTGACATTAGTGTCATATTGAAATGAAAATATTATGATATCGATACTCACTGGTCAATGGATTTATCATCTTGATGTTGATACAATATTCATCGTCTCCTTGCCAAAACATCAGTGGGTATTGCAATGCATCGTATGAACGATGTGTTTCGGATATTCGTTGCAATTGCCCAGAGTCCCGACGTGTGAGCACAATACCGCGTGATTCCAGATTTTCGCCAACAATCACAACTGCAACCTCATCTATTGCTGGAGCGTTAAATTGGCGTTCGTGCTTTCCAGCAGGACATTTATCTGCTCTGATCACGACTTTATAGTCATCACTTGGCATGCGATCCAACGCAGTTTTGAATAACCGAACCAATGCATGATGTTCATGAAGTAGCTGGTGCAGATCTCGAAGAATTCCTCTTTTCATTGCCGTATTGATTGTTTGGCGCTGATCAAGTTGATTTTCCATATTGCCCATGAAGTAAATTTAGAGGAATTTATGTTGTGCGTCTTCAAGCGGTAGCAATGATCCAATTCGATGGTGAATTTGGCCTTGGATCTGTAGAGTTGATGACGAAATTAGAATAAATAATTTTCTTTAATTTATTTAATCTTAATTTCTTTAATTAAATTTAATTTCTTTAATCTTTTATTACCTTGAATATCGGATTGAATCCGCGTTCATCAATAATATCTGCTCCAAATGAAGTCATTTGAAAGCATCCGTTATATTTCTGAGTGTTCGATAGAAAATGACGTGATGCTGGTGTTTCACCACGAAGCAAAGAATGCAATGGCTCTGGTGGCAAGGGCAATGGTGGTATTTTACCTTGCCACTGAGACAGCACAATCCATGCGTTAATAGAATTCCACACCAAAATGATCAATCATAATGAAATGAACAGCGAATTCGAATTGATTTTCAAAGTAACCCACCTAAAAATTAATTGCACAATCCGAAATTAACGTTTGGATTGATTGTCGATGCGCACGCAATCACAAAGAACATAACACCTCTATGAAATCACTTTTCGCTGGTAATTTTCAGAAAAAATCGTTTCAAAACAATGTATTAAATCAAATTGGATTACAATAACTGTCGAAAGGTGATGAAAATTGGATAAAACTTGAAAAAATGCTGATAAATCGCAACGCACGTCTGCACAGCACAATAGTATGCGATGGAAAGACTGTGCAAATGAATCAGCTGTCAAAATTTGATGCACACAACGCCATCTACTGGCAATACCGGAACCAGCATTTGAAATCATGTTCGTTTTTAATGTGTGACAACAAAAATTGCTAAAAAAACAATTGTCACACAAATTTGGTGCAAAAATAATTGTCAAAAAAAAAATTGTCACAACGTAATGTAAACATTATCGTCATCTACATGAAGATAGCGTCGTAAAATCGCTTCATACAAAATGTATGGGAAAATGAATTTTCTTCATAATTTTTTTTTCGGGGATTTTTCGGGAATTTTCTTGGGTATTCTTCTTGTTTGGCAGGAGACCAGTCTGAATTGGTGCGAATCATCGAAATCGGTCCAGGCGTTCTTGAGTTATCAGCGTAGTAACTAACGTCACTCTCTTTTATATATTTAGATTATTGTAATTTATTCACGTAATAATAAAGAAAATAATAATAATAATAATAATAATAATAATAATAATAATAATAATAATAATAATAATAATAATAACAATAATAATAATAATAATGATAATAATAATAATAATAATACTAACAGATACGATTAGAGACAAGTTTACAATTAATAACCTTAATAAAACAGAAATACAATTATTACTTACTACAATACTATCCTAAAATTTAAACAAGTTTTTTACATAGAAGGTGACAATTTATAGTGCGTTTCAAAGTATAGTCACAAGGTACGAACAAAAAATGATATCCCTATATTTTCCAAAAAATACAGATATCCCGAAATACACAAAGAGGGGGTAGATAAACATATTTCTGAAATGTTAGGGTCTGGTATAATTATTAAATCTAAAATTCTGGTCAGTAAAATTGGCGAATTACAACTGACTACAGGAAATTGAATGAGATAACAGTAGAAGAAAAATTTCCAATTAGGGTACGCGCAATATTTCTCATTCCTTGATCTAGCGAAGGGATTCCATCAAATTCCTATAAACGTAGAAGACACACATATTAATTAACTCGAATGCCTTTCGGGCTAAAGAATGCACCTGCATCATTTCAGCGAATGATGAAAGAAGTGCTGTCCGACTATATTAATAAAATATGTGAGGTTTAAATCGACGACATATTAATATTTTCAACATCACTTCAAGAACATATAGACTCCCTTAATAAAATATTTAATCATCTTGTTGATTTGAATCTTAAAGTTTAAATGAATAGTGCAATTATTTAAAGCACGAAACTGAGTATTTGGGGCATATAATTTCACGAGATGGTATAATACCCAACCCAAATAAAATTGAGGTTATCAAAAGAATACTTCAATTCAATTCAATTCTTTTCTTTATTTCTTCACAATTCATTACAATTAATTAGATTCCCGCAAAGTTTTAGACTTATCTGCAGGAGGTTTTGTTATAAAGTATACATTTATCATTTAAAAGTAGTGAGCTTAGTTTAGGTTACTTTTCAGTGGTTTTTATAAAAAGGGACTAATATAGAAAATGTTTTTTTAAACTTTTTTTTTTAGAAATATTTTTGTTGTTCAGTTTCATTCATTTCATTGTTCAGTTATTTATTATTTTAGGTATTACGTAGTTTAATTGTCTTTTACCATATTCATTGCAGAAACTAGGAAAATGGAGACGATTTTGAGCGTGTCTTATTGTGTTCAACCAGTGGGCAATAGGCAATTGAAACCGCCTATCTCTATAACATTCCAGCGCCGCCGTCAGCTTGAATATTTTCCACACTCAGCACTTTAAAGTCTTTGCTTCCAGGTCATCTTTTTCGGGATATTATTCTTAGCGCACCATTTTGGAGTCTTTGTAAGTCATCAATGTATCCGGTTGCTGTGTTACCCCAAGCCAAAACACTGTGTCTGAGCTTTGACTCTATAAGTGCATAGTAAACCTGTATTAGCACCTGTATCGTAGAATACCTGCTCAAATACACCATTCCGAAAATGGCCATTTTTAATTCAGATCTTATTTTTTTTAATTTTGTTAATTTAATTTTAATCTAAATCAACTAAACAGATAAAATCTTTTCTTGGAATTAAATTACTGGATTTGATCGTAAGTTCATTAAGGACTACTCTAAAGTAGCCCTACCAATGACAAGATATCTAAAAAAGGGCTCTAAGATAAATGTAAAAGACAGGCAGTACATTGAGTCCTTTAACAAGCTTAAAACTCTTATATGTACTTTTCCAGTATTAGCTTACACAGATTTTACCAAAATATTTACTTTGACAACAGACGCTAGTAACGCAGCTCTAGGAGCAGTCCTTTTCCAAAATTAACATCCTATTGCTTTTGATTCTCGAACTTTAAATCATCACGAGACAAACTATAGCACGATGGAAAAGGAACTTTTGTCAATAGTGTGGGCAACTAAATATTTTAGACCGTAGTTATTTCGTAGCACATTTAAGGTCCAAACTGACCACCTTCCACTAGTGTAGCTAAATTCTCTAAAAGAACCAAATTCCAAGCTGCAACGCTCGAAAATTAAATTGAATGAACTTGACTTTAAAATTGAATACATGAAAGAAAAGGACCATTATGTGGCTAAGTTTTTAAGTCAATTAGAAGCTAATTGTGTAATTGTATATTACGTTAGATCCGATATAGCTACCATTCATAGTGGTAAAGAAAACTTAAATGACCATATTTTTATAACCGAGACTCCGATCAATATATATAAAAACCGAATAATCTTTGAAACCGGAAAGTCTAACTCAAACTGAAATAAATTTCTATTGAAAAAAAGAGAATATCGATCTTTAACCAAAAAACTATGAAAAAGCTGTTGTTTTAAAAATCATTAAAGAACTTTTGCCCATTGAGGGTACGGTAGGAATATTTTGCAAAGAACATAGCGTATTTAATGAATTTCATGTATATATAATTAAATATTTTCCTAATTCACCCACAATGAAAATTCTGAGATGTACAAAATTTTTTGAGGATCGCACCTGCAAAGAAAAGCTACTAGAAATAATTGGAAAATTTCATTTAGTAAAAAATCATCGGGGAATTGAAAAGAGCTCTCAAAATTAAAAAAAACCTTTACTGCTATTCGAATCTTAAACTCGAGAACCACAAACACATAAACTACTGTATTTTTTTGCAATATATGTAACGGGGATCCCTAACAGACCTAACGAAATTATATCCATCTAGGCGTATGGTTTTTAAATAAGAATAATATGTTTCTCACGTGTATTGATACCTTAACCAAACATGTTTCCATTCACCAAATTACATATAGAAACTTTCTAACCATTGTTGATATAGTATATTAAAACACAGATTTGCAATGTTAGGAAAACCAAGTAAAATAGTAGAAGATAACGAGTTCAACACAGCGTATATTAAAAATTGTTTAGGTCGAGAAAATGTATTGTACCATTTTACATCTCCGAACACACACAGGGGAAAGTCTGTAATAGAACGATTTCATTCTACACTTCATTAACATATAAGATTACTGAAGCTCAACAAGGATAATTTAGACGTTGACGACAAAATACTACCTTACAAAGCAGTAGAAATATACAACGTTACTATTCACTCTACCACAAATTACAAGCCAATAGATCTTCTTCACTCTACACTGAATATCAGAATGGGACAATCTTAGATCGCAAGTTCTTGATACAAAGGAGAAACAGATTAACAAATTAAATCAAAGTCGTGTAGAACCTCCAGACTGTAGAGAAAGAGAACTTGTAAAAAATTTAGGATTTGATAAGATCAAACACTTGCCCCGATATATAGTTAAATAAGTGAAAGAAAAAGGTTTAACACATTTTATAGACAAGAATGGATTCAAGCTTGACAGGCAGGAAGTAAAAATAACTTTCAAATACCAAAACCCAGTCAAAATGGCACACTTTGATAGAAAATTAACTGGACGATATTATTCTGTCAGAAAGAAAAACAAATTAATAACGAAATTTATATATTGAAATAGTTTCCTATTATCTTTTTAGACATATATATTAAGCTACACATAAATATAACAAATTTGTTAAACGAAACAAACTGTTAATAAAGAAAAGAAAATATTCATATAAATAGTATAAGTACCTTGTTATATACTCATACACCTGGCCGAAAGCTCTGGTAGCTAGGACCTTAATTTGTAACTTATCTTGTAATCTATTTACATTTTAATAAATAATAATAATAATAATAATAATAATACTCATACACATATACAATAAAATATTTTTTTTTTTTTATAATTTGCACGCGCCAAATGGGATATGAATACCATTAAATTATTTCAGGGCACAGGCGATTTTAGGAAAATTGAGAGAGAGAGAAAGAAAGATTATTGTAGTGGGTTTGAAACTTAGGTGGTATTAAGTTTCAGTAAACTCCAAGGGTGGCGTCCAGATAACTGGGGAGCTTGTTTTTGTTTTGCTTTTTGTCGTTGCTCATGATTCACAGTTTTTTTTTCCCCTCCACCTGATGTCATCATCACGATCAAGTTGCATTTAAGCCATATGACCACCCTACTGCCAGTGTTATGCCTTTGCAGTAGAGTTGACTAAGCTTTCGCAATTGATCGACTTTTTTATTTATTTCAGACGAAATAAATAGATGATTGTTGACATCAGGATTTGAACCGTGAACCAAGAGCGTGACAAGCGTTGATGTTACCACTACACCACGGTATTTCATTGCACTTGAAAATAAAACAGAAATATTTGCAACCAAAAACTACACAAATCCTAAGTTAATTGTATGTATTCATATCATATATAATACATATACGTATATATATACATATATATATATATATATATATATATATATAAATATATATTGAATTATCAAATTATAACATCTTGATGTGAACCAAAATAATACTTTATAATTTAGTTGTACCCAATATTCATTTGTGTACCGAATACAACATTCAACTTATGGATAACAATTCTACATAAATAACAGTTAAAAGTATACAAAATTATCTTAAAAAAAAAAAAAAAATTGAAAAAAATGTACATTGGGCTGCTAAGCTCATTCCTAGAATTAATGAATAAAAATAGTGCGCATACGACAAGGAGAAAATCATTGCATTAAATAGCAGCAACATGTTGATTGGGAACAGTTTATCATTTATTACGGACAATATGATAGGGGGGAGTTACATGTGGCGACGCAATCGGCATTAAAAAAGATCCAATCAACCGACACTATCTTTGATCGTGAAGTAATAAAGACGTGTTGGAAAGTTTTGGTGTTTCCTTTTTTTTTGGATAATCTTCGCTCCCCATACAAAGCTCAATTCTTTTTACTCTGGGGATTGCCGTTAGGTATTCCTTAGCGGGCAAGAGAAGCTTGCTTCTGTTGCTGCTACTGCTCTTCTCATCCAATTCTCTTTCGACTACAACATATGGTTGAGGAGCAACGACGAACTGGGCAGAGTCGTTTTCCATGCCGTTTTTTTTTTTTTTTTTATGGATACGCCAATGGATGTGGTAATCTCCCCTCGGGACTGCCGTTAGGTATTACTTCGCGGGGCTGGTTAGCAATTCATGCTATGCTTCTTGTATTGATGCTTCTGCTCTCCTTGCTTTCTCAATTATACGAAGTTCTTTTTGCACATTTGTTACGAGTGCGCAAATTTCCATCCAGTTCTCCTCTGATCGCAACATGCGGTCTATAAGGAGCAGTGGACTCGGCAAGAAGTTTCTTCATTCTGCGAAGCGTCTGCAATGGAACACTGCGTGTTCTGTGTCTTCCTCTTGATCTTAACAGTCTGGACAGAAAGGTTGTGCTATCGTGCCCAAATCTGTATAAATACTTCTGATAGCCACCGTGACCCGATAGGAACTGTGTAAGGTGGTAGTTGCAGTCCCCATACATTCGTCTTATCCACGCCGCGATGGTGAGGATCAGCTTGTAGGTCCATCTGTCTTTTGTACTGTTTTCCCACCTAGCTTGCCACATAGCTTTGATATTGCCTTTTATTCCTCTTTCATTTTCTTGACAATTCCTCAAGCTTTCGTAAATCCTTACCACCTCGTTTGCAAGGATGTCGATAGGGATCATTCCAGCTATGACACAGGCTGCTTCGTCCGATATTGTTCGAGTATTCTATGTGGGCTTTCAACTTCTATCTATTATCAAGCAATACTCCTAAATATTTAACAGCTTCTTTTGATCTTATAGTCTGGCTGCCGACTCGAATATTCGCATATCCAACAGCCTTTCGACTTGTTATAAGAACAGCCTCAGTTTTGTGGTCTGCTAGTTCTAGACCGGCGGATTCTAGCCAGTCTTTGATTTTTGCGATTACTTCGTTTGTGGCTGACTCTCTTTCGTGGATGTGTTTGGCCACAGTAACTACGGCGATGTCATCAGCGAATCCGATTATCCTAACTCCTTGTGGCAGTGTTAGGCGCAGGACTCCATCTTACATAATATTCCATAGAAGAGAGCCTAGTACCGATCTTTGTGGGACTCCCGCAGTAACGTTGTTATACTTTACCCCCTCGTCAGTTTGGTACCTCAACTTCCTGTTTGTGAAGTAATTATCCTGAACAGGTACGGGTAGTATGGAGTATCCATTCTGGCCAGCAATCTCCTAATAAATTACCAATCTGCCGAGTTAAAGGCATTTTTAATATCCAGAGTCACTACTGCACAGTATTTCTTTGTCCCCTCTCGCATATCTTTTCCCCTGGATCGCTTCAGCTGCTGTATCGACTATCGGTTTCATGGCATCAAGGGTAGAACGCGATTTTCTGAATCCGAACTGCTGATCGACAGTGCTTCTTTCTCCTCTGCTACCATGAGCAGTCTGTTATATATTATTCATTCTAGGATCTTTCCCAAAGTGTCGAGTAGATATATTGGGCGATATAACGATGGTTCACCTGGCGGCTTGTTTCCTTTTGGTAGCAGCACCAAATGTTGGAGCTTCCATGGATTAGGAAAAACTCCTTCGTCTAGACACTTTTGCATCGTCGATGTAAAGATATCGGGCCTCATTTGAACAGCCTCTTTTACTGCTTTATTGGGGATGCCATCTGGGACGGGGGCTTTATTGTTGCCTATTTTCTTACATGCCTCAAAAAGTCCCTCTCGAGTAATAACGGGGATATGCTCTGTGTTGGTTTCTCTGATTATGTTACACAGAGGAGGTGGTCTATGGGGGAATAGATGCTCTATTATGGATCGTAACATAGCTGAGCAAGTTATCTGTGGACACCTATGGGCTTTCAGCTTTGTTAACACCATTCTGTACGCCATACCCCCAAGTTACAGAGTCGTTTGAAACATATCGTCTTATTCCCTTTGATCGCCTTTCTTAGATCGCGTCGCGCCAGCTTAAATGTCTCTAGACGCTCCTGAAAATCGACTCTTCCTCTGGATCGTTGGACTCTGCGTTGGGCATAGAAACACTTTGCCCTGAGTGTTTTTATTTCCTCGTTCCACAAATAGCATGGTGCACTTCTTCTACTGGCTATTCTTCTGGGCATTGCCGCATCACACGCTGTGGTGACAGTGCGGGTGAGTTGGTGCGAGAGAGTCTCCGCTGTTCCGAAGCGAGTTATGACATCGACATCCATCAATTCCTCGAATGTGTCTTTGTCGAAGAGTTTATCTTTCCATTTTGGGCCTGTTAATTTAGGGAGTTGAATGGTTGAACTAGATTTCTTAATATCCATTATTATCGCCTGGTGGCCGCTGTGTGTATATTCTTCACTGAGCCGCCATTTTGTGTTGCAGAGGAGGGAGTTGCTCACAAAGGTTATATCGATGATTGACCCCATACCTGCTTTGCGATATCTGTTTGCGCGCCCCTTGTTTGCAAGCACTATTTCTAGTGGCGCAAAGGTTTCCAGTAGAATACGCCCTCTGGCATTGGTGAGCTTGCTACCCCACTCTGTTGTCCATGCATTAAGGTCACCGCCTATGACCATTGGAGTTCTACCATGCACATGTTTTATTAAATTGTCTAGCATTGTATGGTATTCACTCGTCTTCCACCTGGGTCGGGCATAGCGGCTGTAGAAGTTAATGCCATTTATTTTTGCCAGTACAAAGCTATCCACCTGTTCATTGGTTTCTTGGAAGGCATGTCTTCCACATATCCACATTGCAGCTTGTTTAGTTTTGTTGCAAGTCCAAATGTTGCTGTCGAGAATTTCATAAGGCTCGCTAATCAATATAATGTCAGCTTCCTCGTCGTTAGCAGTTTGTGTCAGGAGGTCTTGAGCTGTCTTACAGTAATTCAGATTGATTTGTATTATCTTCGTGATGTCTTGCTTGTAATGGCTCTCCTGAAGACCAGACATTTGCTGCTACCAGCAACGTGTTGCTCATCTTCTGGGTGATCCTTTCTACAGAACATGCATAATAGCTCCTTTCACTTTTTTTTGCAATGTGGCCTTCTGTTCCACATTTTCTACATAGCTTAGAGCGGTCTTCTTCGCTTTTACACTGCCAGGCTAGGTGATCAAACTCCACTTAGTGGATGCGACAGTTAACCCAGCCGATTTTTATTCTTCCAGCTTTTAATAGTTTTCCAACGTCTTCTGCGGGAAGACTGATCGTTGCTGTTTGAGTTCCTCCGTATGCTTTTCCTTGTCTGCCGTTGAAGCTTCCACTCCAAACTGGGCTTTGGGGCATCGATTATGTCATCTATTATAGTGACCTCATCGATGTCTTTGACCTCGAGGATAGTATGGTGCGTGAGTGTTCTTACACTCGCTTGTTCCGCTAAGGCCTCGCTGATGCCGCCTTTAAACTCAGTGGTATTGGTTCCCGTCTTCTTGAGTTGTATTAGAAGGTCTCCCTTTTGTGTCCTTCTGTTTTTAGACACTGCTTTTCCCACTGTATTTAGTTTGGGATCTGCCTTTACTTTGCGTAATATGCCCTCGTAAGAGAGGGTCCCCGTCACTTTAATGACGATAGCGTCAGGGGTAGCTTTTTGGGCCTCCTGCTGCTTCCTTTAAGCGACCTTCTTTTTGGTGGCATTTGACCATTTTTGTTCTCCTGTCGCCTGCTCCTTGTTTGCAGTTGCGTTTATCCGCTTATTCATAGCCACAGCGGTCTCAACGCCAGTTGCCCCATCTTTCTCCTTAGTGTTAACCAAAGATGGGTGCTTTTGCTTACGCTTCGGATCCCGGCGTTTGTTGTCTGCGACACAATTTGGTGGGTGCTTCCTTTTTGACTCCGGAGGTTCGCCGTCTGCAAGCTGCCTTCTCTTGGGCTCTGGTATTGGTTTTAGCTATGGCGAAGTTTGTGAGGAGTTGTTCTGGCGAATCACCTCCTTTGCTTTCTCGTCGTGCAGCTGAATCGCCGAGCGCTCATAGAGAGCTCTGATGGTTTCAATAGCGTCTCGCATCGCTTGATGGATCGAACGCCTTTTGCCGTCTTACAGCATTTCTACCAGCCCTATAATTTGCTCACCTAACTTGTGGAAATCAGATTTTTGGGCGTATGGTTCGACCGTCATCTTTAGAATTGCGGGTGATTCGCGTCGATCTGCGATTCTTTGCGATGCTGCTACTTGGCCAACTGGTCACCTCAGCATCCTTGATCTCCCCTGGAAGGGGTTCTCCACGTTCTCCTCTACTATTCCTCCGGTGTTTTTGTTTGGTTTGGTTGTAGTCATTTCTATTGCATCCCCACTCAAAGCCGCTATCAATGTTCGAATGTTCAGTCACCTAAGGATCCCATTGTTGCCTTTGCAAGCAGTTTTTTTTTTTTTTATGATTTGAACGTGCTAAAAGGGATATGAATACCCTTATACTAATTTTTTTTAGAACACGTGCGTTTTTGTGCAAAGAGGAAGAGAAAGAGAAAGACAGAGTGGTGTAGTTTGAAACTCAGGCGGTATTAAGTTTCTGTAAACTCCAAGGGTGGCTGGTCCAGATAACTGGGGAGTATTTTGTTTGTTTTCGCTATTATTGTCATTGCTTATGATTCACAGTATTTTTTTCCATCTCCCTGATCTCATCATCATGATCAAGTTGCATTTTAGCCATATGACGACTCTACTGCCAGTGTTATGCCTTCTCAATAGAGTTGACTTAGCTTTCGGAAGTGATCGACTTTTATTTATTTCATGCGAAATAAATAGATGATTCTTGACATCAGGATTCGAACCGTGAATCAACAGGCCATCCTCCTGATCAACACCACGGCCATCCTGAAGCAGTGAGGCCATGCGAGGATTGTCACAAGCCCTCATGGGGTTTTGTGCTAGAGCCGGGTCGGTGTTAACCAGGAATGTTACATCTGGACCTGCTCGTACATCTCCAACTTAATGGGGACGAAACATTGAACGTACCTTGAGGCCTGCCAAGGTTTTAACGGAACGGGGGAGCTTTAAGTATTAGCCTAAAAGCCATTTCCACAAGATTTCACTCTTGCTTACTCAGGTAACAGAATACTGCAAACGTCAGCCCTTATAGCTGTCATTCCAATTCGTTTTGCAGTATACCATAATTAAGACCTTACTGGGCTCGGTCTTAATGTTTCGCGAAAAATTTGGGGTTTCCCTTTTTTGTTTGTTTATTATTATAGCATTAAGCTATAACAATAAACAATAAATTGAAATATATAGATATACATATATATATAGATATATATATATATATATATGTATATATATATATATATGTATGCATGTGCAGTCTCTTTTCCGGGGGTGAGAAGCTGCTCGTTTCATGATGTGGCGGGTACCTCCGGATCTCGCCATTTGCTCTTAACTGTATCCCTCGTAACCATCTTGAGGTGAAAAGCACATATATGGAAGACGGTGCTTACTCGTCTTGTCGCAGAGAGTTCATAGGGTTTCCTTTGACATTTTCAGCCAAGCCCTCCTTTTCTGCCGCTCTTGGTCGGGGACTGCTTATTGGGTGTTCGCAGTTAGCCTCCATTTCTGCAGGCCGTTCACTATCCGCCACCTTTGATCTCCACAGTCTCCTGAGCTTAGCCTCACCAGCCCGTCCGGCTTGGTGCCTGTAAGTTTCCCATGCCATGAAGCGTGTGCAATGAAAGACTGCGTGCTCCGTATCTTCATCTTCATCCGGCCATTTGGGGCAGGGTGGTGAACTGCCGTAACCAAATCGATGGAGGTATTTTCGGTAGCTGTCGTGACCAGACAGGAACTGTGTAAGATGGTAGTTTTTCCCCCATGTTTTCAAATTATCCAGTCTTGGATTGTCGGTATTAATTTATATGTCCATCTGTCTTTTGTTTTATTAGCAACGAGTTTGCCACATAGCTGCTGATGCTGCCTTTTCTTCCATTTTGATCATCTTGATGCCATTGGCATCGTGTTGGCTCAGGGTTCTTCTATTGTATATTTTGAACATCTTGTCTGCGACGATGTTGACGATGTTGACGAGGACCATTCCAGCTATAACAAAGGCGGCCTTGTCTGAGACGGTTCGAAAGCCACTGATTGTCCATAGCGCGCAGAGTTTATATGTTGATGATAATCTCCTTTTGGTCTCCTTCGTTCTTAGTGCCTGTACCCAGACTAGGGCGGAATATAGCAGAAAAGAGGTGAAATCTCTGGAGAGCAGTATCCTTCTAGCGTATCCAGATCCACTGATGTTAGGCAGTATACGCGAGAGAGCTTCCTTTATTTGAAATGTTTTTTTTATTGAATAATCAATGTGCGTTTTGTACAATGCCATGTAAATCGAGTCTGAGTGCACTGGGATTAGGAAATAAAAAAAAAAAATAATTACCAGGGTTAACTTATAGTTTTATCCTGCTTCCGGAATTCTCCGTAATGTCGTTGCTCTTGGTGCTGTATTGGTGTTGTTGTATTTCGTGTTTTCTACAGCAGTAGTTCTGGACTGAGAATTTCTTCCAGCTGATTTTAGACAATTATTATTATTATAATTATATCGCTTTACTAATTTTCATGTACAAAATTGGCAAATTTTCGCTGGAAAACTTGCACAAAACTAATATGTACTATTATACTCGTAGTTGTCAATAAATTAAAAATTTAATATTATATCGCAGATATCAAGTTTCGTATTGCAAACACAATTCTCGCTAGTGATTTACTTTTCGCAAAATTTAATAGGATGTTATCACTTTTTGAATCAAATATTTTATGTTTGTTTTTTGCCCTCTCCAGTTTTGTCAACTTTCAATTACAAATTTGTTGGTAACAATAACATTAAATTTTACAATAATTTGCAAAATTTCCAATGGATAATATGAAAAGCTAGTTTGTTCAAATACGTCTTAAGGGCATTACCATTAAACACGATAGCCGAAAATTAACTTCCAGATTGGAGTTCACTATGCTCTGAAGCGCTTTACTTCATACTAATGCCAAGTGCATTCAGTCATCGCATTGTATGCAGCAATGTGCACCCGTCGACATAATGGCAACAATACATGAAAACGATTCCACATTCCACATTGTGAAGATTTCTGTAAAGGTAAACTGCAGGAGGTTGCCTTACACATGACTATATGTACATAGTAGCATATTATAAGACTTTAATAAATGAACCCATCAATTAAGAATATGCATACAGAAGAACAATCTGTTAACATATTGTAATATGCGAGCTACGGCTCGAGTAGATAAAACGTTATTCTGTGAGATTATTTCTTTATTTTCTAGTCTATAGAACAATTCAAGTTCACACTATACTATTCTTCGCAAATTCCTTCCTTACAAGGTCTCTTTCTTCTCAAATCACTTTAACTCCTTTCAATTACTTAATTCACAAATCCAAACTAATTACTTCTTCTTATTAACTCTCAACTTTCAATTTATCACAAAATTACAACTTCGCTGATTTTCACTTTTCCAATCTCTTCGTGCGGTTCAAAAACCAACTGCCTTGCCTCGATCGCCATCTGTCCTTATACAGTCGCATTTCTGATAGCCAGAAACTTCTAGCAAATTCTTCGACCACTGGAACAAGAAAATTCTGCTGTAATAATTCCACGATGACAGCTGCAGCCAATAATCTCTTGCGGTTATAAATCTCTTGCGGTTATAATTCTCTCTTAATTCCGCGACGTCGTCTTAGACATAATACGTCTCTTACCGTGGACACGAACCACGAATGAAAAGACACTTTGGAATGTGTTGCATCTTTTGGGGCGTAGTTATTATGCTTCATTATGTTACACTGCCCCCCTCTTAGATTTGTTCGTCACGAACAAGTGCGTCCTCACTTCGGCCATTGTATCGACTCAGTCGGTCCACATGAACCACTTTCATTTTGGCCCTTGGTCCTCGCTGGATGCGGTAGACAACATCGTTGATGCGGGTTACTATTCTGTAGGGACTCTCCCAGTTCTGCTGCAACTTAGGTGATTTCCCCTTTTGGCGATGGGGATTATACAGCCACACTAGATCTCCTTCCTGGAATCCTGACGTTATTGCCTTGGCATCATGCCTGGTCTTAATGCGGTCGCTCGTTATCTTAATGTGGCTTCTGGTCCTCTAGTGTATGTCCCTAAGCCTTTCCCAAAGGTCCGCCATGTACTCTTCTTCATTTCTGGGCTCATCGGTAGGAGATCCAAATTTCACCTCACTGGATAACCGAGCTATTCCACCAAACACGATTTCGAACGGCGTATGTCGAGTAGTGCTGTGCACGGCACTTCTATAGGCCATCAAAAATAAGGGAATCTGCCGGTCCCAATCCCGTTGGTAGTCACCTACGACCTTCGAGAGATGTTCGTCCAAAGTCCTGTTGAAACGCTCCACCATACCGTCCGACTGTGGATGAAGCGGGATTGTCCGTGTCTTTTTGATTCCGAGTAGTTGACACATCTCTTGGAAGATTCTTGACTCGAAGTTCCGCCCTTGGTCAGAATGCAATTCCAAGGGCACACCGAATCTGCTCACCCAATTGTAGACGATCTGCTCCGCCACGGTTCTGGCTTCCTGGTTAGGGATCGGAAACGCTTCCGGCCACTTACAGAAGTAGTCCATTACTACGAGTATATACCGATTACCATTGTCGGTTTTCGGAAAGGGCCCTGCGATGTCAATGGCGATTCGTTCAAAAGGTGCTCCCACGTTGTATTGGTGCATCTTACCTCGAGTTTTGATTCTCGGACCCTTGTTGCACACACGTCGCATTTTCTGCACCAGTCTTCGACATCTTCCTTCGCTTTTAACCAATAAAAACGTTCTCGTACCTTTTCTAGCGTCTTATTCACTCCCAAGTGGCCTCCGGACGCCCCGCCATACATTTCCTGTAACATCTCCTTGACCCTCGTCCGCGGCACGACAAGCTGCATTACAAATGACTTTCCGTCGGAGGATTCCCATTTTCTTCTCAGAACACCTTCTTGGACATAGAGGGAGTCCCACTGCGCAAAATATGCCTTTAAGGTCGGTCTTCTGTGAGAGATGTTCTGATGATCCGGTTTCTCCATGTTCTCCCTCCAGGCCAGAATCGGCTCGATATCCGGGTCTTCCTTCTGAGCGTTCCGGATCTCATCTTCGCTCCAGCCGGCGATAGGTTCGGCTCTCATTCTTTGGATGGAAACCAGCTCCCGTTCTTCCTGATGCGCACAATGTTTACAATCCGTTCTGCATGGTCGCCGGGACAGTGCATCCGCATACGATGCTGTATTTCGTAGTCGTAGATTTGCAGCCTTTCGATCCATCTTGCGACCTGACCCTCAGGACTCTTGAACTGTAATAGCCATTTTAAGGCTGCATGGCCTGTGCGAAGAACGAACTTCCTCCCATAGAGGTATTTGTGAAAATTCTTCTTAGCCAAGATCAAAGCTAGAAGTTCCCGCCTTGTCACGCAGTAGTTCCTTTCTGGTTTAGAGAGCACCTTGCTGAAGTACGCAACCACCTTCTCTTGGGCATCATGCACCTGGGAGAGTACGGCTCCTACCCCGACATTACTAGCATCTGTATCTACAATGAACGTTTCCCCGGGAGTGGGGTAAGCTAGTATCGGGGCATCGCATAGCCGTTGTTTAAGTGCCTTGAAGCTCTTCTCGCACTCAATTGACCATTTGAATTGTTTTCCCTTTTCCGTCAACTGGTGCAGGCTCTTTGTAATCCCGGCAAAATCCTTCACGAACCGTCTGTAGGTGGCTAGGCCCAGGAAGCTCCTTAGTTGGTGTTTGTCTTTCGGGACTGGCCAGTTTTTCACCGCTTCGACCTTCTCTGGATCGGTTCTCACTCCTTTCGCTGAAATTATGTGCCCCAAGTACTTGACTTCCGCTCCAAACAGGGCGCACTTCTTGGGGTTGAGCTTCAGGTGGGCACTTCGAAGCCTTTGAAACACATCCCTTAGATTGTCTCGGTGTTGCGCAAACGTTTTTGCTACAACGATGACATCATCCAAGTACACCAAACAGGTTTTCCATGTTAACCCTTGCAGGACACATTCCATCAATCGCTCGAAAGTCGCCGGAGCATTGCACAGCCCGAATGGCATTACCGTGAATTGCCATAGCCCATTTCCTGTGGTGAAAACGGTTTTCTCCCGGTCTTCTGGATGGATCTGTACCTGCCAGTAGCCACTCTTCAAGTCGAGAGTGGAAAACCATGGGGCTCCTGATAGTGTGTCCAGCGTGTCGTCAATCCGTGGCAGAGGATAGATGTCTTTCTTGGTGACGTAATTGAGCTGCCGATAGTCCACGTAGAACCGCGTGCTGCCATCTTTCTTCTTAACCAGTACAACCCGTGGTGCCCACTGACTTTTGGAACTTTCAATCAGACCTTCTTTCTCCATTGCCGACACCATCTATGCAACTTCTGTCTGCTTTGCCAATGGAAGGTGCCTAGCAGGCTGACGAATTGGTCTAGTATCACCAGTGTCTATTCGATGTTGTACCAGGTGTGTGATTCTCTGCCATAGTTCGCTGTTCCTGATTCAGCTCACTGGACTGGAGAATCGTCTCTCTCGTTTCCGCTGTCCAAAGTGATGGGAGAGGTTTTGGAGCATCACGTTCAGATATTGTTGCGACGGCGGTAATCGGCGTGCATTTTCCAGCCACCTCCCCTCGCTTTGATAGTGTGTGGCCTCGCGTTCAAAACTCTCACTGGAACCATGGTGTTCTTTGGTTCGACTAACGTCTTTCCCACGAAGTAGTTTTGAGTATGCTTCTCTGGGTCTTGTTCTACTATGTAGAATTGGTGGCTCCCAAGATCACCTTCCAGCTTCGTCCAAATGATTGTCTCTGAAGACGGCGGCAAAACTTCGTCTTTGCTGATGACTGTCCTGAGAGTTACGGTATTCTTATTTCCGTACACCATCGGAATCTCCACATTTCGATACCTCAGTACTTGCATCCCGATGTCCAAGATTACTTCATTTGCTTTCATGGTCTATTCCGATGATGCACTCGTCGCATATATCTGCCACCAGAAACGCATGGGAGAACGTCAGTCTCACCAGAGTATTCGTAAGACGAACTTCTCCAAACACCTTCGCCATTTCCCCTGTTGCAGTCTTCAGGCAGTAGCTGTTGGTGTTGTGCAGCCAGGAGCTTCTGACGATATTTCTTATTACAATGGAGGTGGTAGCACCTGTGTCGATGGTGGCTACGCACTTCTTCTTGTTGATTAGTGTCTCCACTGTCAGGCTCTTGTTACCCCATTTGGTTTGCGAAACTTGAATGGTGGTCCTGGGGGCCTCGCATTTCCCGACTGCTGGTTTCTTCCTCTGGATGCTTCCTCTCTGCTTCTCCTACTTCCGCAATGTGGACAATTTCCTCGTCTAGGTGCAGTTCTGCACTGCCGTTGTAGGTGTCCGGTTTGGTTCTAATTCCAGCAACGGATTTGACTTCCGCGAGCTTTGTCTTCATCCATGACGGCTGTTCTCTGGCATGAGCATTCCACGACGGACATTTCCCTGACACGGTGTATTCCCTGGTATGCGAATGCCAATGCCTCGGGGAGTGTTCGCTTTTCAGCCATCCTTACAGCCATTTGCAGTTGTCTGTCCTCTATGGCCTGAATAAAAGCTTCCACCGCCATTACGTTGATAAGCTCCTCACCGGCTTTAGGGTATGAAAGATGGGCTAGTCGTTCTATATCCGCCTGCAACTGTTGGAGCGTTTCCCCCTTTTCTGGACTCGACTACGCAGCTGAACCCTGTACACCTGCTGCGTGTGTTCATCCCCAAACCGCATCTCGATAGCCTGAACCAGAGAGTCGTAGTTCTGCTGTTTATCTTCCGGGATGGTCTGCAAGAGCTTTCTGTCTCTTCACGTTGCTGAGTTCCTTAGCAAGATTTTCGACTTGCTTTCCTACTCTCTCGAATTGCGTATCCACTTTTTCAAACTGAGTCTCTATCTTCCCGAACTGAGTTTCATGTTTCTCAAAGTTTTTATCGAATCTAGTTTCGACTTTTTCTAGTTGCGACTCGACCTTCTCGATTTTCTCTTCGATCGCTTCGAATTTGGATTCCAAGTTCTTGTTTTGCTCATCAAGTTTGCTTTCCAGAGCATCTAGAGAATTCTTTTGTTCGTCCATCTTAAGTTCTAGAGAATTCTTTTGTTCGTCCATTGCTTTCGTTTGTTCGTTCATTGCTTTCTTTTGTTCGTCCAGCTTAAGTTCTAGAGAATTCTTTTGGTCGTCTATTGCTTTCTTTTGGTCATCGAGCTTAAGTTCCAGAGACTCCTTTTGGTCTTCTATTGCTTTCCTTTGTTCGTCCATGACTAACTTAAGTTGCAGGAGCAGACTTGTTATACCCGGGTCGGCTACTGTACTTGCTGGTTCCTCTTCCACGTCAAACTCTACGTCATGCGGATTTTCACCTTCCTGATTTATTGCTTCTTCCAGACGAATCAGTAGGGCATCTTTTCCCCCAGTTGTGTCGAGATTCCGCTTACTGAGTTCTGCCTTTAGTTGAATCATAGTTAGTTTTCCCAATTTGCGACCCATTTTGCGCAACTAATTAACTCAACACAGGAATCGTTTTTTTTTTTTTTTTCTGTGCAATTTCGGAAATAGTTATTCACAGAATAAGTTTTATCCCACTTCTGACACCAATGTAATATGCGAGCTACGGCTCGAGTAGATAAAACGATATTCTGTGAAATTTATTTCTTTATTTTCTAGTCTATAGAGCAATTCAAGTTCACACTATACTATTCTTCGCAAATTCTTTTCTTACAAGGTCTCTTTCTTCTCAAATCACTTTATCTCATTCCAATTACTTAATTCACAAATCCAAACTAATTACTTCTTCCAAACAAAATTACAACTTCGCCGATTATCACTTTTCCAATCTCTTCGTGCGGTTCGAAAACCAACTGCCTTACCTCGATCACCATCTGTCCTTATATAGTCGCTTTTCTGATAGCCAGAAACTTCTAGCAAATTCTTCGATCACTGGAACACGAAAATTCTGATGTAATAATTCCAAGATGACAGCTGTAGCCAATAATCTCTTGCGGTTATAATTCTCTTGCAGTTATAATTCTCTCTTAATTCCGCGACGTCGTCTTAGACATAATCCGTCTCTTACCGTGGACACGAACCTCGAATGAAAAGACACTTCGGAATGTGTTGCATCTTTTAGGGGCGTAGTTATTATGCTACATTATGTTACAATATTTGTAAATTTTTACTCCTACTCGTATTTGCTTCATATTGTTTGCTTCATACTTGTTAGTTTATTTGATCATTATTTACACATATATTTGTGTTATTTATTTACTATTAATTTGCCTATTTATTTGTTTAATTCATTTATTATTTATTTATTTATTATCTATTTTCCTATTTATTTATTTAAATATTTGTATTTATTTATTTATTTAATTTTGTTTTCAATATTTTGTACCATTAATGGATTCAACACGGTGGCTGTCTGTCTATGCGTCAGTATGTCACACGCTTGTAAATTTTGAACCGTTAAGCCTGGAGAGCAGACATTTTGTACAAGAATAGTATACTCGTATGATGAATCGGGGGGCGATGGGGGCCGTTAGGGGTATTCTATATCCACAGAAAGAGAAAAAGTTGCAGCCCACCATGCGACATATCAAATTAAAGCATGACTTCTAATAAATTTAATTTCTTATTTGTTTGATAAAGTTAGTTGAAACAAAGCATCAACAACTAAAGTAAAAGCTGTCTCTCTTGCTTTCTAATATTTCATTAAGATTAAACAACAAGTATATGATTAAAGAAGAGTTCGCTGAAGGAAGAAAGGAAGAAAGAAAAATCATTTTCAAAATCAAATATCTTAAGTCTTCACATTTTGTTTGGTACAACATATGAGAGGAAAACATTTTTTTATTGGAATAAATATACTTATATAATAATTTCTGTGGGCGCTCAGTTCTGTTGGCGTTCAGTGGTTAAGTAGGTCTCAACCATTCGTACGGCACACTGTACGAGTGACTGCGAAAAGCTGGGCCAGACCCTGGTTTGGGCTGTTAGTGCCAAAATATTTATTTCATTTATATATAAATAAAACTTTTACAACTGCGTCCCACAAATAACAAATTTTGTTTGATTACCTTCGGTTCATAACATATTATAAATAAATACATTTCTGCCTTCTGGAAATTTTCAGCTCTCTAGGTCAAACGGTTCAAAAAATACAACCCTGTAATAGACGTACGGGCAGGCATCCCGTTTAATCCTTAAGTACACCGTTTGGCAGATTCAGTGCGGATAACTGGGGTTACAATTCAGATCAAGAAAAATTAATCGAGTTTGCCATTGGGTACTTTGTCATTTGGTTTTTTGTAGGTTTTTGATTCCAGTCATTATTTTCCTAAAAGTCATCACGAACAGAATATGTATATCAGCCAAAAGTAAAATGTTGGAGGCGCAGTATTGAATCAGATATGAAAGTGCCACCTTTCTTTATTTTATAATAACTATATTTAAGTGAAACATAAAAGCTGAATATAAAAATTGCGGAGTGGAATATGAAATTTATTTAATATTTCAGTTTTAACATTAAGTGAAATATTTTCTTGGTCATACGATGATTTTAGAAAGACTTTCAAGACGTGGGGTTCAAAATCGCCTTACTATATATTTCGACTGCTTCATCCGATTTTGATAATTTGAAGGCAAACATATGTACATGTCAGACTTAACTTGAAGTGCAAATCTCATTGAAATCCGTTTAGTAGCTTTTGAGTGAAATGTGAGAGAAGAATGAGTAGAAAATTTTCAAAATTCCTCCCCATATCTCACAACGACTTCATTCGATTTAAATTATTTTTAGTTGACCCAATTTGGAGTATAGTGTCAATCCTAGCTTACCTACCTTTTTTTCAAATAGATAGACGGACAAAATTGCGAGACCCACTTCTTCGACATTGTCGATACCAATATTGATCAAAATCTCAAGATCGAGATGTATAGTGTTGTGGATCCGCAAGATAACTGTTTACAACAGTCTTACTTCTATTAAGCCTCCTTGCAATTTCTCGGCCTGAGAGCCCTAACTCCTTGAAACATCTATTTTTCCTCTTTCTGTCGCTGTCAAAGTCTTTCCGGAACCCATTTTTTTTTTAAAACTAAATAAAAACAGTTCTTTTCAACGCTTTTTTTTTAAATATTCTTAATAAAGCTTTGAAAAAAATCGCTGATGTGAACTCCTGCAACGAAATATTCGCAATGGCCTCATCCTGGTGGCGCATCTTTTTATATGCTTTTCGTAGTTCATTGTTTGATCTTGGGAAATTCAAACTGTAGTTTCTTATTTACCCTTTAATTTTATGACTTCCTGTTGGGAAAATATGTGCCTGTTTACAGGTAGTAAAAGTTTTCGGGTACAAAACTTCCAACAGGTATAAAGAGTGAAAATCGATTGCAAAATGTATGGCCTCATCCTAGTGTCCGCCAGTGTATGTTTCCGTTTTGAGACATTAATTCTTCTTCTTCTGGATGACAAGGAAAATGATCGATAATCAAAAGTGCCTTAGGTGGGAGATTTTATGCTTCACAATGTTTTCTAACTTGAAGAACAAAACTGTTAAAGGACCACTTCTTCAAAATGTATTTTGTGCCCTACTGGCATTTCGGAATTTTTTAATGAAAGCGGATTTTTTTACTTTCCAATCATTAAGGGAACGATTTTATGTGTACCTGTGGCATTACATCCTAGCAGTAATGTTTCTCTTTGTTTTGGAAGAGGAGCACTTTTCTCATTAAAGCAAACTTAATTTTTTTCGCAACACTTCCCAAAATAATGCAGTTTCGTCCACATTTTAAATTTGCTGCGTTCTGAATTGAAGCATCCATTTTTTTTGAATATCTCGATTAAAACGTATACCAAATCTCTTTCCCCATTTGTGGAGATAAAGTTAAAGGAGCCTTTTTTCTTATGAGGATTCCGTTTATTGGAAAATTTGTTTTACATTGATTGAGATACCGCCTGTAAATGGATCTTTCCGTTTCCGGATTTTCGGCTATTTTTTCATTGTTTACATTTTACCCGGCCCAACAAAATTTTTTCCAATCCTTTTCAGTGATTTTTTTGGCATTATGCTTAATATGTCTTTGAAAGTAATGAATAGCGTTATTGTAAGTACTGAAGGTTTCGGATAAGATTTCTACATGTTCACTACTATCTTGAAAGATGTTTGCAATGAATGCGGAGCCTTGATCGTACAAAATTTTGTTGTGTATGCCATAGAGGCTGATGTAAGTTTTTATGCATATTAAGATAGTTATACTGATTCTACATGTTAAAATGTATCCGTAGGCAAAGCATGAGAATTTGTCTATTATAGTAAGTATTTGATTTTGGTTAATGCTATAAATATTAATATGAAGGGTTTCCAGGGGTTTTAGTAGAGTTTCGGCTAGTGTGGTTTGGGAGGATTCCACAATTATTGTATTTTCATTATTTTGCACTTCATATTGGGGAAGAAGAACCTGCGATTTAAATGGGGGTGGGTTACGTTTTAAACTGTGTTTTTTTTACCGTTAGAACATTAAATTAGTTCATATTAAACACAAAATATCAACTAAATGGCCATGTTTTTATTTTATTTGATTGAAAAATGTTTGACATTTATCGTTACAAAACAATTTCGGGCATATGACGACCTCGACTACGATTTACAATGGTCATCCTGTCGGTTCAATTTTAGGCCGCTTTTTCGAGTAAATCTGCGTGTACCTATACATCGTGAATAGCAATCACAATATTCACTTCCAATTAGTCAATATCACCTCTCGGTAAAAAAGTCGGTCGGCTTCCAATTGCTCCAGAACCCAATCAGCGAAGGAACGACATATTTTCCATCTGCACCTGCAGAATTCTTTATATGTATAAAGGCCAAGACCATTTTACAAAATCTTCTACGTAGTGGACGGTCACATCCCAAATTGTTGTGAACGACGGTGAATTAACAAATTCGGATTGACGGTCACACTATCGTTTACAGCGGCTCTATTTTTTTTCGGTGCGAACTGGATAGGTATTGTCGAGTAGCGTATACGTAGGTGTTAATTTATCTATGGTTCGACGAATAGCTTGCCCAAACGGACGATTATGCGCATCCAAAAAAAATGAACGAAGCGCTCTATAAGTTTTGTGAACAGAACAGAATTTTGGAAATAAATTTCCACGAAATGTAATCTTTCCATGATGATTTGATAAAGTATATTGAATAATTATGTCATACACATCTGTCAAATTTGACATCTTATTTAATAGTTATCCCTACTGAAAGTTCTATCACTCAAAAAAAAAAAAATAAATAAATAAAAACATCCTTTACCTCTGTGATTTGAATTCTTGGGGTAATCACGAATTATATTAAGTACATCTTACAATACGAAATGTTTTATTTTGTGAAAAGTATGCGGAAAAAGGGATTGAACAAGGCGGGAAATTTCGTCAGTGTGTACGACTATAGAGCGATCAGTTTATTCGATGGAAAGAATTTTTTGAAAATATCAATCATTATATACTCAGCGATAGTTGTTGTATTCCCTTCTTTGTTTGTTTCTAAAAACATTTTCAGTCGTTATTGGGCATCCTTTTCATTAGCCTCTAGTAATTTGAATATTAAAGTCGTTTAGAGTCTTTTCAGATGTGGGTATCTTGTCATTTAAGTTTTCCTAAGCATTGTGCACAGTTTCTATGTCTTCGTCGTTATTGCAGAGTTCTTGTTCTTTTTCGTCTGGATCAGAAATCTTGATGCAACTTGCCTTTCTTTTCTTGTATGTGATCTCATAGTCAAACTTTTCTAATTTAAGGTGCCACCTCACAAGTTTTGAGTTAGGCTCCTTTAGGTTCATAAGTCAAAAAAAGGGGTGTCTTATGGTTTGCAACTATTTGAAATCTGGATTTTGAAATACCGAAGTTTTTCATAGCCTGGAATTTTGCGGACTTTGATTTAATCGCTTCGGGAGTTATAATATGACCCAGGAAAGCTATTTCTTTATCATAGAGGATACAGAACACTACGTTCTCCCAATGCATACTCTCAGCATCGCTTTACACAACTGTTTTTTGTTGTCCGACTGTTTCGGGTTAAGGTGAACCCGAAAATTATTTTTTTATGAGAATGGCACTAATTATCCAAAAAACCCAATCTTTTTAATGCACATTCCATTTCGCTTAACTGTAGATGAGTGTCGAAAATCTTTATGTCATATTACAATATAGCCTCGGTGTCTAACAACTGTTAAGCTTTACATTCTATATGGGGTTGGTGACCCTTTTACATTATCATATAATCAAATTTTCTACTTTAAGTGAGTGAAATCTTTCTCCTTTACTACATTTACATATTAAAGCCCCCTACGACAAGTATGAGGTTAGAGGGAAATGCATGTCTTAATTTCTTAGAGCTTTATATGCATGCTTCCTCTTTCTTCAAGTCGGCCATTAATAAGGTTTTTTTACAGATAACAAACTACCCAGATGTCGCACGCCCATATAAACAAATTAAGCATATTTTTGTCCTGGCAGACAACGTCCTGGCAGACAGAGAGCTTTCAGAATAAATATCACAAATAAAGCTTTTTCTTTTTCCTCACTCCATTCGCTCATGTGGGAAAAATTCTTGTTCTCTTAGTGTGTTGTGACATGGAAACGATCAAGGTGATGAAGTGTAAATTTAGATTTTCAGGTTAATTACTAACATACATATAAAGGGCGGTTAAATTTTAAGGGCCGATGTTGAATGTGAACCACACCTAAACGTCAAGTTTTGTTCTGCATTTCATTTGACATTTCTCAATTTTAGACTAACTCAATTTGAACCATGGAAAGATACACAATCGAGCAACGCGTTAAAGTTATTCAGGCTTATTATGAAAATGGGCGTTCAAATCAAAATGCATATCGTGCATTTCGTGATTCTTTCGGTCAATTTAATCGTCCAAATGTGCGTACAATCGGAAAAATCGTGCAAAAATTTGTGCAAACCGGGTCTGTAGGAGATGTGAAAACACCAGTGCATGCTCGTACAGCTCGTACTGCAGAAAATATTGTTGCTGTTCGCGATAGTGTGGCTGAAGAGCCGTCCACCTCAACTCGTCGTCGTGCCCAACAATTGCATCTCTCACGCTCGTCGTTGATGAACATTATGCATAAAGACTTGCATTTACGCGCTTACAAGGTGCAATTGACTCAAGAACTAAAGCCTCTTGACCATTTCAAGCGTCGTCAATGGTCACAATGGTGGCAAGAAATGGCAACAGTGGATGATCAATTTTCGAAGAAAATCATCTTCAGTGATGAGGCACATTTTCACCTCAGTGGATTCGTCAATAAGCAGAATTGCCGCATTTGGGCGAATGATAATCCAAGAGTGATTATCGAAAAACCAATGCACCCACAAAGAGTGACTGTTTGGTGCGGTTTATGGGCTGGCGGCATCATCGGGCCGTATTTTTTCCAAAATGAGGCCGGTCAGGCAGTTACTGTGAATGGTGTTCGCTATCGTGAGATAATAACGAACTTTTTATGGCCCGAATTGGAAGATATGGATGTGGACGATATGTGGTTTCAACAGGATGGTGCCACTTGCCACACAGCTAACGAAACAGTGGCTCTTTTGCGCAACAAATTCAATGGCCGTGTTATCTCACGTGGTGGCGATGTCAATTGGCCGCCAAGATCATGTGATTTGACACCGTTGGACTTTTTTCTTTGGGGTTATTTGAAAGAAAAGGTGTACGTCGATAAGCCAGCAACAATTCAAGAGCTAAAGGATGAGATAATTCGGCACATTAACGGCATAGAATCTTAATTATGCCTCAGCGTCATCGAAAATTTGGACCATCGGATGGAGGTGTGCCGCCGAGGTCGCGGAGGCCATTTGGCCGATATTTTGTTCCAAACATAATTGAACCATACCAATATTATCATAATAAAAAGAAATGACAGTAATTTCCTAAATAATTTGTGTTTTATTCAAAATCAACATCGGCCCTTAAAACTTAAACACCCTTTATATTACATACATATACTAAAAAATTAAAAGGCATAAGGAAATTGTCTCTAAGGAAAAAATGTCCTGGAAAGAACGAAGTGCCCAATTGCATACTGTTCTATAACCAAAAATGAATTGCCTAATGGAAAATTATTTAAATTTCCTAAAAAAGGAACAGTTAAATACGATGAACGGCTAGCTTTAGCAGAGGAGTCTCGGGAAAACATAAAAAGCCTTAAAATGCCCTATATATGCAGCAAACATTTTAAGAATGCCTTTATTGGAAAGAAATATTTAAAAAAAAAATGCTTACCCTTCTCTCTTGTTAAAACGAAGTATTGCTATATCTGATGACGGGTTCATTTGTTTTGATCCAACGGGATCTAAGGTTACATATGAAAACTACAATAAATTAGTACTGGATTCGAATGATGTTACAGTAGAAGAACTAAACTTGTCTTCAAAAAGGTTATCAAGAAAAAGATTCAATGATAACGTTGAATTTACTTGCGCCAACTGTGAGACTCATATAAAAAGGCAATCTATTCATATTAAAAGAATTGAGAGGCTTAAGAAATTGAACAATAGCTTAAGGATAATAGTAAAAGGAAATCGCAAATCGAAAATAAATTTGCTGCAGAGAATTTATCGTTTAAAAGAAAAAAAGGCTGCAAGTGCGTGAAAAGCAGAGTATCCAAGAGAAAATTGATTTATTGCTTGGTATTGATCAAAATACTAAGAAATTTTCGAAGCTCATTCTATCTGAGAGTACAAAAAAATACACCGAAGAGGAGAAATGGATTTCGCAGTGCATTTTTTCCGTTGGTCTTTCGGATACAACTTTTTACGGGATCAGCTTAACTACACTTGCCGCACCCATCTTTATTACATAGGTGGATTAAGATAAAAATTCTGTCACCTGGAATAAATTTAAATGTTCTAGATAAAGTAAATAAAATAACTTCGACATTATCACCAAAAGAAAAAGAAGTCGTGATTATCAAAGATCTAATTTATGCGCTAAGTCTGTGTGTGTTTTTATGATTCAGAAATTTTAAGAAAGTTTTATATCATGTAGTTTGTCCAAGCAATATACCTATGAAACAACTTGAGATTGAGGTATATAATTGTCTTGATATATGCGCGGAGCTATTTGTTGTGATCAAGGACAAACTTAATCTAAATGAAAAAAACTTTAACTTTAAGAAATGAAGGATTATATATTAAACATCGAACCCACAAACGCAAGAAATAGATCATTTTGTTTCAAAGGCTTGGCCTTTAGAAAGCGTTTTAAGAATAAGAGACACATTATTCATGGATCATGGTTGGTTGGCTGGTTGGTTTAAGAGGGTGAGCTTATGCTCTTCACTTAGGCCTCCACTGGGCCAGTTGTGTTCCCCTCATCTATGTAACTGTAGGGAATAGTGCTGTGCTTTGAGGATTATGTGTTGAGAGGATTTAGGTCTAGGGAACAACGATATCAACGGGAAACTATATCATATAGTGATCAGTGAATAGTAGTGTTCGTCTAGTGACCTCCAATATATCAACGATTCCTTTCTTACTGAGTGTGTAATATCGGGAATCCTTGGATACCCTCGCTGTAGTAGGCCAGTGGCAGAGGAAGTGTTCTATATCTTCCTCCTCCTCCTCACAGTTGGCACAGATTGTTGTATCAGCTATCCCGAGCCTGAACGAATATTTGTTGAGATTGATGTGCCCTGTTAAAAGTCCCACCATCAATCTCAATTGTGTTCTGCTTGAGTTAAGAGCTCTTTTGCTGTGTTGTTACTCGGTTTAGTTATTACAGATCGAGGCCACTTTGCACGTGTCTAGATTCGTCCAGTAGTTATTGAACTCTTGTCGTACCCCAATTGTATTATCCGGGTTCAGCTCTGTGTTGCCTGCTCTTTGCCTTTCCAGTTCGTCTGCTTTTTCGTTACCCGGTACACCTTCGTGCCCCGATACCCATATGAGACGGACTCTATTGCGTCTGGCAAGTAAGTTCAATTTAGTTTTGCACTCACTTACTAGTCATGATTTCGACATGGGGTTTGTAATCGCGCTAATTGCCGCTTTGCTGTCCGAGCAGATGTCGATTTGCCTGTCTTCGATGGTGTCTTCTGTGGGTATTTCAGTTGCGTTCATAATTGCATAGACTTCTGCTTGGAACACCTATACAAATGGTTCTAGGTGAATAGCAACTTCAATCGGTGGGTTAGCACTAAAGATGCCAGCCCCTGATTCCCCTGATATGTTAGAGCCGTCTGTATATACCGATATCCCATTGGAGTTTCTTGTCGTTCTTTCATACGTCCAATATTCTCTTGCGGGGAAAATTGTTTCGAAGTTGTTGGAGAACGTATACGATTTTTCAACAACATCACTGGGGCAATCGATGAGTGGTGTCATTACTCTTAACATTTCGGTGATTTTTCAATGTCCCGTATTTGCGCCATCGATGAAATGGCCGATAGTTCTAAGCCATGAGGCTGAAATGCCGGCAATCTTCTTCGTTTCGAGGTGCACTAGTAGAAAGTTTAGTATCGCTTCCATGCCCGCGGTTGGTGTTGAGGATTGTGCTCCTGTAATACCCAGGCAGACCATACGTTGCACATTAGTTAGCAAGTCTCTTGCATACTTTTTGCTCATCACTGGTCACCATACAACTACACCGTAGAAGATGATAGGTTTTATTACGCATTCGTAATGTGGATCTGTTTCAGTTTCAGGCCCCATAACTTCCCGATGGCCCTCCTGCATATCCAATATGCTCTCTTGGCTTTGGTGACTCTTTCTTCCAGATTCTTTCTCCAGGTCAGTTTCCTGTCCAATATAATGCCCAGATACTTGACGCTGTCACGGAGTTGTAGTGATACTCCTCCGAGTTGTGGAATGTGAAAGTCATTAGTTTTGGTTTTCTTTGTAAAGAGAATCATTTCCGTTCTATTTGGATTTATTTCTAATCCACTCTCCTCCGCCCATTCTTTTATGATTCGAAGGGTGTTTTGCATAAGCTCTCCTTTGATGTTCAGGTACTTACCTCTTATCAGAAAGGCTAGGTCATCTGCGTACGCTACACATTTCGCACAGGTTCCATCCAGTGCTTTTAAAAGGTTGTCCATTGTGAGCACCCACAGAAAAGGAGTTATTATCCCCCCTGTGGTGTTCTCGTGTGCACTGTTCCCCTTCTTGTTTCATATTCCAGTGAAGCTGTGATAATGCGGTTTGTAAGCATGTGTTCTAGCCAATTGTTTATTATTTGGTTATTACAGTATATCGAGAGCGCCTCCACAATTTTTTGAGTTTTCACATTGTTAAATGCCCCTTCGATATCTAGAAAAACGCCTGCGACTGATTCATGGATCATAATAATTTATATTATATTTATGTAAATAAATTTAATCAAGATCCGTTAGAGAACTTATTTGGTAAAATAAGAGCGCGAAATATTAATAAAAGTAATCCAAATGTTTCCGAATTTAACTCCCAGCTAGCCAAAGTTATATCGATAAAATTTTTATTCAAATCGAAATGTTCCAACTGCGAAGAAGTCTATTCGGAATATCTACAGGTGGATTGGAATGCTGTTTTGCAGAGTGATATAGAAGAACAAATAATACTTACCCAAGAGCTTTCACAAAATCACGACATTCTTAAGAATGAGGAATGTTTTGAAAATAACATGAATACGAACAACATAGTTAATCCACCAAATGAAGACGCAATATCAGTCAAGGTACCGCAGGGCAACGACCTAGTGACAAGATACTTTGCCGGATATTGCATCTTTAAAACAATAAAAAAAATTAACAAAATCTGTGAAAATTGTGTTGAAGAAATGTCAAAGGACAAACAGAATTTCGATCTAACGGAAGTATTGATAAAATTAAAAGAATATGAAAATTCAAAAGAAAATACGGTTCTCTTTTGGCCGCCGGAAAAATATTTTCAAGTACGCCGTCTTCATGTACAAATATTTTCCGAATACTTTCGAAAACTAGCTTTTGCATCTAACTTAAAGGAAAATATAATCAAAGAATGTATAAAGGCAACAAATAAACATTTTCCGAATTGGTACAATGTATGTTATGACCACAAAATTAATTTAATAAATTTCCTAATAGTGGTATTGCTCTGGAAAAATTGTAAATGGGTCTTTGATAAGAACTTAAATAAAAGTAGAATTCCCAGAAATAAAATAAAAATATTGCAAAATGTAATGAATGCTTAAAAAGTAAACTCGACAGATAAATTGATAGTGATTATTGGGAGGTTGGGAGGGTGGGGGTCGATATCCTTCCACGTCCTTGTTCGTATCCCATAGAAACTACTTCAGTTAAGGTGATTTAACTGCAATTTAATACTAACTTAATTTAAGTTAATGATTATTTTGTTAAGTTAGTTAGTTTTTTTTATAATAATTTCGAAGATTAGTCACCTTCACTTAAGTAGGCCAAGAGCAGTGATCAGTTATTATAAGTGCATAAATATAAAATGCAGTATGCAAAACTCATATTCATACCCATTTTCAGAGCAAATTTGTGTCCACAAAGTTTACAGTTTTTATTTATTTAATCAAGTGCTGAAAATAAGGTACATACATACAGACAAAATAACAAGCACACAACATAAGCCCAACCATTTGCACATATGTATATATATAAGATCTATACAGATACTCCATATCCATCCTACCAACGTCTCGGCATCAGAACTCCGTGACCGCAGTCGCACAAAATATTTTTTTTGTTTCTTTTTTGCAGTGAAGGTAAACAAGGGTATGTGAGTGACACGATGGACTAAAAATTGAACAGAAAAAAACAAATGTTCTGTGTTCTGATTTTTTCCCTTTGGAAAGAAGTTTAAGCTTTTTAAAAAGATTTTTTTTTAGTGAATTTCATTTTCATATATCACTTCTTCCCATATGAATGAGACATCTGGGTAGCTTATTATCTGTGGTAGAAGTAAGATTTTTGGGCCGCAAATTAGTTGTAATTTACTACTGTAGTAGCAAACAGGATAGCACTCGCTACAACCGATTGTAGAGCTCTTCGGACTCAGGTTCGAACCTCAGTAGAGTAAAGTATCTATTTCTTCCTTCTCATATGGATTAAATTGTACACTATTTGGTAATACGTACCTAGTACTATAAATAGTATATAGTATAATAATTTTTATTGCATTAGGCCTGATATTGAAATTTTTTTTACCGTCGACTTTTTTCGCAGTCGAGTTTTTTTTTTTCTGTTGCCTGTCGTCGTGCGTGCACGTAAGTATAAGATCGCTACAAAAAAAAAATTATTCCATCGTCAATTAATAACACTTCGCGCGAATTATAACACTCTTAGCCACTTTTAATTAAAAAAATTAAACTTTATTTCAATACAACTCACTAAGTACTAACTTAATCTATCTGACAAACTTTCATTGAAACCTATCTATTGCGAAGGTGATCGGTTGGCCGGAAATTACGCAGACGCTGATAATGCAATTTCGATCTTACCTTCGCAATTTACAATTATCAATCTGTGCACTTTAGCGTTTGGCGTGTGTGAACTGCTGTTGACGGTGGCAATGACCGGATGTCGGGTGGCTGTCTGTTGAATCGATATGCTGATGTTGCTTTTCCTGTGATGGTTGAATATACTGCTGTGGCGGTTGGGTTTGTAACTCCTCTCCCTAGGTACAAAGCGAGGGCCAGGTAGATGAAAGGTGGCTGGACTCGAGCGATTGGATCTTCTGTGGAGATGGAGGATTATGGTGAATATAGCTGCGAAAGAGATAATGATTATAAGGATGTAGCCGTCTCTGCGTTTAGTTTCCCAGACTAGGATGCCCATTTGTTTTTCCTTCGAAAATTGAAAGTCGTTTAGTTTCTTGACATTGAATATTTCAATCTTATAATGTGGGGATATGTGATTGTATGAGGCTGGGAAGATGTGGGTCTTGTCCCAATAGATGTTTGTTTTTTGGCTGTAGGTAATCCCGTTGATGTTTACTTCGCAGTTCTCATAGTGTATTAGGGCTGATCCACTTAAAGTTTGTTGGTATTTGTTGCAGGTTGAGTTTATAAACGTTGGAGTAATGTTGATTAATACGATAAAATTGTTTTCCGGTTGGGTGATTGATGCTACTTCGCCGACATCACTGATTGCACAATATGCTGACTGATTCTTCATTATGTTGCCAATGCATGATGACTTCTCTGTTGGTTCCTGGTGTGGCGATTCTTGACAAAGAAAGATATTCTCTAGTTTAGGGCATTTGAAGTCAAAATACTGAATACTCTGTTCATTAAATAGCATATATGGTTTAACAACTATTTCTTTTGTTCTATGTATGGGTAATGGTACTAGGTGGAAAAAGGAAAAGTTTTCTTGTGATAGGATCGGGATGCGGATGTTGAAGATTATTTTAGAGCCATTATAAAATGCTTGCAGTTCTAGCATCTCGTACAGATGTTCATTTGATTTGATTTCGATTGAATTGTTAAGGGTTTCTTGAATGAGTATGATATTGACTTTGGCTAGGACGACGGCTTCAGAAATGTCACGTATGTGGCTTGCTAGAAGATCAATGTTGAAATTAAATTGATTGAGGTACTGTATGTGTGCGAGCATGTCGGAATTGTTGCGAATTAAGTTAGCTGTTCGATTTTGGTAATATTCAAGGTAGTCTTTCATTAGGTCATATTGATGATTAATATATGTGGTTTGGTTCAAGTTTGTCTACGTTAGTTTTGTGCTCGTCAATGTTAACTATGATGTTTTTGTTGTCCCTAGTTGTAGTGGAAGTATTCCTTCTAGTTTCGTTAGGTCACGGATTTCCAATTTCTGAGCGTCTGACCAGGTTAGCCTAATAAAGTGGGGTTTAGAAATTAAAATGCAGTTTGTTAAATATTCGTTAGCTATTTTGTTAGTTTTTTTTCTTTTTAATTCTTGACTTGTGAAATTTCTTATTACCTACAGTTGAAAGTGTTACTCTATCATTTGCCTTAACCTTATGCTTAGAGAATCTTGGGGTTAACTTATTTCGTCTACACTCTTTTCTATATAGTATCGTCGGTGTTTACTTCTGCAGGTTCTTCTCTGTTTATGTTTAGTTTTTCTATTCTTCTACTTATTGATTGTTCTAATTTATCTTTTATTTTTGGAAAGAGTTCGTCCTGAAATTTAGTAAGTTTGGTAATATTGTAGCATAATAATAACTACGCGCCTATGTCTATGCAGCAAATTCCGAAGTGACTTTCCATTCTGGCAGAATTTTGGTTCAAACTGTCCTTTCATTCGAGGTTCGTGTCTGGGACGAAGTCTCCACAGCTCATGTCAACGAAAGAGACAAATAATATTAGGGATAATATTAGGGATAATATTAGGGAATTATAACTGCAAGAATTATTTCTCTTGTTCCAGTGGTCGAAGAATTTGCTAGAAGTTTCTGGCTATCAGAAACTTCTGCTATATAAGGACAGATGGCGATCAAAAAAAGACACAGTTGGTTTAGAACCGTGGCGAAGAGATTGGAAAAGTGATAATGGGCGAAGTTGTAATTTGGTGATAAATTGAAAGTGGAGAGTAAACAAGAAAAAGTAATTAGTTTGGATTTGTGAATTAACTAATTGAAAGGAGATAAAGTGATTTGAGAGGAAAGAGACCTTGTAAGAAAAGAATTTGCGAAGAATAGTATAGTGTGAACTTGAATTGTTCTATAGACTAGAAAATAAAGAAATAAATTTCACAGAATATCGTTTTATCTACTCGAGCCGTAGCTTGCATATTACATTGGTGTCAGAAGTGGGATAAAACTTATTCTGTGAATAACTATTTCCGTGGTGTGAAATTGCACAAAAAAAAAAAAAAAAAAAAAAAAAAAAAAAAAAAAAAAAAAAAAAAAAAAAAAAAAAAAAAACGATTTCTGTGTTGAGTTAATTAGTTGCGCAAAATGGGTCGCAAATTGGGAAAACTAACTATAACTCAACTAAAGGCAGAACTCAGTAAGCGGAACCTCGACACAACTGGGGGAAAAGATGCCCTGCTGATTCGTCTGGAAGAAGCAGTAACGCAGGAAGGTGAAAATCCGCACGACGTAGAGTTTGACGTGGAAGAGGAACCAGCAAGTACAGCAGCCGACCCGGGTATAACAAGTCTGCTCCTGCAACTTAAGTTAGTCATGGACGAACAAAAGAAAGCAATAGAAGACCAAAGGAATTCCATAGAACTTAAGCTGGACGAACAAAAGAAAGCAATGGACGACCAAAAGAAAGCAATGGACGACCAAAAGAACTCTCTAGAACTTAAGATGGACGAACAAAAGAAAGCAATGGACGACCAGAGGAATTCTCTAGAACTTAAGCTGGACGAACAAAAGAAAGCAATGGACGAACAAAAGAAAGCTCTAGATGCTCTGGAAAGTAAACTTGATGAGCAAAACAAGAACTTGGAATCCAAATTCGAAGTGATCGAAGAGAAAATCGAGAAGGTCGAGACGCAACTCGAAAAAGTCGAAACTAGATTCGATGAAAATTTTGAGAAACATGAAACTCAGTTCGGGAAGATAGAGACTCAGTTTGAAAAAGTAGAAAAGCAAGTCGAAAATCTTGCTAAGGAGCTCAGCAACGTGAAGAGACAGAAAGCACGGGAATATTCCACTGACGGTCTGAGAAGAAAGGAGATGCAGCCTCCTATCTTCGATGGTCAAACATCATGGCCAATTTATAAGAGGCAATTCGAAGCGGCCGCAATGACCAATAGCTGGGACGATGAAGAGAAGTCTATTGCACTCACGCTTGCACTAAGGGGTCCAGCTGCGGAGCTCTTGCAGACCATCCCGGAAGATAAACAGCAGAACTACGACTCTCTGGTTCAGGCTATCGAGATGCGGTTTGGGGATGAACACATGCAGCAGGTGTACAGGGTTCAGCTGCGTAGTCGAGTCCAGAAAAGGGGGGAAACGCTCCAACAGTTGCAAGCGGATATAGAGCGACTAGCCCATCTTTCATACCCTAAAGCCGGTGAGGAGCTTATCAACGAAATGGCGGTGGAAGCTTTTATTCAGGCCATAGAGGACAGACAACTGCAAATGGCTGTAAGGATGGCTGAAAAGCGAACACTCCCCGAGGCATTGGCATTCGCTTTGTCAATGAAGGCTGCGGACCAAGCATACCAGGGAATACACCGTGTCAGGGAAATGTCCGTCGTGGAATGCTCATGCCAGAGAACAGCCGTCATGGATGAAGACAGAGCTCGCGGAAGTCAAATCCGTTGCTGGAATTGCAACCAAACCGGACACCTACAACGGCAGTGCAGAAGTGCACCTAGACGAGGAAATTGTTCACATTGCGGAAGTAGGAGAAGCAGAGAGGAAGCATCTGGCTGTCAGTCAGACTTCCCAAAACCAGCAGTCGGGAAATGCGTAAGGACCAACTTCGCGGGGCAGAAGTTGGTTACTGGAATCGAGGCCCCCAGGACCACCATTCAAGTTTCGCAAACCAAACGGGGTAACAAGAGCCTGACAGTGGAGGCACTAATCAACGAGAAGAAGTGCGTAGCCACCATCGACACAGGTGCCACTGCCTCCATTGTAAGAAGAGATATCGTCAAAAGCTCCTGGCTGCACAACACCAACAGCTACTGCCTGAAGACTGCAACAGGGGAAATGGCGAAGGTATTTGGAGAAGTTCGTCTTACGATTACTCTGGCAGGACTGACGTTCTCCCATGCGTTTCTGGTGGCAGATATATGCGACGAGTGCATCATCGGAGTAGACTTCATGAAAGCAAATGAAGTAATCTTGGACATCGGGATGCAAGTACTGAGGTATCGAAATGTGGAGATTCCGATGGTGTACGGAAATGAGAATGCCGTAACTCTCAGGACAGTCATCAGCAAAGACGAAGTTTTGCCGCCGTCTTCAGAGACAATCATTTGGACGAAGCTGGAAGGTGATCTTGGGAGCCACCGATTCTACATAGTAGAACCAGACCCAGAGAAGAATTCTCAAGACTACATCGTGGGAAAGACGTTAGTCGAACCAAAGAACACCATGGTTCCAGTGAGGGTTTTGAACGCAAGACCACACACTGTAAAACTAAGGCGAGGGGATGTGACTGGAAAATGCACGCCGATTACCGCCGTCGCAACAATATCTGAACGTGATGCTCCAAAACCTCTCCCATCACCTTGGACAGCGGAAACGAGAGAGACGATTCTCCAGTCCAGTGAGCTGAATCAGGAGCAGCGAACTATGGCAGAGAATCTTATCAATGAGTACGCTGATGTATTTGCCTCACAGGACGGAGAATACGGCCGAACACACCTGGTACAACATCGAATAGACACTGGTGATACTAGACCAATTCGTCAGCCTGCTAGGCGCCTTCCATTGGCAAAGCAGACAGAAGTTGCAGAGATGGTGTCGGCAATGGAGAAAGAAGGTCTGATTGAAAGTTCCAAAAGTCCGTGGGCATCACCGGTTGTACTGGTAAAGAAGAAAGATGGCAGCACGCGGTTCTGCGTGGACTATCGGCAGCTCAATTACGTCACCAAGAAAGACAGCTATCCTCTGCCACGGATTGACGACACGCTAGACACACTATCAGGAGCCCGATGGTTTTCCACTCTCGACTTGAAGAGTGGCTACTGGCAGGTACAGATCCATCCAGAAGACCGGGAGAAAACCGCCTTCACCACAGGAAATGGGCTATGGCAATTCACGGTAATGCCATTCGGGCTGTGCAATGCTCCGGCGACTTTCGAGCGATTGATGGAATGTGTCCTGCAAGGGTTAACATGGAAAACCTGTTTGGTATACTTGGATGATGTCATCGTCGTAGGAAAAACGTTTGCGCAACACCGAGACAATCTAAGGGATGTGTTTCAAAGGCTTCGAAGTGCCCACCTGAAGCTCAACCCCAAGAAGTGCGCCCTGTTTAGAGCGGAAGTCAAGTACCTGGGACACATAATTTCAGCGAAAGGAGTGAGAACCGATCCGGAGAAGGTCGAAGCGGTGAAAAACTGGCCAGTCCCCAAAGACAAACACCAACTAAGGAGCTTCCTGGGCCTAGCCACCTACTACAGACGGTTCGTGAAGGATTTTGCCGGGATCGCAAAGAACCTGCACCAGTTGACGGAAAAGGGAAAACAATTCAAATGGTCAATTGAGTGCGCGAAGAGCTTCAAGGCACTTAAACAACGGCTATGCGATGCCCCGATACTGGCTTACCCCACTCCCGGGGAAACGTTCGTTGTGGATGCAGATGCTAGTAATGTCGGGGTAGGAGCCGTACTCTCCCAGGTGCATGACGGCCAAGAGAAGGTGGTTGCGTACTTCAGCAAGGTGCTCTCTAAGCCAGAAAGGAACTACTGCGTGACAAGGCGGGAACTTCTAGCTTTGATCTTGGCTACGAAGCATTTTCACAAATACCTCTACGGGAGGAAGTTCGTTCTTCGCACAGACCATGCAGCCTTAAAATGGCTATTACAGTTCAAGAGTCCTGAGGGTCAGGTCGCAAGATGGATCGAAAGGCTGCAAATCTACGACTACGAAATACAGCATCGTAAAGGAAGGTTCCACTCTAATGCGGATGCACTGTCCCGGAGACCATGCAGAACGGATTGTAAACATTGTGCGCGTCAGGAAGAACGGGAGCTGGTTTCCATCCAAAGAATGAGAGCCGAACCTATCGCCGGCTGGAGCGTAGATGAGATCCGGAACGCTCAGAAGGAAGACCCGGATATCGAGCCGATTCTGGCCTGGAAGGAGAACATGGAGAAACCGGATCATCAGGACATCTCTCACAGAAGCCCGACCTTAAAGGCATATTTTGCGCAGTGGGACTCCCTCCATGTCCAAGAAGGTGTTCTGAGAAGAAAATGGGAATCCTCCGACGGAAAGTCGTTTGTAATGCAGCTTGTCGTACCGCGGACGAGGGTCAAGGAGGTGTTACAGGAAATGCATGGCGGGGCGACCGGAGGCCACTTGGGAGTGAATAAGACGCTAGAAAAGGTACGAGAACGTTTTTATTGGTTAAAAGCGAAGGAAGATATCGAAGACTGGTGCAGAAAATGCGACGTGTGTGCAGCTAGCAAGGGTCCGAGAATCAAAACTCGAGGTAAGATGCACCAATACAACGTGGGAGCACCTTTCGAACGAATCGCCATTGACATCGCAGGGCCCTTTCCGGAAACCGACAATGGTAATCGGTATATACTCGTAGTGATGGACTACTTCAGTAAGTGGCCGGAAGCGTTTCCGATCCCTAACCAGGAAAGCAGAACCGTGGCGGAGCAGATCGTCTACAATTGGGTTAGCAGATTCGGTGTGCCCTTGGAATTGCATTCTGACCAAGGGCGGAACTTCGAGTCAAGAATCTTCCAAGAGATGTGTCAACTACTCGGAATCAAAAAGACAAGGACAACCCCGCTTCATCCACAGTCGGACGGTATGGTGGAGCGTTTCAATAGGACTTTGGACGAACATCTCTCGAAGGTCGTAGGTGACTACCAACGGGATTGGGACCGGCAGATTCCCTTGTTTTTGATGGCCTATAGAAGTGCCGTGCATAGCACTACTCGACATACGCCGTTCGAAATCTTATTTGGTGGAATAGCTCGTTTACCCAGTGAGGTGAAATTTGGATCTCCTACCAATGAGCCCAGAAATGAAGAAGAGTACGTGGCGGACCTTAGGGAAAGGCTTAGGGACATACACCAAAGGACCAGAAGCCAGATTAAGATGACGAGCGACCGCATGAAGACCAGGTATGATGCCAAGGCAACAACGTCAGGATTCCAGGAAGGAGATCTGGTGTGGCTGTATAATCCCCATCGCCAAAAGGGGAAATCACCTAAGTTACAGCGGAACTGGGAAGGTCCCTACAGAATAGTAACCCGCATCAACGATGTTGTCTACCGCATCCAGCGAGGACCAAGGGCCAAAATGAAAGTGGTTCATGTGGACCGACTGAGTCGATACAATGGCCGAAATGAGGATGCACTTGTTCGGGACGAACACGTCTAAGAGGGGGGCAGTGTAGCATAATAATAACTACGCGCCTATGTCTATGCAGCAAATTCCGAAGTGACTTTCCATTCTGGCAGAATTTTGGTTCAAACTGTCCTTTCATTCGAGGTTCGTGTCTGGGACGAAGTCTCCACAGCTCATGTCAACGAAAGAGACAAATAATATTAGGGATAATATTAGGGATAATATTAGGGAATTATAACTGCAAGAATTATTTCTCTTGTTCCAGTGGTCGAAGAATTTGCTAGAAGTTTCTGGCTATCAGAAACTTCTGCTATATAAGGACAGATGGCGATCAAAAAAAGACACAGTTGGTTTAGAACCGTGGCGAAGAGATTGGAAAAGTGATAATGGGCGAAGTTGTAATTTGGTGATAAATTGAAAGTGGAGAGTAAACAAGAAAAAGTAATTAGTTTGGATTTGTGAATTAACTAATTGAAAGGAGATAAAGTGATTTGAGAGGAAAGAGACCTTGTAAGAAAAGAATTTGCGAAGAATAGTATAGTGTGAACTTGAATTGTTCTATAGACTAGAAAATAAAGAAATAAATTTCACAGAATATCGTTTTATCTACTCGAGCCGTAGCTTGCATATTACAATATATTCATGTTCGTCTTTATAGTTCAGGTTTCTGTAGAATTTAAAGGTGCGTCCGTAGAACAATTCATAGGGTGTGAGTTTGGTGGTAGAATGTATAGCATTATTATAAGTAAATATAGTTTCGCTTAATATTTCATCGTGGTCCATTTTCTTTTCTTTAGTTGTTGCAAGGATTATGCGATGGATTTCAGTTAGGGAAGAGTGGAGGCGTTTCACTGGACCGTTGCTGCTCGTTTGTTGAAAAGAAGTTATATGAAGTTGAATTTGGTAGCGATTACAAAAGTCTTTAAAAATATTTGAGGTGAATTCCGAGCCCTGATCACAGACAATTTTCGATGGGGTGCCGTGTAGGCTGATATAGTGTTTAAGTGACTTTAGAATAAGGATGCTATTGCGGAAAGGTATTGTGTAACCTGCTGCAAATAATATCTAAAATAGTTAAGATGGTTTTGTTATTGATTGTGTATATATCAATATGTAGGATATCAAGTGGTTTAAGAGGTGTTTCAGGTGTTTCGTATTTTACTTTTTGTGGGCTTCTGTCATATTTTAATAGCTGGCATTTATCGCAATTGTTTATAGTCTCAGTGATCTTGTTTTTCATATAGGGAAAGTAGTGGGTCCTTTCGAGATGGAGAAGTGTTTCTTCGATACCTCGATGGTTGTTATTTGTATGATAGTCTCTGATAAATTCTTCCTGTTCTCCAACTTGTTTACGTCTTTTAAAAGATCTATACAACGGATAAGTCGAAAAGTTTTGTTGCTTGAGAAGAAGTTAGAATAGATGGATTGTATTTTGCGAAAAGTTTCATTATCGGTGTAAATTGCATTAAGTTTTTTGGGAGAAAGAAATTTTTTAAAGATATCTATGATTATATCTTTACTGAATGTATGAGCTCTAATAGTTCTGCGTTGTTTACTTTTGAATATGGTTTCTAAAGTCGTGGGTGATCCTGTACTAGATTTATGAAAAATATACTGAAGACTAAATTCGTTAAGGGGTCTTTCGGATATTGGGATACGTCATCTAAATTCTTTTATGCGGAATGCACAGTTGAACCACTGGTACCATTGACTGACATGGTATCGTTAACATTTACATCAATATTCTGAAAGGTTTTTGGATAATCAATTTTAACCCTGCTTAGGGCATCCGCATTTGTATTATTTTTTCCCTTGTTATATACTATTTCGTAGTCGTATTCTTCTAATCTTAAGCGCCAACGTAATAATTTTGAATTAGGATCCTTTAAGTTCATGATCCATGTTAGGAGTTTGTGATCTGTTACGATTTTGAACTTATGACCAAAAAGATATGGTCTGAAATACTTCGTAGCCCAAACGATGGCTAGAAGCTCTTTTTCTATGGTCGAGTAATTGCATTCGGATGTGGTTAGAGTTCTGCTAGCAAAACATATCGGTTTGTCGTTTCCTATTCGACCTTGTGATAAGATGGGACCAAGAGCGAAGTTACTCGTGTCTGTGGTTAGATTAAATGGTTTCGAAAAATCCGGGTATTTAATAACTGATCGTTAGTTAAGATGTTTTTAGAATTTTGGAAGGTTTTGTTATACTCATTGTTGATTTCTATTTTCTTATCTTCCTTCAGGCATACAGTTAGAGGTTTTACTAATTTTGCAAAGTCCTTAATACATTTTCTGTAATATCCTAATAAACCAAGGAAAGCTCTTATTTCCTTCTGTGTACGAGGAAGGGGAAATTGTTTAATGGCATAGATTTTATCGGGGTTTGGTTTAACACCTTGGGTTGTGGACAATGTGCCCTAGGAATGCAATTTCTTTCCTTAAGAAATCGGATTTTTCTAATTGCACCTTTAGATTCTTTTAGTTTGGTAAATACTTTCTTAAGATTTTCTAAGTGTTCCTGCAATGACGTTGAGAATATAATAATATCATCTAGATAAACTAGGCAACATTTTCCTACTAAGTCCTTAAGAATGTTATCCATGACACGTTGGAATGTGGAGAGTGCATTTTTTAGACCAAATGCCATTCTTAGGTATTCATAATGACCTCCGTCTACGGAGAAAGCCGTTTTAGCAACATCCCTCGGATCCATTTCAATCTGATGGAATCCGCTAGCTAAATCCAAAGTCGAAAAGTATAGACATTTACCCAATTTATCCAAAATTTCATTAATATTTGGGATAGGGTACCTATCAGGAACTGTTTTCTCGTTTAGTTTCCTGAAATCAATCACAAGTCTCCATTTTTGCTTTCCGTTGGCGTCTTTCTTTTCGGTACGATCCAGACGGGTGAGCTCCAAGGGGAGTAACTGTGTCTGATTATACCTTGTTTGAGCATTGAGGCGATTTGTTCTCGAATTTCTTCCTTATAACAGTGCGGATAGCGGTATGTTTTCGTATATATGGGCAAGTCATCTGTGGTATGGATTTTGTGCTTTACTTTATTGGTAAAACTGAGGTTTTGTCCCTCTCTAAAAAAAATGTCTTCGAATTCTTTACAAAGTTTTATAAGACCTTTCATTTCTTCTAAGTTCAAGTGCGAAATACGAAGGAGTTCCGTTATGTCAGAATGTGTTTGAGGCTCGTCAGGGTTAAAATTGTAATTATTTACTTCGATGAATTTGGAAGAAAGGTAAGGTTCGACTATTAGAGGTTGTTCAATAAGGAGGGTTCTATCATTGGGAGAATTATTACAGATTTCGGCTGGACAATACCAATCTTTGGCTGTGTAAATTCCTTCTGATATTGCAAGGTTGGGTTTGACTAGGGTATTTTTGATGAAAATATCACCGTTAGGTACATCTACCGGTATTTTAACAATTATTTTTGTATTAGAGGGAATTACGTGTTTTCCTGAACTGAAATTTGGCTTGAATAGAAGTGGTATCGTGATGTTCTTTGTTATCAAAGTTTTATTTTCTAAATCAATTATCGCACGTAGTTGAGAGAGGATGTCCAGACCTAGTAGGCCATCGAAATATCCGTGGAATTTGAATAAGAAGAGTCGTTGTAATATGGGTCCAAGTTGAGTAGGTGATTAGGTGGTTTGTGGTTTGAGGTTTCCTGCGCGTCGACATTATGTACTTCTTCGATAAAATAGCGGGGTGTATTACTGCGCCTAGTTTGGCTGCTAACGTTGGATTGCCTATTTGGAAACATTGTTGATTGACGTAGGTGTGAGTGTCCTGATCCTAATTCCATTGGTTCTGGAGGTGGTAAGGGACGGGGATTGTACTGTGGGATTCGTGGATTTGGAGGGTTTGGTCTTGAAAGGTTTTGTGTTTGTTGATGGGAAGGGTTTTGTCTGAAGCCAAGAGAGTTAGAAGGGATGGGTCTTGGATTGGGTGTAAATCTTGGATTTGAGAAATTTTGTGGATGGTTGCGGGTTAATTGATGATTTGGAGGTTGGGGAAAGAAGAAATGTGGTTTATACGTTTGATTGCCGAAAGGTTTGGAATTATGCTGCGAACTAATAAGGGACTGCTGGTAAGACGGTTTTTTGTATTGATTTTGAGAACGATAGTCGTATTTCATGTAAAACATGTTCTGTTCTTGGATGCAGAATGCTAAAGCTATTGCTAATGTAGTAGGTTTTATTGCTCTTATGCTGGAACCAAGGGGTTCCTTAAGACCGGATAAGAAGGTGTTAAGACACATTTCTGCGAACATATCTTTTTTTGCTTTAATTACGTTTTGGTCGGTTTCGTGAATTAAAACGTTGTTGTTCATGGTAGCTTGAATCTCGACAACTTCGTTGTGAAATTCTTCTACGGTTCCTGAGCCTTGTTTCAGTAGGTGCAAGTCCCGGATTAGAGATGTCGCGTTCCGCTTTTCGGAGTAGTGTAAAATTAAGTTGTTTTTAATGTCTTCCCATGATAACGAAGTTCCATATAAATTCAAAATTCATTAGCCTGTCCTTCAATTTTATTTCTAATTGTTCTTAGTATGATGTGACAATAAGGTGTGCCGTCTGTACCTCTCATGTGTATTAGTATTTCTTCTACATTATTTATAAAGTCATACAAAAGACGGGGATTTCCGTCGAAACGCCGTAATTTTTGATTTTTTGTCTCTTCCCCTTGAACCGTTTCCCGAATGAGCTAAGGCTTCTAAATAATCTCGCAAACTTAGGATAAGGAGAGGTTGTTCTTTTTGAGAGATTTTTATCGGAAGGCATAAAAGTATGAGATAAAGAGAGTTATTCTTTTCACTTAATAGAATTCAGATGATTGTTTAAATTATGTTTCAATGAAGATAAAGTATAGGTATTGCAAAATTTCGCTTAACTGTTAATTTAAATTGATATACTTTTTGTCTTTCTTTTTTTTGGACTTAGATCACTATATTTATATTTTTTTTTTTTTTTTTTCTATATGCTGATTTATCAATAAATTTTTATAGATTGCACTGTATTAATAATTCAAAAATTTATTTATATATATATACATATGTATATTTCTATTTTTTTTTTTTTTTTGTGAATAATAATATATCGATCAAAATTTTTCTTTATATTGGCTTTCTAATTATTTCAAAAATATATATTTTTTTATTTTTGTTACTCTACGATAATAAATTGACTTCAAAGTAAGCTACCAGAGTATAAGGAGAATTGCTTTCATTGTGAAGAGATCTCCGGTACGATGATGATGGTTGATGATTTCCAGTGAATCCGCTGGTTATCTTGCTGTATAGCCTGGTTGAGTTTCTCGGTGTGTTGATTAATGGCTGGCTGAGTGATTCCAGTAATCCGCTGGGTTTTTTCTTCTTTAGAAGGTTCTCGGTCACAAAGAATGGAAATTCACTGTTATTTCTCAAAATGCACGTAATAGTACGGGAAACCGCCGCGATTATACTTCGAATTTACGAGTTAACATTAGCCAAACTACCCGACTGCGCCAATTATAAAACTCTTAGCCACTTTTGCTTAAAAACTTTATTCAATACTTTATTTCAATACAACTTTATTTCAATACAACTCACTAAGAACTAATTTAATCTATCTGACAAACTTTCATTGAAACCAATCTATTGCGATTTGGCAGACGCTGATAATGCAATTTCGATCTTACCTTCGCAATTTATAATTATCAGTCTGTGCACTTTAGCGTTTGGCGTGTGTGAACTGCTGTTGACGGTGGCAATGACCGGATGTCGGGTGGCTGTCTGTTGAATCGATATGCTGATGTTGCTTTTCCTGTGATGGTTGATTATGTGACGGTTGAATATACTGCTGTGGCGGTTGGGTATGTAATTAGCGCGTCAAATTCCATTCAGTGTGGTGCAGTGGAAAAATAAATAAATAAAAAAAAACAGTGTTAAAAAGTGCAGTGGAAAAAATTAAGAAAATAATTCAGTGCCGGTGCTTCCATCTTTCACCCCCTCTCACCCGCTTTTGCGCTTCTGATACGAGGCCTTAGATACCACAAGAAGTTAAAACACAAAAGAAAAAAAAAACTAATAAAATAAGTAGTTGAGGGACACTAGTCACCAAAGGTGACACTAGTCACAGAAAGCGACTAGTCATCATGCCCACAACGCAAAACACACACACAGAACACACAAAAAAAAAAAAAAATTTAAAGATAAATAATAATAACATTAATTGAATGAATTGAATCGACACCAGTCACCAAAAGTGACACCAAAATAAAGATAAACATAAAAGTATGAATACCAACCCAGTCTACATCCAAAGCGAAGCTGGGCGATAGCAATTCCGAGCGATATTAAAAGTATAGGGTCCCACGGTGCGAACTAGGACTAGGATCTCCATCCAATCGATGTAGTTCGTCCACGTACAGGAATCCTTGTCGCCAACCAAGGCCAGCAAACTTTGTTTTGAATGAATAATTCTCCATTCGGCAACGACATCTTGTCCGAAATCCGCCGAATATATGCAAAAGGCAACCGACGCGTGATACTAATGCAAAAAAAAAGAAAAACTATCGCTTCAATTATGCGATTTATTGATTAAAAGAAAAACGATTTATGGCGACGAATGAAAAACGCGAAGTAAAATAAAATGTGTTTTACTTTGACGTATGCAACCACACTAGCGGTCCCTCTCGCACACTTCTAGGCTTTCAATAAGAAAACAATTAACGAAAGAGCAAATCACAATCGAAGGATTAGATGAGGAGGAAAAGATCATATGTGAAAGTGTTATACGTTCCGTTTGTAACAACTTCTGTAGTATAGTTAGTAGTAAATACTTTTTGTGTGAAATAGGGTAGGCGATTTAAGCTAAAGTAAGGTATGTTACGTTGTTATAATGTTCGAGTCTATGTAATTTAGTTAAATTATTATATTGTTATATGTAGAAATGTTTAAATATTTAGATAGGTAGGGTCACCCATTGTGACTGGATATCATATTGACGAAGAACATTGGCAAAAGGAATTTCCCTACGACATGACAAAGAGGGAGACAGAGAAAACATAGATGGACGAAGAGAACAACAAATGAAAATGAAGGGGTAACAAAATGACTAGGATAAAGAGAAAAATGAGGAGGGCAGAAACTAGGGCAAACGAGCATCGACCGTTAATCACTTTTCTGATTAAAGCGAAGGTGAACGGTCGATGCCCCTACAACAAAGATAGTAGCATAACCAGAAAATACAAAAAAAAAAACAGTGGTGCATAAGAAAAAGGAAGGCAACTTTTAGAAAATTTTTGCGGGTAAGAAAATAGAAAAAGAATGAAGTTGTGCTAGAAAAAAAAAAAAAACAATAATAATAAATTTGTTTATAATAGATAAAAAGGACAGATACGGGGGGGGGGGGGGGGTAACAGCATTCCTTGAGGAGAGGATAGGTTAAAAACAAAATAGCAGAGGTATGTACACAAAGAAATCGATTTCGACTAGCAAAAGAACTAAATTTGTGCAACTTTTGGCAAATTGCTATGACTTGGGTTGAACCGCTACGCCCAAGCCTCTGCAAATTTTTTTATAGACCCTGTTTTTTGTAAACAACGGCTAGCGGGGACCGTAAGGTATAGAGGCAAATACAAGCCAATCTATCGGTATTCCCCAAGTGGCATACCAAGGTACCGAAAGGAACAAAGGCCACACAATAATATAAACTGAAGTGTGGGGGAACGGGAAGGCCGTCCTTTCGTTGATCAGGTGCGACGATGACCTTACTGTACAACTGCACTGACTTGACCAAGACCGTACATGACGACCTTACGCACTTTAAGTACGGGACATTAGACAGTAGTGGCTGGATTGAGGCATTAGGGGCCATCTCCAACGAATATTGGCAAAGGAGATGGCGAAGGTTCTGTCATCCAGACACAAGGGTGGGTTGGCCGTGCCGGTGGCATTAAGACCTGGCACGTCTCTGGGACGAAACGAACCCACATCTTGGAGAGACTAGGGGATACAGATGCAGTAGTATAGGGCTAGAATAGGATAGTTATAAGTTAGTTTAGGTATAGAATAGGGTTTAACATAAGTTTTAGGGTAGATTAGGTTTAGATTAGAATAGTTAGGTTAGATCTGGCATACCCTTCTTTCTCCAGGATATGGGCATAAGCCCTTGAGCTTCTTCTTCTTCTCCTGTCTTCTTTCCTATCTTTTTTCTTAAGTCCGTCCGTGGTCTAATTAGGTTAGCTTTTTCTCTTTTCTATTAGGTTTCTTTTAATACGCATATGGCACGATATTTTGTGTTTAAGCAGGTGGTGTGAGAGTGATGAGAGACAAGAACCAGCCCCGTCCAACTAGTTAAGCCGTACAAACCCCTTCACCCGCACCGAAGATGCCTCCGTGGCCTGCCCCTAGCTCATAACACTTCTTTGTTATCGCAATTGGAGTACGTGATATGTATGTACATACTTCTAGTTGCGATGATTGAGAGAGTGTAACATATGATGCATAGCGGACTGTAAATGTTTATCTGAATAGCGGACCACAGCTGACTGTCGTTTGGGCATAGTACATGTGACAGTTTGTTTTGGAAAACTATTTTTTGGATAACTATGGACAGTTCCGCTTAGTTACGTCAGAGTTGTGTCTTTTTGTGTTTCTCTGTTGTAGTGATGAGGGAATTTAGGGTTGATTTTACCAACATTCGTGGGCTTCGAACGAATTTCTTCGATATGTACGCCCATTCCTATAAACCAGCTGTTCTGGCACTAAGCGAAACACAGGTAGTGGAATAATCTTCCGTTTTGAAACTGTCTGGATATAACTTAGTGTCATTATTCTTTCCCCACCGTGGCCTCGCCATTTATGTACGTCCGTAGTGGTATTGCTTACCAAGTTCCACCACAGTATGGCCACTGTTCCAACCCGGAATTTAATTTCAAATGGCTAAAATTCACCGTCCGTAAGCAAACAATTCACTACTGCTTTATTTACAGAAGTCCTAGTGCGGACAGCAACCCAACTTTTGACGAATTTGATGCGCTGTCCGATTCCAACACTCGAGATGTCTCCTTGTACCCTCATACTGAAATCGTCATTGCTGGCGATTTCAATATACACAATTTGAATTGGCTTCAACATTCTGGCCAGGCAACACCCGAAGAAAAGTATGTTGAATTTTTCGCTGAGGTTAACAATCTGACTCAGCTTGTAAATGAGCCTTCACGTATACCGGACATTGAAAGTCATTCCGCTAACACTTTGGACTTGTTCCTTACTTCTCACCCTGATAAATATACTATTGATTTTTTAGCGCCTCTAGGTCGATCTAACCATAATATCGTATCAGCTAAATTCTCGTACTCTGACCACTCAGTTAAAGAAAAAACTCATAAAAGAAAAGTATGGCAATACGAGAAAGCCAACTGGAGCGGGCTCGGTAGCTTCTTTAGGTCGCTATGCTTCCTCGATAGCGATGTGGATGCCGCAGCTGATATTATCACTGACACTATTTTCTTAGGTATTTCCTAACAGAATAAAGAGCATTAAATCTAAGGCAAACTCGTGGTTTAACCAGAGTTGTAAAGAGGTTATCAGGTTGAAAGAAGTAAGTTTTCGGTCTTATAAAGCCAACAGATCTGAGGAGAACCAAAAGAAGTTTAAGCAAGCAAAAAAAGCGAATCGTCCTCCCTGTCCAATTAGCGACCCATTGCATTTACGTTCCTTCTTTTCAAGGTCATGGAAACGCTGATAAATCGTCAGCTTATGAAATATCTCGATTCACGAAAACTCCTTAATGACCGGCAGTATGGTTTTCGTAGCTGGTGATTTGATGGCATATCTCACCGAGAAGTGGAACCAACCTCTACATCACTTCGGCGAAACTAAGATGGTTGCGCTTGATGTTTCAAAGGCATTTGATAGAGTTTGGCATCAATCTCTTTTGTCGAGAATGCGCGCATATGGCATCGATGAGTCTCTTCTTCAACGGATTAGAATTTACCTTTCGGGGCAATTCACCATATAAATGCTGGTGTTCCCCAAGGCTCTGTTTTGTCTCCGAATTTCTTTCTTATTTTTATAAATGATCCCTTGTCTGCAACTTCTAATCCAATCCATTCCTTCGCTGATGACAGTACCCTTAGTTTTTCATATTCGTGCCCTAACTCACGTCCTTGCTCTTCGGTCGTAGAAGGGGAATGGCAACGTATGTTAAACACATTAAATCCCGACCTGGACAGCATAATTAAATGGAGTTCAACCAACCGCGTGGAATTTAATGCTTCCAAAACACAATGCTGTCTTCTGCCTCTTAAGTGAAACCAAAATCTTCAACCATTATCCATGGATGGTGCTTGCATCATTGAAATCGAATAACTTGCCATTCTCGGTATGTGTATTAATAACCATCTTCGATGGAACGATTACATATTCGAGGTCGCCAAAAATGCTGCAAAATGTCTAGGAATCCTTAAACGGTGCAAGAAATATTTTACTCCGCCTGATCTGGCCTCAATTTATAAGGCAATAATCCGCCCTAAGCTGGAATATAACGCCCATATCTGGTCTGGTGCACCCAAGATCGTTCTGCGCAGTCTTGATAGGGTCGTTAAAACTTATAGGCGATAGAGACATTGTGAATTCCATTCATTCACTAAAACATCGGGGAAATGTCTTCTGTCTCTCCCTGTCTTATTGTTTTTTTATAAGAAATGCTCGAGCGAAATAGGCAGTTGCATTCCTCCCCTTCAAAATTTCACCCGCAATACGCGACATGCTTCGAATGCACATCAGTTTACTCTAAAGCCAAACTTCGGTCGAACTGTCAAATATAAGGATTCATTTATAAGCCGAACAAATGATCTACCAGGCTCTGTATTTCCCTATCACTACAACCTTCAAATATTCAAAGCCAACGTGCACGGGCTCCTCCTCTGTTCCTCTTCCCCCTTTTCCCTGACGCCGGTGCCTTGAAACAGTTTAACGGTATTCATATACCCTTCGGCGCGCATATTAAATGTAAAAAAAAAAAAAAAGACGCAACATATCAAATTATAGCTGAACTTCCAAAGAGTTCAAATGGGTAAACAATATTTTTGTTGGATAAAGTTTCTTGAACAAAAGAACAAATGTATCTTCGTATCCGACATAACTAAAGACCCAAATTTCACCAAAATCCAATAGGTCCTCCTTGATTTAGGCGTTGATGTTAGGAAAAGATGATTCGAAAATATTTTAAACCCCTCCTCATATTTATCAAATTTTATCGAAATGGTTCAAGAGTTCTTCAGTTATTCGGCTAATAAAGACGATTTAAAGATTTTTTAAACCCTGGCCCTAGATCTCACTCATACTTGTAATGATTTTAACAGGGTCAGGATATACAAATGTATATACAAATTAAATGTCATTAAAATTTCTTTAGTGGTTCTCGAGCGAGACGTATGAGACAAACATACACATAAAATGACGGTACAAAGCATTAACCGCTCGATCCAAGATTGCACCTGATGATTTTTTTTTAAAAAAAGTTTCTGTGATTTTTTATTCATGATCTGTGTTAAACTTCGTATGATTGTAACAATGTTAACTTCGAGTTCAAAAAACCGTGAGCATCACTTCTAAAATTTCCATGTTAATGCGATAATTCTAAATCGAACTTCAAATCTGTCACTTCAGGATGATACGTATAATCATAAGATTGCTAGGATTTCGATCTCGCGCTGAGCTAAATTACATTCCTCTGGTTATGATATTTGTTAAAATCGAAAGAAATGTCATATTCTTAGAATATTTCCTAGATTTGTTAAACTTGTTTCACGATACAATATAAATAAACAAGATCATGAATACCAACCATTTTTAAAATAAATAAATCTTTTTCGATTAATAACATTTAAATTTCATTCATATACTCGTACTAATTTAAATCTTGGAATTATCTCGGAATCACAGGATGGTTCTGATTTTGATCAGAATGAAACCTTAGTCTGAACGAAAACTTAGCCGTATTTAGCTTTTGCGTCGAAAACGCTGCAGATTATTTAATAGCCATGGAGCTTTGGCCGGGAGAGCTTCGTGTGGTATAAGTTTTGTAATCGATACAATATTCGACGAATAAGTGATGCCCCCTCGATAAATTTAATTCGAAGTTAGGTAGCTAGGTTTAGAGGTTCAGGTTCAGCTCTGAACGTTCGTCGGCAGGATCCAGTGGCAACCTTGTTGCAACATGTGAGTGATTCGGTGTTAGTAAATCCACAAATGTCGCAGAGTTTACGTTCTTCGATTTTGGGATCCCTAAATCAACTTCACATGAAATAATGTGTGTAAACTTCAGAGCAGTATTTTCTTCAATAGAATCGGTTAATATCGGAAGGTTGGCGCCACTTTAGACACTTTTGGGCTGTCAATGAATACTGTAAGGGAATTATTCCCTGGAAAATCTCAGTTTGGAGACATTTCTTGGCAGCACGATGTGATTATTTCTGCCCAATTAAATGAAAATATGATAAAGAGGGATATCTTGCGGTCTGTAAAAATGAGTATGTGATAATATGTGTTCAATATTAGAACAGTGCACAAGGATTGAAGGTAGATATTTGGAAAATATGTGTTTTTATTATTATTTTTTTTTTTTTAAAGTCAGCATTAGCGTACTTTTTATTGCAATAAATATGATTTTTTTTTTTTTAATTTTTTAAAATATGAAATCTGCCCCGGAAGACACGCTGTACTTATAATGTTACCTACTCAAAATATTTTGTTCTTATATTCCCTTATCTCTCTTTCAGATATGTAACTCAACATGGGTAAACGTCTTTGCCTTTAGAGCTTGGCAATGCTAACAACTTTTGCTTTCGACATTGTGCCATGCAAAATAACTACAAAATAAATTTAAAAAAATATGCATATGTAGAAACATGTTTATATTCGTATATTCACAGCAAAATTCCTGTCGATTTTAATTGCTCTGCTAAAGATATACTCGTACTACAGTAAAAATACTTTGCCGTGTTATGCGGTCAGAAAAAAAAGAGAAAGAATAAAAAAAATAAAAAAAAATAAAAGAAATAAAACGAGAAGAAAATTGTTCAGAAATATGAAAGGATACCACCTGCGGTTGTCCCAGCAATGAATGAAGGTATATTTTTTCTTTTTTCTTTTGTAGCAGCGTATGCCTTAGATGCGGATATGTAATTTATTATTTCTTGCATCGCCTTTCTGTGTCGAATTTTGTTTAGCTTTAAATTTAAATGCCTCACGAGTTAGTGGAACATGGAAGGAAATGCAATCTATGCAATTTTGAATGACACAGAAAGCACCGAGGTAGACGTCCTTTCAGCTGACAGCAACGATAGCCATTTACTGATTTCATATAAATTGAACTACAGAGGTGTGGATCAATGTGAATAATTACTGAGCCTGATTTATTGTTGTTGGAATAGCAGCAAGCAACATATTCGTCCTCCACGCCATCGCGTGGGAGAGGCGCTTGCAGAATGTTACGAATTATTTCTTAATGTCACTGGCAATAATTGGTTAAAGGTGAGTGAACATTTTTGATGTGCAATATAAATTCCAGTAAACGATGCTTTGTATACCCTCTCAATAAGCGTGGGCGTACAAACGGACTTGCAGAACACGTTATGACAAAGCATTCTAATGGATATATGTACAATCATCCATTCATGTTTTGTCTGTCTTGCTGCATGCCCGCTTATAACTTCCCACAAAACGGGAATTCAACATATCATCAATATGGATCAAAATAATGTGCAAATATTCAATGCTAACTGTTTAAAAAAATATTTATGAAATTTGATGATACTGATAAAAATAAGTTACCTAACTTCACAAAACATGAATAATTTAGTGCCCGCAGTAACTGATTTCGGGGTTGGCTTATTAGTAAGGCAGACTTGAGAAATAATACACAGACACGGATTGATAGACAATTTATCATAATCCAAAGCTATCCTCGCAAAAAATTACGGAGAAACCGACATTAGCATAGCACTTATGTCAAAACTCAAATTGTGTGGAGCATTGTTTTCTGTCCCAAACTTTCCCGTTCCACGCGGTGAATTAAAAATCTTGCGCGCCCCCATTTATTTTTGAAACCTTTTATTAAACTTCATTTTTAAGAATACGGCCATATCTAGTGTGGTGACCTCAATTGAGCGACCAGAACATTCGGCTTCACTTGTGCTTGAACGACCGCACCGAAATTGAGTAAACCAGTGGTGAATGGTTCCAATTGATGGTGAAGAGTCCACATAATATTTGTCAAGCTTTTGTTCGGTTTGCGTGATAGTTTTTTCTCGTAAATAGTGCTTAATGGGCACTCGAAATTCACTTTTTTCCATTTTAACGAAAATGCTAGTAGGCGTCTATATAAAATGGCTGCCACAACAAAACTATTTGACAGATCTGTCTGAAAACTTGGGTGCGTTCTTTTGAAAGATGATTCTTGACAAAAATAAAATTAAATTTAAGGTGACGACACAATCTGTGTTAATTTTCAGGAACGTATTGACCCACCCACGTACATACAGATATGTATGCAACTTTTATTGTTTTCGATGCGACTTTTGATACTGAATCTTACTCGTCTGTTTTGAAATTCTGGGCGCGATTTTCGTTAATACCGTACCAGCCGAGGAAACAGTTCCCCTCGAAGAAAACCAAAATGGAGTTGAAGCTGAAAGAATGATCACAAGTCCGTCATCGGCACAAGAGATTGAGACAGCGATCAAAGGCCTAAAGAAAAACAAATCACCAGGACATTATCGAATACCAGCTGAAATTCTCAAAGTCTATCCCGAATATACAGCTAAACTGTTATACCCGGTATTTGGTACTATCTGGATTGAAGAAAAGATCCCAGATGACTGGCTGCAAGGCATACTGGTAGTAAGCGAAGACACTTACAAACTTAATTTGCCCACAAGAATGCCATCTGAATCTACGTAAGTAAGTTCAGCTGATGCACAAGCCTTAAAGTGAATAGTTCAAAATAACAATAATAATGAGAAATAATAAATTTCATATTGTGGAGATTTTAAGACTATCTCAGATTAATTAAAAAAAACTTGGCAGATAATTAACGAAGGAAAGACCAAGAATGTAGCAAACCTCGAATTATCATATTCCTCTAACAAGTGATAGTAAAAAAAAGTCCCACCGCCTTATAGTCCAGCGAAATACCACCATATCTTGCTATAGGCTAATGTAATGAGATATATCCTTTTATATCAATCTGTCTGGCTAGGATATACATATATATTAATCAGGAAGCTGAGTATTCCGCTTTTAAAATGTGCTAAAAAAGTATACACAAATACATAATACGTTTATTCATTATTCTCTGAAATGAATACTTTGTGTAACTTACAATTTACTTACCATTGTTTTTCTTTGTTCTTTGTTAGCTCTTAGTTAGATTTAAGATTGAAATAAATTATCATTACTGATTGATACTCCAAGAAGGACAGTTGTATTTTTGTATCATAATTTACATAATCCAACATAAAATATTTGGTGTCAGAAGTTAGATTTTATTTTGTGAAGTAATTTTCATTCGGAAGTAAAGTTCTTGTATTTTTTTTTGTTTTGTTTGTCGTGCTGCTTTCATTTCTTCTGTTTCGAGTTTTGTTATTTCCTGTGTAAATACCAGACGAACACGTACAGAGTGTAAATCTCGAGAATGAGAATGAAGATAATTCAGAAACGGGTGCCTCTATTCGAGAGGAACTCACAACTACATTTTTAACACGCTTTATTAAATCTTTTGACAGTTCAAGGGATTAATTATGTGCCTTCATAAGTGAATGCAATAAATCATTTGCTTTAGCTTCAGATAATCAGAAACTCGTTCTTCTAAATTATAAAACGCAAATATCCGGCAAGGACAAAGCCGCGTGCATTAATCGAAAATTCGACACATGAGATGAACTTAAAGAATTCTTAAAAACCATGCATCAAAACCGTAAACATTATTCACAATTACTTTGTGAACTTACTAATCTAAAACAAAACTGTAATGAGTCAACATCTTAATTTGTTTGTAGAGTAGAAACTTGTTTAAAATGTACAATCAATGCGACTCAAAAACAAAATTTGAAAAAAATTTCACTCGAACGTCTCCTAGAACTTCTTAAATAAATTGTTCTAAATAGATTCATTTATTTTTCCTCACCATCTATATCCAATCGTTTATGCGTTCGCCAGATAAAAATCCTTAACGAAGCTATATCATTAGCCATATCTGAAGAACAAGTTGTCAACATTTTCGCAATAAAAATGCTAAGATCCTGCATTTAGTTCAAAATAAATCCAAAACTTATATGGAAAACAACCCAAGCTCTCAGTTAAATATCTGTAATTCTGTAAATACTGTAAAGCCAAAAGTCATTTGATTGGTCAATGCAGAAAACGTCAGTATAATAAAAATAAAAATTAGAGTTCTAAAAACCAAATGAACTCTTCAGCAGAAGTTTCACTGCTGGAGAACGTACAACAACGAAAGGAAATACCATATTACTTCAAACCATACGTTTATCAAAAAAATCGCCATTTTATATATATTTCTATTTCGTGTATTCAATTGAAAACCCTTAAATTAATTCCTTTAGTGGTGCGAGTGTCTAAATCGTAAAATCGAGTACATTAAAAGGAGATACACCTGTATACCACAATGAAAAAATAATTCTCAACGGCCTTAGTCCAAAACCCTTCCATCCGAACCATTAATAATAATAACAATAATATTTTAGCGCTAACAGCGCAATGCAGGGGCTGGCCTAGCTTCTCGCAGTCACTCGTGCTGTGCGCCTCACGAATGGTTGGGGCCTACAGTTTTATGCCGTTTCCGAAGGGTAAACTTTTCGATTGAGAGAAGCTTCTCATAACAATTTTACTCTCGGATACTTGTCAGACGTTCGCGAGATGTGGCACCATGAGAACATTCATTTATTTATTTTTGTGTTTTCTTGGATTCAAACCTTGAACCTCTTGCTCAGTGATCGCGCACTTAACCACTGAGCCACAGTGCCCACCATCCAAACCATTGGTCATTCTTATATTACCCTGGAAGTTTATCCGAATATTCTTAAACACAAATTCCATATTTTAAAAGGAATTTCAAATATCCCATTCATTCACATTCGAATATACATTATAAGCCAGAAGCTCAAAGTAATAATATTCAAATCCTAAAACCCAAAACCGTAAAACTTATTCAAATTACAGTTATTAATCCATCTATTTTGGAAGGAATTTTACCTAATACTATTATTAAAGAAGGCATATTGCTTGCTTTATGAAAGAAAATTCAAATTCAAAAGCTTATGCCACTGTATCAAATACTACAGAAGAAAAGTACATACTTCCTGAAATTAAATTAAATCTTGAGCTAATTCCTAGCGATATCAAATTAATCGAAATAAAGTCTGAAAATATAAATTCTCTAAGTTGTAACATAACTCTCTGTATCAATACTAATCGCATAAAAACTCTGATCCAAAATTTTAGAACTTCCCATCTCAACAAAGAAGAAAAGGACTCTTAAAATTTGTAAGGAGTTTACGACTAATTATATATTCCTTTTAGAAGGAGATCTTATTACTGGCACTGCTGCAATTGCCCATGATATTAACATCACCGCCAATCGCCGAAAAGACAGAGAAAAATTAAGTTAGTCGTAACAAGTCACAGTACACATACTACAGTTAATATATTGCGCATCTGTCAAATAATTTGAATGACAACAAATTACAAGATGGCGGCTCTGTGTGACCCCTCAGTATCTAAATTAAACATTGAAATGTATGAAAGTGTTATTCATTTAATATAATAATTATGAAATGGCAAATAAAACAAAAATTTTTTTATGAAATTATTTTATTTGACTTTCTTTCATTCTTTCAGCTATTTTCTTTAATTTTTTTGTTGATATTTAATTCTGAAATGCATTCTGGAGCGAACAAATATTTGCTCCACTTTTTGTTCTATGAATACATTTCCCGCTAAATTTGTGTTCGTATGTAATGTGTACAAAAAATTATATCATTTTCATTGAAATATTTGAAAATTGTTTCAATTTCTTCCATTTTAAACATCATATCTTCTGTTGGTTTTGTAAAAATCCTTCGCTTAATTGGTTGGTCCAGGTGAATGATGTGTCTCTTTCCGTATTGGCCACTAAATCAGGGTTTTTGATTCCGTTGCAAATGTATCCTCCCAAGTGCTCTAACCCATCATATTGGAATGACTCCAACTCATCAACAGCTTTAAGTTCGTCGGATACCTTTACTTCAGATGTCAATGTTTTGAACAGTTCACTACTCAGGCTTTCGGTGTCCAAATTTGGTGTATCATCTACCATTGTATTACCTGAAAGACATATATCTATGTATAAATAAGTTACCATGCGATGATAAACTGCCCTCATTGCGACCAAGAATGTTCGAGCTAAGCCTATACATGAATTCCAGTCGATCTGGATGATCGTGTAGTCCACCCTTAGCTCTGATAACTCCAAAAAAGTTTTCTAGAGCATCTTGATTCAGCCTGTAGATCAACAAATACGAAATGTTTTGTTTGGGCTTCAAATCATAATAGACAAGCTTCGATCGTGAGTCTTAAAGGCTTTGTCTAAGTTTTGGTGGTCATACCGTATGCATGTGAATAAAATATCTTTTATCTCACGCAAATCAAATTTGTCTTTTATTTCCCTCGATAGGTTACCTGAGGTTAATTGTTTTATTCTATTTATCAAAAGTGTATAAAAGGTTTTCTTTGACTCTATAAACTTTGCTTCGTATGTGGAAAACGTGTTAATTTCCTGAATCTTTGATTTTCGTTTAAGATTTAAATCATTAATAGAACTTACTCTTAAATTAGATATCCTTCGGGAAATCTCTTTGTAATAGCACGCCGATCTAAAGTGCTGCTTGAACAGGTTCTTCGCTTCGTCCCAGTTTTGTGGTCATTTGTTGAGCAGGAGTTCATTTGCCTTTCCTGTAATCTTTGAATAATAGGTGGCCTGCCAGAGTTCTACTCGAAGTGGATTGTCCACTGAGCTGAGGTGAGCTCCCACGACGTTGATGAATTATGTAAGCTGGTTTTTGTCTCCATCGAATTCTCTTATATAGGCAGTCTCCTTCATTAGAATCACCATTTTGCTTGGTAAAAGATAGTTTCCCATAATGATGGCAACGAGTGCCTCCAGTGCTGCTGACATGCGTTCCATATCTACTTGTTCAATTACAAGTTTCCAAAACTTGTCGTTATTTCCTTTACGCGAAATTTTGAGTTAGCAGATTTAACTGGCTCTCTGAGGTTCTACTGGTTTTGAGTTAATAAGGATTCCAGGTTTGGAGAGGAATGACAGTAAGCGCATGCAGCAAAACAAGAAGCACGCATACAAAGAAGCATACAAAGCGACATTGCACAGATGGACGAGAGCTGCTCGCGAGCTCTACAAACAGAAGAGACAGGAGGAATACCTCCAACATAAAAAGAATGGGACATGTATGCGAAGCGTGCAATCGAGGTAAAAAGAATATATCACGAAAGCAAAACCTGGAGAAAAAGACCAATTTAAATCAGTTGGAAATGGTATGGTAGACATCATACATCAACTTATTTCAACAATTTGGTGAATGACCGATCGACTGTGGTGAATGACCGAGTCTGTTACTTGCATACGCAGACGATATTGGCATTATTGGCAGAACTCAGCGAACTGAGACAGGTACTTTGGCGAGTATAGAGACCGAAGCTACTATAATTGGTTTAGCGTTGAACAAAGGCAAGGCTAAGTAAAAAGATGCTATCAGCAAGAAGGGACACCCAACATCGACATATTAGACAGAATGTCACAACGGGCACCTATAACTTTGAGGTAGTAAGTCACTTTGTCTACTTCGGTTCCGCTATTACTTCTGACAACAAAATTAGCGCAGAAATCAAACGAAGAATAACTTTTGCCAATCGCTGTTTCTTCGAGCTTAAAAGGCAATTTAGTAGTAAGGCAACTACGGAGACACTATACTTATATAAGACCATAATTATCGAAGTCCTGGTATATGGCGCTGAAACTGGACTTTATCGAAGGTGGGTGAAGAAATCCTTGGTCGATTCGAGCGAAAAATTCTTCGTAATATATTCGGTCCCGTTTGCGTTGATGAGCTCTGGAAGAAGTGATTCAATGATGATTTGTACAACGACATAGCCTTAGTCAGAAAGACTAGAAAAAGTGACCTCAGATGTCTAGGACAGAGCGAACATGTATCAGCGCTCTGATGCCAAATGGTAGGGGCATACCTATATACCCGAATTTCAACTGGCACATTTTCCTTCGAAGATGAAGATGGCATAACGTTGGTCAACGGAGAGTGCTACAGAGGCATGATAACCAATTTTGATTGGCAAGAAACTGAGGAAATAAACTTGAACGATCTCCATCGATCGCTATACAAATCGTCCAACAATCGATCTTTTACGCACTTAGTTAAATAATCGTGTCCTGAACCATCCAAAATGTACTGCAACTTTGGGTTGACAGGATGGGCTACTGCCAAGCTAGCCGCGGCAACCATTTAAATGAAATTATTTTCCATAAATAATCTGAAAGTGTACTGTCTTCAATAAAGTACAAAACTTTGGAAAATATTGAATGAATTTTCTATTTTATAGCAATTTTAAAAATAAACCAACAGATGGCCCACCATTTATTATAAAATTTCATTAAATGGTTTTTAAGGTAGGCGTGTGAGAAACAATTAATTGACTATCACTTTTTTCATATTTCATATTTATTCATTAGTTTAACATAGGACCTAATAATTAAATTTTAAACTGAGAGACCCACTTTTCAAACTGTTCGGTGGACGTTGAATTAAGAATGTGAGAAGGATGAAAGGGATGGTCAGACAGACACGAAACAACAAATTTTTGATTCTATCTGAAATGGAAAGATCAATCGATAATTTTGAAATCGGAGACCAAAAATTGCTTGGTTTTGGAAATAATCACATACATACATAGCTTCCCGTATCCTCCGAATAGCGAATAAGCAAACTAAAATAATAATAATAATAATATTGTAATAATAATTATATTATTACACAAATGTTGTTTCTATCACTATCACTGACCTTTAGACACTACTTTGCGCAACATGATCATGGAGTATTATTTCATTACTGCACCTGGAAGTTATTTTCATCATTCATACTTTTATACCCTAAACCATGGAAGAGGACAAAAAAAAACAAGTTCGATAAGGGTCAAAAGTCGAAAACAAAGCAAAGAAAAAAATGTGTGCCGTTAATTTTGAGGGCGTAATTGGAGCGGTTGGATCATATTGTGGAATTTGTTCTGATCTACGAACACAAATTCATTTTTAGAAATGGGATGGTCCAATAATAATTCACGGCAAATAAGTAAGGGTAAATATCATAAAATTGTGGTTGCATTATGTATGTATGTATGTACAACGAGTCAGGAAATTAATTAGAAAGCAAGCTGAAGATGTGGGCGTGGAATAAAATAAATAATTAATTTGTGTGCTTCTTTCACTGAATGGAGCTTTACAGAAATCAGAACCATCAGAAATAAGACCTTAGTTTTGAAGACAAAAGAATTTAAAAATTCCAATAAAATTTGGATGTATTAGTGCATCTTGCAAAATAAGCGCGATACAATATATACAGAAACTTAATTAGTACAAAACTAATTAATCTATAGTTTGAATTAAAATATGTTTATTTCCTTTCCCTGAAGCAGTTCAGGTGAATTTGTACGCCATTCACCACTTTGCAATGAGCCCAAAACTTTATCTTCCCTATTCGCTGCATTTGCTGATGAATTGAATCGGAAAATTATGCAATGCAAAAATCGCTAATATAACGTTACAGATATTTTCCGATTTTAGGATGAAACAATGCAACAATTTCAAATGCATTTTTAACCACGTGCACGAAACGTGATAATCAATAATTAAAAATACGTTTCTCTCCATCAAGTTGTCTCTATGCATACGGTTTAAGGAAATTTTCATCGCGAAGAAATATAAAATTGTAATTTTTGATAGTTTCGCCATTTTCTGGCAAATTTAACTGTTTATTCTTAACTTTAATTTTGTCGTTAGAATGAAAATTCAGATTTTGCCTCGAATTGTGAACCCACAGATTCCAAGTTTGAAGTTTGAAGAAAATCTGTCCAGCCATTTAGGATTGCAGTCGGATATACATACTCGTACAGACATTCAGATGGACAGAATTGAGAGACCCACTTTTTAAGCTTCACTAATACTTGCCTTTATATATATGTGCAAGCAAAAATCGTAATAATTATTTATCACCTACATATTTTATTTTAGATGGAGGCAGCTCCTGCCCTAACCGGTCAAAGAACCAAAGAAAAAGAAAACAATTAATTGCAATGCTTCACAGGTTGAGTTCATTAATGAATATGAAGCTACTGGAAAAAATGTGACCAAAAAGTTAGAAAAGATGAATCGCATTTAAGCAGTATCTTTAATAAACATAATTTTAGGCAAAGAATAATGAAAAAATAAAAAATAAAATAAAAATAAAAAATAGATAAAATAACTGAAGGTGGTGAACTTTGCAACGGTGGCTGTAGGTCTGGAATGCAAGCTTCATTTTCATCATCCGACTTATCCTTCTTGTCACCATCAAAATAAGACACAAATTCCATGTAGTCTCAACAACAGTATCACACATGAAGTCATCGATACTGGAAATATCGACTTTGAGAGGGGAGTGGCACTCTATCCCGTATTACAAAATTCCAACGCTGTAAAATCCCAGAAAACAAAAATCGTGCATTCAGATTTTCGCATTAGAAAATTCCGAAGCAGAATACAAATATGTATATTTACTTGTGGGGTAATTATTGGTTTCGTGATAATCTATAATGGAGAATCTAAAGAAGTGCCTCCTGCAATTTCGTCTGTCTGTCTGTATGTCTGGTCGATTACAGCTGTACTCGTACTTTTCTTAATAGCTGGTTCTTCAAATTTTGCTATTTTTCGGCGATGACCCAATCGATTTTGTTAGAAATCAATATTTTTGTTCGAAATCAATACTTTTAAATAAATATTTTTTACCAATAATAGATAGATAGGTAGATATATTTTATTTTCTCCTTAAAAATGTAACATTATAAAAAGATTCAATAAACATACATAGATACAATATAACGAGAAATTTGAATGATATTAGATATTTAAAAAGAAAATAGAATTAAATGCCACTTCAATAAGACTAAACAAAAATAAAAAATGGGTGAGGTGACCCTTCAAAAAAAAAAAACATAAACGTAATTAGAACGTAAATTAGAACTTTTATATAAAAAGAAAAGTATTAAATTTATAAAAATAGATTAATTAAAAAAGGAAAGAATAATAGCCGAAAAAAAAAGAGAAAATAAAAAAGAAGAAGAAAAGAAATTTGAAAAAGAAATGAAATAATTTGCCATGCACACATTTTTCACGAAGGCAGATTGGGCATGGTTAGGGAAAGTCTCATCAAAATTCTGCTTAATTTGGGTCATTGTATTGAGCAAAGATTTGCCTAATTGCACAGCACTAATTTTAGAGATTATCTGTCGTTTTCTCCACATACTAGTGCTAACCACCAAGCACAATTTCAACTTTGCCTCTGTTTATTTTTTGCACGTCTAGTTTCACCATATGTAGTCAAACACACACACAGTAAGCACACTCTCATATGTACTGTATAATTTATGAGAATCAATAAGAACCAAACATTGTAAATGTGACCTCATATTTGGTGTTTCATGCAGTTTTTGACAATAACATTTTGAAATCATTCAAAAAGCGTCCTTTTCAGGACTGTAAATATTCCTTCATTGAGATGCTATGTATGTTTGTACATATAACATATTCGTATCAGATATATTTGAAATAACATTTCAGGTATTACGACGATGGAAAGGAAACGATTTAAAGAAATCTGAATTTTAAGAAAATTTCTTCTTCTAGTACGATTGAAGTACTGTAAGGATCGTATATGTACATACGAGTATTTATTTATTAAACAAAAAAAAATCAAGTAACCCATGCTAAAATTAGTCACGAATGAATTCCGGGATAGCAATATTGGATACATGCAATATTGGTATGGCATACCAAGTTTTAAAAAGTTGTTAGAATAATTTGTTTGATTTGACGTACATAATGTACATGTATTTAGGAAAAAAAAGATTACATTTTAAAAATTTTACTTAAATTTACCTCTGAATGATGAACAGCACATATGCATACAAGTGCAAGTGCGTGCGACCTAGTCGTGCACTTTATTTTTTATGTCATCAAGAGTTATAATTATTAAATTTTAATTGTACACACTGTACGAGTACGCCTAAAATGAAATGTTTACTCTGACAGACGGTGTGATTGTCCATGCGCTTTTAGTTTTAGCTCATTTTACAAATCCATAGAGTCTTACCCTTTGACGAGGCTTGCAATAGGTAATTTTCAGTTCAAAAGCTGAGCTCAAAAGCTGTGAAGTATGTTTAAACTCCCTCTGCTGTATTGTTGACTCTATTGGATTGTTAACTTTATTGGATTGTTTACCCTATAGATGTTTACTCTACCGCAAGTCTACTGTAATTTTGAACCAATTCTGTGGCTTTATCATGCAAATTAGGACAATTGAGAATAAGTGTAGAAAGTAGGATAATAGTAGCGCTTGAAGGCCTCACCTACCGAATGTAGGATGTTTAGCAACCCTTTGTGCACCAAAATTATAGCTGCTCGTTCACGTCCGTTTTGCAAATATTTGAAATAACAATCAAGTGTATTAGTACTTTCATTATATGTGTAAGACAAGGCTTTCGGCTTCAATAAGTTCTATTTGGAAAAGAAAGAAATTGGATAAGGGACTTTGCACCACAAATACTGAGAGCAAACGAAAACCCCCCCGGAGAGATTTGACACAGATTGAATGAATTATGTACAAATGTATATATAGAATCGTAACATATTTTTTTTCCGCCTAACGACTGCCCTGGAGTCTTATTGTTATTAAAGACTTCTAAAAAAATAAATATTCTGATTCATGCAGGATAATGATATTCTCTGAATCGGGTGAAAAAGTTGGAAATTGTTTTTTGCTTTCTTTCACAGTTTGATGTCGAAATTAATGGCCTTTCTACTAGTAGTTGTGTGGGGCGTTGAATGTTACATGTGGTTTTTGCGGCAATTTGTTCTATTCATGTTGACGTGAATAGATAAAGCATTTAAATAAACACTTGATTGCGTAGAGGACAGTTTAGTTTTTCAATTAATTTTTGGCATCGATTTTGTCTTTGTTTGTTTAACCAAGGGAAATTCATCCACTCCCGCATAAAGTTTTAGTAATGACCCATGTCAATCGATATTACTTGGTGGGTTATTTTTTTTTTTGTTTTGAAGGTGTGGTATTTTTCTGCCCTTTCTATTTTCTAAAGAAGATTTAATAAATTTTTAGATTTAGATGCTTTGCCTTCAAAGTACGAAAAATCTGCAGCTGATAATACTGAAATTACTTCTCCGGCTTAAGATTTTCCAGGTTCATCAAGAGTCCGAAGCTAAAACATCAACTACCTTCCGGTAATATCCAACATTATAATAACCAATGCGTTATAGATGGTAGAACGGTTAAGCTTAATCTTATTCGGTCTTATTTCTGGGTATTCATTTAACTTTTGGACCGTGGATATAAAGTTCAGGCCTGCATTTTGCATATATTGTGGGAGAAAAGCACATTATAGTTAGGGCCTGACCCACCATATGTGCAGGATGTGCAAATGCACAGGGCGCCAAGCGCTTCGGGGCGCATTGTGAAGCCGAAAAAAAAAAAAATTATTCATCGATATACTGCCATTTTTTAAATTTTAGTTCGTCCAATCAGCTACCTATGCATTTCTAAAAGTTGTCTGAACGCAATTATTTTTTAATAATACAAATTACATAATTTCATCTGTTCACACAAATTACCACTCACACACGACACAAGAAACTAATTGGAATAAATCCAAAAAAAAATCTCACCTAGACTGTGCAGGGTAATTTCTTGCACAAACGCTCGAAAACTTCAGTAGAAAAAAATCTCAAAATAATAAACTCAATCCTCAATTCCCATGGAATCATTTGAGTGAAAACGTTCATATTTTATTTCTGCACGTATGAGATTTACTCATTTGACATACTGTTTGAAAAGAGAAGTAGGTATAGTTTTGACTTGTTCTCATACACACAAACAAGCAGGAAGAGAAAAATGAACAAATAACGGTGCATTATTGTTCTTGTTGCACTTGTTATTGTTTTTGAGTTAGCCCAGATGATTTGGATTGTTTTTCGATGTTGAGCTGTTGTGTAATTAAGGAATACGCGATTGAATTGAAAATAATAATAATAAAATAAATAATACATACATAACTTCTTTCTTTTCAAAGTCGCGATTTTATATTTTACGAAAGTTATGTGAAAGGTGGAACTGTGGAAGTGCCTGTTCTGAAAACGAACAGTTTTACGTGTTGTTCATAATTAGCAAAGAAAATGGATAAAAAAAAGCCTTCGGGGGCAGAAAATAGGAAAAGGCGTAGACTTGTTGAAGCCGAAAATAAAAAAAAAACAAGAAAAAAGACTGTATACATTTCTGAAATGCAGCCTTGAATCTGCAGTTGATGTAAGTTCTTTGGGAAACACAATTAATGTAAATAGCTAGGTCGATACAATAGAAGCAGAAAGTAGTTTAGGTACAATTGAGGTAGGAGCTCTAGTAAATTCGGAGGAGTTTTTTGAAGATCCAAGTAACTGGACAAATTTATCATGCGAAGATATAAAAAAATCGTAGGAAAGGGCCTGTTACCGAACTTGGTAGCACTCGCCTAAGTGGTACATGGGTAAATGGCAGAACAGTGGTACATGGGCAAATGGTAGCACTGCGATACATGGGCAAGTAGCACGAGGGTAGGTAGGTGACAAGCAGCGGTTTCCGGCAGACGATCTGTCTGACGGCCATTGAAGAGACGATCTTTGGAGAACGAAGTGACGACCGTATGTATAAGTAGTATTACACATTGTAACATATTAATTATAAGAATAATTGTATTAGGTATTTAAGCTCCGTTTATTTCGAGAATGAAATAAATAACAGCTAAAAGAGCGAAATCGCAGCCACAAGCAGTCACCAGCTGCAATTTACACAATCGCCATCGCCTCCACTGTCTGCATCCCACTGCCCATAGGACCACAGGTAAGTGGTCGCCATCTGCCCTTTTTAACTGTGCTCAATGCCCCGAGCCCGATGCATTCGACAATATGGTAGAATGCGACGTTTGCGACAAATGGTACCACTACAGTTGCGCGAAGGTCGATGAAAGCATCAAGACCCGTGATAGTTGGGTGTGCGAGGCATGCCAAGTTAAAGAACACAGGGGACAGAGTCAAGCTATGTCTAATTCGCGACCGAATCCAAACTCGAGCCATAACTCCCCACTCCCGCAGTGCAATCGTTTTTAAATTCGACGTTCGAAGAAAGTGTAGGTCAAATCAATTCGAGTTCACGTCTGAAACCAAATTTTAACCATGCTCCCCCACCTCCACCGCAGCAGTCGTCTCCAAAGTTACTAGTCCCTAGCCATTCCCTCCTGAAGACTGCAGCAAAGCCAGTTCATGAGCATCAATCTGTAAAGTCAGCAACCAAAGTTGATTCTAGGTCAGTCCATAAGCACGCAGATCTTCTAATGAAGAAATTAGTAGAAGAGGTAAAACTCCGAGAGCAACGCGAGCAGGATTACCTAACAAGAAAATACGAGATTCTCGAGCAGGTTACCACAGACGATGAGGACGACCCGAATAGTGCAGAGTCAATCAAAAACAATCGCGTGGCAGACTGAGTAAATAGCACAATACCCCTCTGTCGAAAGGTTCGCTGTAGAGAGGTGCCTAAGATGTATATTAATCCTAAGCTTCCGCATGGAAATCCTTCTCCGCATCCGTGCACGCAAGCCTCCAAGCCCTCTGCAACTTTCCCAGAAGCCTCACCGGATTCTCTGGCTGTCCCAAAGCAAGACATATAATGTCCAAAGAGTACGTCAAGTTTTCAAGTCAGCCAGAAGAATGGCCGCTCTTTATTAGCTGGTTCGAGAACTCTACGAAGATGTGCGCATACAGTAATTTTGAAAACCTCCATCGACTGCAGCGCTGCCTTACAGGTGAGGCGCTCGAAAAGGTACGATTTCGATTGATGCATCCGGATCAAATTGATAATGTTATTTCAACTTTGCGCATGTTATACTGTCGTCCAGAGGTGATAATTCAGACATTGTTAGGGAAACGCGAAATGAGCAGCCGCTCAAAGCCGATAAGTTAGAAAGCGTTATTAATTTCGCCATCTCCGTAGCTAATGTGTGCGGTACCATAAATTCGGCGGGTCTTGTCTCACACTTAAATAACCCTTGTCTGTTGCAAGAATTTGTCGATAGGTTGCCTACACAATTGAAGTTAGACTGGGACATTTATAAGCAGGGACTTAGCAACACTAATTTAAATACGTTTAGCGACTGGCTTTCGAAAATAGCCAACGCCGATGCCGAAGTTACAATTACGATGCCACCTTGGGATCATTCAAGACAGCCAGAAAGTCGAGATTATTTGTTAACATTCACGAGAAGAAAGAAGGAGGTGCTTCCCGTAAAGAAGATCGGAGATGTTCCGTCTGCGACAATGATTGCAAGTCCTGCGCAGTATGCGAACTATTCTTGAACATGAGTCTGCAAGAGAGGTGGACTGTCGTAAAGCGACGCTCAGTCTGTCGTACGTGTTTACGATGCCATGGTAGAAACAGGTGCTCATCAACGCAGGTCTGTGGAGTTGATGGGTGCACGTACAGGCACCACAGGCTGCTACATAGGCAGGACCAAATAACCACTACTAATCGAACCACCGCAAACAGCGACGATAATGCAATCAATGGGAAACATCTTAGCTGCACCGAGAACCGCCAGGGAAAAAGCTCGCTTCTTTTTAAGATCCTTCCAGTGTCTTTGTATTTCAGAGGAAGTAAAGTGGATACGTACGCCTTTCTGGATGACGGGTCGTCAGTGACACTAATCGATGAGGAGCTCGTGAAATTGTTGAATGCTGATGGTGAAATCGAGCCGCTATGCCTTAGATGGACGGGAAATACTCACCGGAATGAGGAAGATTCGAGAAGGATCAATCTGGAAGTATCTGCTCCAGGTGCCCACAAGAGGTTCCCACTGCCAAATGTCCATACAGTGAAGGCACTAGAACTTCCCATACAGTCAGTCAACGCCAAGAACCTTTCAGCCAGATATGAGCATCTGAGGAATATGCCTCTAACATCCTACGAAAACGCTAGACCACGTATACTACTAGGGCTTCAGCATCGGACTTTAGGAATCCCCCTTAAGTCGGTAGAAGGAGGCAAGAACCGACCCGTTGCAATGAAAACGAGGCTAGGTTGGACTATATTTGGATCGATGCTTAGTGGTAGCAGCAAACCAGCATCGGAGGTAGACCACCACTTCCACATGTGTGAGTGTCAGAGCAGCATAAACGCAAAGATGGACAATCGATGAAAGATTACTTTGCGATTGACACAGCAGGAATAACAAATTCTCGGAAACCAACGGCGGCTATCAATGAGAGAGCGATTCAAATGCTCGAAGCCAAAACAATATTCGACGGAGAAAGATATGCAGTTCCACTACTATGGAAATATAATGAAGTAGTACTGCCAAAAAGCAAGCAGATGGCCGAGAAGAGACTAATGTGCCTCGAAAAGAGACTATCCCGGGAAGCAGAAATGCTATCCAGGATTGATCAACAGATAAAGGAGTACGTCCAAAAGGGTTATGCAGCAAAGTTGAATTTAACGGAAACATCTAACGCCAGCAGACGGACCTGGTACTTACCAATATTTCCAGTTTGTAATCCAAACAAACCTGACAAGGTTCGTATTGTTTGGGACGCAGCGGCGAAAGTAGAAGGGCTATCGCTTCAATTCAGTTCTGTTAACAGGTCCCGATGAAGAGCCAGCGCTGATAGCGATGCTCTTCCGGTTCAGGGAAAGGAAGATCACTCTTGCAGCAGATATCCGGGAGATGTTCCACCAAGTATAGTCGAAGAAGATCAAGATGCACAAAGATTCCTGTGGCGCAACAACATTACAAGCAAGGTCGAGGAGTTCAAGATGAAGGTCATGACTTTCGGTGCCACCTGCTCCCCCTACTGTGCGCAGTATATAAAAAACAAGAATGCCAGCAGATTTGCTGGAGAGATTCCCAGGGTAGCCGAAGCTATTATCGAGAATCATTATGTGGATGACTATTTTGATAGCGTAGACGGAGAGGAAGAGGCTATAAAGCTAAAGTAAGGTACATTCATAAGCAGGGCGGATTCGAAATCCGCAATTTTCTTTCCAACTCTCAAAAGGTGTTAAACGCCCTCGAAGAAAACGCACCAAGTTAAAATAAGCACTTCATGAGGTTAAGCCCCGCAGATAACGCGGAAAAGTTACTCGGCCTGTGGTGGTCGCCCACAGCAGATAAGTTCCTGTTTAAATTTAAGGCAAATAAAATAAAAGAAGACATTATGAAAGGGAATGCTATTCCCACCAAAAGGGAGGTGTTAAAAACCCTGATGAGTATTTTTGATCCGCTAGGCTTAATAGTACATTTCACAGTTATTTTAAAAATACTTCTCCAGGACATATGGCGCGCATCGGTTGAGTGGGACCAAAAGAAAACCAGATCGCACTTTGAAAGATGGAAAGAATGGCTTGCTTTTATTCCAAGGGCACGAGAGATCGACATAAGAAGACCATACCTCTCAAAATTGATGTTCAGTTGCAGGACTCATGTACAATTACATGTTTTCGTTGATGCTGGGGAATCTGCATATGCCGCTGTAGCATACTTCCGAGTTTCATCTGGACCCTCAGTAGAATGCGCCTTAATTGGTGCGAAAACAAGAGTCGGTCCCCTGTTAGGTATATCGATTACGATATGGAGTTGGAGGCAGCAGTTTTGGGCACAAGATTGGCAAAAATGATAGTCAGCAGTCACTCAATCACCATCAACGATACATTTTTTTGGACAGATTCCAGGACAGTCTTATGTTGGGTGATGGAGATGATTACTTCGGCCCACTCTATGTTAAGGTGGGCAGGCACAAGGAAAAGAGATGTGGAATGTTGATCACCTGTTCGTGCAATTCACATTGAGATCGCACATAGTCTCACAAGCGTCTCGTGCATCCTGGGTATTAAGCGTTTCATCGCGAGAAGAGGTATGCCGAAAGAGATATTCTCCGATAATGGGACAAACTTTCGAGGGGCTAGCGAAGAGTTGAAAGAGGCGACGAAAGGGCTGAATTTGGGAGCCTTGGCCAAGGAGTTCTAGATGCAGTTCAAGTGGAACTTCAGACCACCGCAATCTCCCCACATGGCCGGGAGTTGGGAGCGGTTGATTCGCTCTGCTAAGAAGCGGAGAGACTTCTCCGGCTAGAAATCTAGGAGACGAACTATTGCTCAGTATGATGGCGGAGGTGGAAAGTATAGTAAACTCACGACCACTCACCTATGTTCCAATTGAAAACGATGGCGATGAGGCGCTCACCCCAAACCACTTTTTATTGGGCTCATCAAGCGGATTTAAAATAAAGGGTGAGATGTTTTGCGACGGTGCGACGATGAAGAAGAACTGGTTCATGAGTGAAAAGTACGCAACTCCTTCTGGATTGGATGGGTCCGCGAATATTTGCCAGACTTGACGCGTCGAAGTAAATGGTTCAGCTCACCGCCATCAATAAAGGAAGGCGATATCGTGATTATAGTTGACCCAAACAATCCAAGGAGCACCTGGCCGATGGGAAGGGTCCTCAAAACCATAAGAAGTGGTGATGGAGCCATACGCGAAGGACGGTAACCAGAAAAGAAGAAAAAAAAGCGTATGTATAAGTAGTATTACACATTGTATTAGGTATTTAAGTTCCGTTTATTTCGAGAATGAAATAGAGAGCGAAATTTTCTTTTCTTACCTCTGGCGTCAACAGGGCTCAATTCAAGTTCAGGATCATTCTTTTCCAAAAACTAATAATAGGAGATTTACAACTTCCAGTTATCAACGAACTTTAGCAAATGGCAAGGTAGTTCCGAGGGCTTGGCTGATTTATTCGAATCAAGAGATTCTGTGATTCGTTTTTGTTGTGTTTTGTTTGGAACGAACAAAAATTCTCAAGCTTTGTCACACACAGGTACAGGATGTTCCGACTGGCCACATTTATGCACAGTTTTAAAAAGTCATGAAAGTAGTTTATTTCACATGCAAAATTTTAAATAGTGGAAATTTTTCGAAAAAGGTTTGAGGTCAAGCACTACGATAGACTCAATTTTCGAAAGCTCAATCCAAACTAAAACAAAGCATTGGAGAGCTGTTTTGCAAAGACTATTTAGATTGGTTAAATTTCTTGGTTCTCAACCATTAGCTTTTCGAGGATCTTCTGACGTGTTGTTTGAGTTCAATAATGGTAAATTTTTACAGCTTTTTGAGGAAGTAGCCTCATTTGATTTGGTTCTAGGAGAGCACTTGAGGAGAATAACGAATCAAGAAACCCAAAATAAATACTTGAGCAAAAATATACACAATGAAATAATAAGTATTTTTTCTACAACTGTTACCAATAAAATTGCGTCAATTCTAAAAGAGGTCAAATACTTTTCCCTTATTGTCGACTCAACAACCCACAAAATTCGTATAGGACAAGTTACTATTGTCGTTAGGTTTGTGCATAGAAAACAAAACATATTTTAGGTTCAGGAGCATTTTTTAGGGTTTTTGAAAGAGAAGACAAGACCGGAGAGGGACTTCAAAATTAATTTTAGACGAACTCGAATTCCATGGAATTTCAATAAGCAACTGTCGAGGTTAAAGTTACGATAATGGTTCAAATATGAATGAAAAGGAAGCTGGTGTTCAGAATAGATGTCGAACCCTTGAACCAAGAGCATTTTTCGTCCCATGCTACTCGCATTCCTTGAATTTAGTAGTCAATGATTCAGCTCGGTGCTCATTAGATGTTGTTAAGTTTTTTGACATAATTCAATGATTATATAACTTTGTTTCAAGTTCTAGAACTCGGTGGGACATTTATAAAAATATTGTGCCAAACTTTACTTTGAAATCTCTTTCAGAAACCAGATGGGAAAGCAGGCTAGATACATTAAAACCCTTAAAATCAAATTTAGGAGATATATATGAAGCCCTTATAGAAATATCTGAGAGAGGAAATCCTGAAGTAAAAAACATTGCTGAGTCGCTAGGAAATAAAATTTTCGATTTTACATTTATATGTTGTTTATTGATTTGGTTTGATATACTAGAAAAAATAAACATAACCAGTAAATATTTGCAAAGTTCGACCGTTCGTTTGTCAGCAAGTGTTAAGTTTTTATAAAATACTAAATATACTTTAGTTGAAATGCGTTCAGATGAAAAATTTTCTGATTATGTTCAATTAATTGGGCGTATTGCTAGTAGTCTTGAAATGCCATCTAAATTTCTAGAAACATCCTCCTTACGATCTCGTCGGTGAAAAAGACTTTATGCTGATGGATGTTCCGAAACTATTTAAGAACCGAAACAAAGATTTAAGATTAATTTTGTTTACTATATCAAGCGATTCAATCAATTACAGAAAGGTTTGAGCAGCTTGAAGCATGCAACACAAATTTTTCATTTTTAAATAACATAAGCGAATGTTTGAAACATAACAATTTACGTTCCTCATGCCTTAATTTGCAAAGCATTTTAACTTTTGGAGGTTTTACAAATTTAGATGGGGCAGAATTGTATCAAAAGTTAACACTATTATCACCGCTTGCTAAACCAGAAAGCTGATGTTTAGAAGTGTTAAATTTTATATTTAGTTCAAGCCTAGAAGATCTTGCTCCAAATGTAGTTATTGCCCTAGAAAGAAACGTACGGAGCGTTTTCCGTTCGCCAACCTAGAACCTCTACCTTGAGCGGTAGGAATATTCCGGTTGAGACTTAGGGCACCGGCTTTTGCTGTATATCGACAACGTTAGTAACGAAAACCGTCAGCTAGTAACTGTCGATGCGAACCGTATTGACAACTATTTTTGAGTCGAGTAATGGAGAAAGAAAAACGAGCAGAGTTTTACAACAAGATGATTTACAATGAAAATGCTTCAAGCTTTTATTTTCTCTTGGCTTAAATACAATCTTTTGAAAACGGTTTATTCAAAATTCAAAAGCTTACAAATTTTGATGAATTTAATTTATCTAGTTTGGTGAATTTAATTTACATATTTTTGGTGAATTTAATTCACATATTTTTGGTGAATTTAAATTACAAAAATTATAGCAAAGTTGGCGCGAAATTTGAATAATTGGTGACCTTGCCCCAACATTCCGCCCCCTTTGAAAGCACTGCCTTTCAAGACGGTATTAGCGCCAGTTTATGAATGGGACGTCTGGTGTTTCCTTTCGGAGTTTGAATGTCAGCGACTCGAACCCTTCCGTCTTTTCCTTGGACGACGTTGGTAATTCTCCCCATAAGCCATTTTTGAGGGGAAACGTTGTCTTCATGGATGATGACTAGGCTGCCAATGGTGACGTTTGGGCTTGGAGATGTCCACTTCGCTCTGCCTTGCAGTTCGTGGATGTACTCGGCTGACCGTCTTTGCCAAAACTGATTTTTGACGGCATTTATTCGCCGCCATCTATGGATGTAGCTGATGTTGGAAACTTCTACTGCAGGTTCTGGAACGGCCTTCAATGACGAACCGATGAGTAGATGTGCGGGAGTGAGAACTTCGAGGTCATTGGGGTCGGAAGACATCGGAGTAATTGGCCTTGAATTCATCACCGCCTCGATTTCCACCAACGCTGTTGACAACTCTTCGAACGTTAGTTTTGCGCCGCTCAAGCTCCGACATAAGTGACCTTTTGCTACCTTCACTGCACCTTCCCAAATCCCACCAAAGTGGGGTGCCCTGGGGTCGCAGTGAATATATCTTGGAAGACCTCTCCGACCTATCATCCTTTTCAAAGCTGCGATGAAGGCTTCGGCCGAAAGATCCGAAACGGCTTCCAAATGAACTGCTTTTGAAGCGAAACAGACGAAGATTGCTATATATGTCTTGTAGGGTACCTTGCCACGAATTTAGAAAAGGGGGACCGAAGAAATCAACCCCGCAACAAGAGAAAGGACGCGATGCAGTCAACCTTTCCCGGGGTAAGTCTCCCATCACCTGTTCAAGCAATTTCGGTCGATATCTGACGCAATGAAGACATTTTCTCACAGTTTGCCGTGCAACTTCCCTAGCGTTGACTATCCAAAATTTTTGCCTCAACAGTGCCACAAGTGACTTTGGACCGGCATGATAATTTGAAAGATGGAGATGCCTAACGAGAGTTATTGCGAAGCTGCTATTCTTTGGAAGCAGTAATGGGTGCTTGCATTCCTCTGCGATGTCTGCATGCTTCAACCGTCCTCCTACTCTCAACAAAAGGATGCCATTCTTTTCCCGAAGGAAGGAATTCAACCATTTTATAGAGCCCCTTATTTTCCCATTAGTTTGAATGCACTTGATTTCATCCGCAAAGGAGTTCTGTTGTATGACGTGAACGATTCGAATAAGGGCATTATCTAACTCTACTACAGTTAAAAATCCATTTGGTTGCACTACTGGATTGTGCAGCCGACTACCAAATTTTAGAACATACGAAAAAACTCGAAGCAATTTTGTGTAGGAACTATATTTGTTTATTACTTCCAGCAAGTAATTTGGTTCCGATTTTTGAGAGATCAGCACTGTTTTTCTCTTTTCCAGTGATGCTTCTTCTGAGGAAAGCTGAATTTCGACAGCAGATGGCCATTTGTCCTCACTTTCTCCTAAGAAACTTGGACCCGCAAACCATACTGAGGCCTTTAGCTCCTCTACCGTGCACCCTCTTGAAACAATGTCAGCCGGATTTTCGTGTGTTGGAACGTGCTTCCAGACGGCACCCTGTGTTTCTTCTTGAATTTCGGCTACTCTATTTCCCACGAAGGTACTTAGTTTGGAAGAGTGTGTTGAGATCCAGTGCAGTACGATAGAAGAATCCGTCCACAAATAGACTTCCGAATGAGTTCCACAGAGTACATTTCGAATCTTTGCCCAAAGTTTGGGCAACAGATGAGCTGCGCATAGCTCCGGCCGAGGAAGCTGTTTTTCTTTGCTTACTTTGAGCATTCACTGCTCTTACAACTCTAGACTCGTTGCTGTTCCATTTGGTTAACTCAAATCCTGCCGACTTCAATATTGCAACAACTTCGTTCTGTATTTGAATCACGGTATCTATATCATCAGCTCCAGTTAACAGATCATCGACGTAAAAGTCTGACTGAAGGACGCGAGAACCCAGTTTGAAAGTGTCCTTGTTTTGTTCGCTCAAATAACGCAGACAGCGAATAACTAAAAATGGAGCTGACGATGTGCCATAGGTGACTGTATTGAGCTGGTATGTCTGAATAGGTGTTTTTTCGCTTTCCCTCCACAAGATATACTGAAACCTTCGATGCGCTGGGTGTATCATAACTTGCCGATACATCTTGACGATGTCTGCGGTAAGTGCGTATCTATGCAGGCGAAAGCGTAGTAAAATTATAAATATTTCGTCCTGTATTGTAGGACCGACCATAAGAATCCCGTTGAGTGATGTATTGTACAACACGATGCATCAAAGACGACCCTAAGTTTTGTTGATGCACTATTTGGCCGAAGTACGCATTGATGTGGCAGATAATAATGTGGATCTTCAAGGTTTGGGTTTTCGACTAGCGACATGTGCCCTAATGACATATATTCCTGTAAAAAGGCTGTATATTTAGCTTTCAACGACGCGTTTTTAGACAATCTACGTTCAAGGGATAAAAATCGTCTGAACGCTATGTCGTACGATGCTCCTAAACAACAAGGATCCTTCTTAAAGGGAAGCTGGACCATTAGTCGACCACTGGACGTCACTTCGATGTTCTCCTTGAAATGAGCTTCACATTCCTTCTGCTCCTCTGTCCACTGTGACCTGTGACCTACGACTTCTTCAAGCTCCCAGAACCTTTCCACATACCGATCAAGAGAGTCTTCCTTCGAACTTAGACCACATATCTTCTCATTCCTGGTTATCGATGTCCTATATCTGCCTGAAACGATCCAACCCAAAGATGTTTTTTGTAGCGAGGGAAGTCCCTGACCAAGTTTAACTTGACCCACTTGGAGCAAGTCAAAGAACGCTTCGGCACCTAGCAACAAATCAATTTTCGACGGTTGATTGAAATACTCATCCGCGAGCTTGAGATTTTTGGGAAGGTTCCAGTCGGAGATGCTTAACGCTGCTTCCGGTTGATATCCAGTAATCGATGGAGCAATAAGGAATTCCAAGGACACCTCAAAATTGTTATACCTGGATCGGATTGTAGTTTGAGTCTGAAAACTAATCTTAGTTTCAGCTTCTCCTATTCCAACGATATCCACACTCTTTCTTGTTTTTTGTAAGAAAAGTGATTTCGCAAATTTCTCATTTATGAAGTTCACCTGCGAACCTGAATCAAGCAAAACCCTGCCTATCTGAAATCCACCAGAAGCATCCTTGACTAACACGAGTGCCGTTGCCAAAATAACCTGAGCGGTAGGAACCTGTTCCCTTTCTGATGCAGCGTTAACTGCTGCTGATAATGGCGCATTCTTGCTTCGAGAGGAATTTTCCAACTCTTGGGGCCTATGCAGGAGGCTGTGATGTGACTTCTTACAGGTTTTGCACCTATATGATGAAGGACATGTCGACACACTATGGCCCCTTTCTAGACAATTTAAACAGAGACCTAACTTCTTCACATTCGAGAAACGTTCCATAGCTGATAGTCTATTAAATGTTGAACAACTGGAAACTGAATGATTTTCGTCCTGACAAAAGGCGCATGACCGTTGACCAACTGCTAATGAAGTATGAGGACGTTGATTTAAATATGTAGGCTTTGCTTTGGCATACGATTTCTGAGCCGACTCCGATCGAAGTTGCTTGCTATCCCTCGCTTCGAGGTACTGGCAGCGTTTACTTAAAACTTTAGCACATTCCGTCCACTCAGGAAGGGCTTCGTAATCCAACTTCTCATCCCATTTTGACTGCGTCTCCGGATCCACCTTTGACATGGCAATATGTATGATGATGGCGTTGCATATGTTTTCAAATGAACCTAGTGTCTGTAAGGAGTTAAATAGCGCCGAAATATTGTCCACCAGACTCCTTAATGAAACTGCGGAAGCTTTGGGAACTTTGGGTAGTTCGAATAATTCGGAAATATATTCTAAGAATATCAGGCAATCGTTATCGTAACGTTCCTTTAGCGTGGCGATTGCCTTTGCGTAGTTGTCTTCAGTGACCTGAAAAGCCTTGACTGTACTAAGGGCTTGGTCACTTAAACATGTCAGCAAGTGATGGAACTTTTCAATCGTAGTCAGACTTGGATCATTGTCCACGAGTGTTTTGAATGAACTAATAAAGTTTTTGTAGTCCGAATATTTCCCACTGAACCTTGGTAGTCGAAGTTTAGGTAAATGGTTGACTGAGCGCGGAACTGCAAAGGTTGTCTCCGCTGCACTCATACATCTTCCTGCTCCCAAAAGCGAAAGTATTTTTGTTTTTGTGGAAACGTACAAATCTTCTAGTTCCCCCCGACTGGTATCCGTAGGTACCAATCGCTCGATTTGAGTCTGATATGCTAAAACCTGCTTGAAATATGACTCTAAGATCCCTAGGCGGCATTCTAATTCAGTAGCATTTAGCGTTTCTGCTTTCGTATCTACGTAATTCTTTATCCTAGTCATACTTCCTTTAGTACTTGCGCGTTGTTGCTTCAACTCGTCGATCGCTGAAGCTAGTTGCTGTGTTTCAGTTGAATTACCTGGCATCCTAACTATTCGTACAAATTGTCTGAGGAATTACGAAAATGAATGAAGTGAAGCGATAACTAACTAATCGAAGCGAAGCTATCATTCGATTAGATGAACAAAATCCAAGTTGGGTTAAAAAGTACTGGCAGTACTGAACCGCAGCAATTTGGAGCAATGGCAACACTGGCCCTTTTGTTTATATTTCAAACGACAACGATAATGATGATTACTTTTCCCACTTCGAAATAAATTCTAGCGATAAAATCTAACCGATAAGTTATAATCGAATGTTGATTATTTTAAGTTTTGACTTAATCCCACAAAGGGCGCGAATCTCCACAGACGTTGTTTGTGTTTTTTAGACATTCGATGAACAATCCAAATTGAAAGCTTTCTTTCAGTGCATATGATCGATGCAGCGCCCTCTACGGCGACAACGACAAAAAAATTGCGATGAGCGAAAAAGTTCTAAGCGTAATGGTGATCTATGCAATGAAAGAATTGCGAAAGTAGAGCGAAAACTTGATGGAGCGACAATTATGTATATAGCCAATATTTTGTATTTGACATTCACGAAATCTTTGAGTGAAATTAGCGAATTGTTACGAAAGACGAGCGAAACGAAAGTGCAATGATCATTTTCGAAGCTTGTAAGCGATTGAATGCAATTCTAAAGTTGTACACAACGTGGAACGTATTTTTCCATGAAACTTTTTTTGTGGATTCTAACTATGACTTTATACTACTAACACTAATGACGGAAGAATCGATTTGAGGGCGAAGCTAATTCAAATTTCGAAAGCAGCAATATGTTGATTCAATTTAATATATTGTAATGTTTGAATAATATAATATATGCGAATAATTATTTTAATATATGGGTATGTTACAAATATGTATGCATGCATGCAGGTCGTAATTATATTGAAGGTGCATTTTTCATTCTATTATACTTTATTTCCTTTTTGTTTTTTTTTTGTTTTTTTTTGTTTTTTGACACGAACTTTTGTATGATATTCTCTGTTCGCTTATTGTTAACGCACATTCGATTAATTAGACTTTGTAACGTACCTGTGGTGGGGATTTTTATACTTATCTCCCACTTGTAAATCCTCTCTCCTTGCTGCTGCCGCTACTGCTGCTACTGCTTCCTTGTAGATTCTGTGGATTCTCTGAGTTCCTTGTATTTAGATGATGTAGATTTATTATAGATGAATTGGATATCGTTGTCTTTGATCTAAATGCATCTTGCACTCACGATTACCGAAACCGAAACCGAAATTCTGTTTTTTGTCGTTATTGAGAACTTTAATACTTAAAGTTATGTTTATTGCAAGTACCAGTGTTTTTGTTAATTTTTTAAACTGCTTGAAGAGTTTTAATTTCTTGTTAACGAATGTAATTTGGGGTAGGTTTTTTACCGAACACTTTGGGCGCCATGAAAGAAACGTACGGAACGTTTTCCGTTCGCCAACCTAGAACCTCTACCTTGAGCGGTAGGAATATTCCGGTTGAGACTTAGGGTACCGGCTTTTGCTGTATATCGACAACGTTAGTAACGAAAACCGTCAGCTAGTAACTGTCGATGCGAACCGTATTGACAACTATTTTTGAGACGAGTAATGGAGAAAGAAAAACGAGCAGAGTTTTACAACAAGATGATTTACAATGAAAATGCTTCAAGCTTTTATTTTCTCTTGGCTTAAATACAATCTTTTGAAAACGGTTTATTCAAAATTCAAAAGCTTACAAATTTTGGTGAATTTAATTTATCTAGTTTGGTGAATTTAATTCACATATTTTTGGTGAATTTAATTTACATATTTTTGGTGAATTTAAATTACAAAAATTATAACAAAGTTGGCGCGAAATTTGAATAATTGGTGACCTTGCCCCAACAGCCCTAAAATTTTAAACACAATCCCAATCACAATAGCTTCAGGAGAACGTAGTTTTTCTGAACTCAAGATAATAAAAAATGACCTTAGGACAACCATGACCCAAGAAAGATTGGTAGGTTTGTCTATAATGTCAATAGAAAGGGAGTTATTAAAGTCTTTAGCTATGATGACCTTATAACAGAATTTGCTAAAGCTAAGGCCAGAAAAGTTAGTTTCCTAAATTGAAATTTCCCTCTCTGCCTATGTCTTCGTTGCATTTAATTTTTTTTATTTTATTTAAAATTATTATAACTATTAAGTTTAACACCGGTTTTTACTTTCTTTCACCTTAAAAAAAATTAACTTAAGTTCCTTGAAGTAATAATTTTTATTTGTACATATTTTGTTCATATTTAAAATTTTTATTTTTCTTATTTTTTTTTTTTTTTTTCTTTTAACAAATATGTATCTTTTTATATATGCATGTATGTTACCGAGGATGAGGCCTACCGGGGATACCTCAATAAAATAAAACGCATTGAAAGTCTACGTCTTGGGTAATGTGGAAAGAACTTATGCTGCCAAAACTGAAGAATGGGGCGCTAAACGTAGGGCTTGCACAGGGCGCTCATTTGGCTCGGACCGGCCTTGACTATAGTACTTCGTCATAAATGAAAGCAACATCGTCAAGTCTGGGTACGAAAGAATCTGCCCTAGTCGTTTAATCCGTTCTACGAGTGTACAAAGTTCCAGCTTTCTAGGGCAACAAAAAATATAAAAAATGGACTGTGTTCGAAGAAGCAATCATTTCCTGGTGTAGAACTTGAAATTGTTCGTCCGGTGTTCCGTTTTTTCTATAAATTTCCAAACTGCTGTTAATTTTCAGTGAATTCTTTTTTCACGGTGGTGGGGGATTAAAGGATTTTTTTAGAAGGATGTTAGGGACGCATATTTGTTGCATAGATAGTAACACCATGTTGCTTATAGCGGAGGTAGAGCTTCTTTGGTTTGGTTTTCTGCTAAAAAGTGTCTCCTTAGTAGTACTGTGTAGTGGATGTATGATGTCGGCGAGCGCCTTACTTGCTACGTTCACTGCTCTTTTTCCACCAAGGTGTTAGAATGATGTGTATCCAGCTTCTATTCGGAGTGCTGCAATAGGCGTAGCTTTTAATGCCCCTGTTGCCGTGCGGAAACAATCGCTGATGAACGCGTTGATCTTGTCGGTGTTCTTTTTAGTAGTCCACATGTAAACTGTCATACCATGTTGAAGAATGCCTTCCACTAGTCTTTTAGCTATTTGAAGTGCAGTTTCCAGGTGTGGCCCCTTCCAGTACGAAGAAATCAATTTTAATGCATTATTTCGCAATTTCAACTGGTTTAAGACGTTTTTTTTAATGTAAATTCCACTCCCACTCCCAGTATTTTCATTCATTTTTGGAGTGTAGCATTTTCTTTTTCTACAAACGTGGAGAGCCTCTATTTTAGTTGGTGGGACCACTGCACCTCTTTCCTGTGTCCAATTGAAGATGGCTGAGTCTGCTTCTTCCAAAATTTGTTTAACCCAGCTTGGAACTCCTGAAGCTATAGCGTAGAGATTGTCAGCGTAAATTTCGATAAAGTCCAGGTTATAACTTGGTGCAGCTAGTTTGGTAATTAGTGAGTCGATGTAGGCGTTGTATATTACCACTGATAGTGGGGAGCCTTGCCGGATTCCTTTCTCAAGGTTTACCAAAGACGAGTTATAGCCGTCTACGTTAATCTGAAAAGTTCTTCCTGAAAAAAACGATGCAACTAATTTCTGTATCTTTTTAGGGACACCCCATGAATTCCGCTGGTTGATAGCTGGGCAGATGATCACTGGATCGAAAGCCTTTTCTAGGTCCCATGATATGACCACACTATGCTTGGTTTCAGATAGGTTTTCAGCGATTTTGTGTTCTAATAGATGTAACAGTGTCTGAACTCCTCTGTTGGATCTAAACGCGTGTTGTCCTGGGTGCATCTTTTTCTCCATTGTCCAGCCGATTCGTCTCGCAAGGATTTTCTCAAAAATCTTGGAGAGAACAGGAAGAAGTGAGATAGGACGATATTCTTCGAAGGAATGGCAGTTGTGTGACTTTTTGGGTATAGGTTTTAGTGGGGGAAGTTGTATGACTTGTTTTAGTTGTTGTATGTTGTATAATGTGTATGATGTTGTTGTATAAAGCACAAATCCTTCTTTTAAGATTATCAGCACAATATTTTATTATATTGTACGTAATTTTATCCTCGCCCGGTGTCGTCCCTTTCGCAATCTGTAGGGTAATCTCGAGTTCAGTCGGTGTTATTGCTTCCATAAGATATTCCGATTGATCAGTTAAATTCGGGAGGTCGTCTATTTTAAAATGTGTCTTTTTTTGGATCGTGCTTTCTGGATAAGTAGTGGCAGCATTATACCCTTTCCATTTCTCTGCAAACGTGTTGGCTATCACCTCCAGGTCATTTTAGAGGGTTCGGCACATGAACATGTATGGAAAATCTCGAGTTGGCTTCGAGGCTCTCAGCGATCTTATCCTGTTTCATAAGGTTTTCAAGTCCAAAGACGGGTCCATGGTGTTGACAAAATTTTCCCATGATAACCTTTTGGCCTGAATCGACTCCCTTCGAAGTTTTGCCCAAGTTTTTCTATAAAGAATGCAGTTTTCGGTTGTGGAGCTTCTTCGTACTTTAGCCCAGGCCATACTTTTTTCCTTCAGCAGAACTGAAATGGTCTTCGTGAACCCGATAGGCTTCGACTTGTAGCGTTTTTGGTCTGTTACAGATATGCATTTGGCTGCTGCTGTCCTGATAATTTTTTTTAATTTTTGCAGCTTCCTGGTTAGTGTTGAGTGACGTGTGTTCTGTAGATGTCAGAGTTTGTGTTGGTGAATTGAACAAGCTCCAATTTGTCATATTTTCCTTGAACCGTGCTCGAAATTTTTTCATCACTCTTCTACCTGGCTTTCGTATAATGATTGGAATGTGATCTCTGCTCTCTGCTCTCTGAACCAGAACGTACAACCTCGTAGTGAAGCAAAGGCGCTATATCTTATGACTCAAAAGATATATCTATCGCTGTGAAGGTATTTCTAGTGCTAAAGAGTGTGGGTGACCCATCATTGAGGATGACTAGATTACGATCTTTAGTGAAATCTTCAAGCCTCGATCCAGTGGGATTAGTTGTATTTGATCCCCATAATGTGTTATGCGCATTTGAATCACCCACTACTATGTTTCCAACATTTCTGGGGTGATTGGAATGTTGCGCTCCCTGTATAGATTTGTAATTTTTATAGGTCTTTTTGCTCTTATTTCGATTGTTTGATGGAGCAGTTTAGAAGAGGATGTTACATGTGATGCTATAGCTACGAGTATATTGTTTTTTACAAGAATACCTATACCCGATTTTGTACCAGTATGCAAAATCGGGTATAGGTATTCTTGTAAAAAAAAATCTTTGTTTGGGGAAAAGGTTGATAGTTTTTGATTTTAAAATACTTTTTTGTGTTTGAAGTGATGTGAGTTTCTTGAAGAGCTATTATGTCTGGGTTATATTTATTTATTAATCGTTCTAGAGAACGCTTGTTATTAATGCAGCCTTGAAGGTTCCATTGGAGTTAATTTCCAACGGAGCCATTATTATTGTTTATTATAATTTGTTGGGAGTTGTATTACAGTTGGTGTGGGAGTTATATTACAGTTGAGTTGTTGTGAGAGAGTGAGAATATGCGAGTGTGATTGGTTTGATAAGGTTGTAAAAGCGGTGTGCTCTGAGTCAAAATCAGTTGATTCAGAGTCAGTTTCCATGTGTTTTACATTGGATATGGAAGAAGGTTGCTTTAAATTTTTTTCTGTGGGAGGAAGAGAGAAGTGTATTTGGTGTGGCGCTTTGAGAGCGTAAGGTGGGAGAGATTCTTGAATTGTATGTGGTTCTTGGTCGATGTTGGTTTGCTGCGATTTGCGGGTCTTAGGATGGCTTTGGAGTAGTTCTGTGGCGTTATAATTAGTTGAAATTTAGTTTGGAGGTGCTGGATGTGAAATTGGTTCGATGTTTGAACTGTTGCTTTGCTGGGTTTCGATTTGAACGTCAATATCAGTGAGAGGCGTGGATCTGATGAGATTGGTGGGCTTCGATTTATTTTGGCTCTCTATTCGTTTTATTATTATTTCCGCTACCATCGGGCTACTACCGTTTTGCTTTTTGGGAAGCTGCAGTTAGTGGAGGGAAGGGTTATCGTTATAAATCTGCCAAGCATCGCGAACAGTGCATCGGCGGTCAGCTTTGATTTTATTGACCGATTTGTACCGGAGGAAAGTGGGGCAAGTGGGGTTATATGACGTGTGGGATTCTTCTTTGCAGTTGATGCAATGTATGCACCTGCAATTATCGCGCGGTGGGGGGAGACAACAGTCTTTACAAATAATAGCATTGGTACAGCGGTTTTTGGTATGCCCTCGCTTTTGGCACGAAACACATCGCATGGGATTAGCTATGTACTCATCGACTATGCAGTTCATCCAGCCGATTTTGATTGCTTGTGGACGGCGAATTAAGTGAAATGTAATAATTGCTGAGCCTGTGGGTACTATAGCATCTTTTTCTTTCGTCATCATCTTCCTTACCTTCGTTACTTTGAACTTTTTGAGCTCTTCCAGTAATTCTGTCTCTGGTATATCTATGATATGTCGAGAGTAGATTCCCCTTTGGACTAAGTTGAGACTAACATGGTTTGTTACTCTTACCGGAATTGAGTCAATAAGTTTTGCCTTAAGGAATTTGTCCGCAGTTGGGACATTTAAGACTTTAAGCAGTAGGACTCCAGATCTCAATGCTTTGACCTCCAAAATATCTTTAGATATGTGCTCTAATCGGCGATTAGGGGAAAGTTGTCCTCCGTTAATTTTCGCTTTGCTTGTCTTTAAACCGGTTATGGTGGAGGGGGTCGAACCCCAATCCTTTTCATTTAGCCTTATGCAACTATTTGTTTTTCTTTTTTTTGTAGTTTATTAATTAAGTAATATTTCGTTTGCCGAGTAGGGTAGTGAAATGTAAGAAAGGACTAACTTTTACTTAAGTTTACTCACACGCGGGGACAACATTTTTCGCACCAAACACTTCTTTTCACGGCTATTGCCTGCCAAGAACTGTCAGAAGATATACATATTTCCACTGTAACATCCTGAATTTCCAAAACCAAAATGTTGGGTTTATTTTCTAAAAATTTCCCTTGTAAAGTATGAGCTTTTGACGTCATGCGAGAACTTCTGGAGAAGTGTATAAATCGGAACGAGAATGTGCAATGCAACGCTCTGTATTTCGAAAATAAAAAACTGGGCTTGACTATATTCCTTGACGTCCTCTATACGTGTAAGTCTGCTAAGTTTCCATTTTCTTGGAGAAGTGTGTTAAGACGTTTAGAAAGGCAAAAATTATACAAATCAGAAGAAAAATGCAACACATTCTATTCCGAAATTCCCATAACTTCGTGAGGAAACATAGGAAAATTATATATGAATTTTAAGAAAAATGCTCTGTGTTGCAGTATCCCGAAAATCGAAAGTTTGACTGCATTGCGTTCTTTTACGTTACCCTTGTTTTAAGTCTGTGAAGTTTCAGATTGTTAGTTCCAAAACTTCTGTAAAAAAAATTACTCAGCATAGTACCGATAATTTTGAGGCTAGAATGAAAAATCTAATTTTTCTTCTAGGCTCACAGCCCCCAGATATGAAGTTTAAAGACAATTCATGCAGCCATTTAGGCTGCAGTTCGAGGTACACACAGACAGTCAATCACACCGAATTGCGTGACCCACTTTTTAGAGTTTCTCTATTGTGGTAGGAGCAGTTAAAATTGTGTACAAAACAAAAAGTAAGTGTCCCAAAACAATGAAATTTGGCTCCATTTTATTGTTCCTCCTATAAGTCTGTAAAACTTTAGATTTCTATTTCATCTGGTGTCTTCTGGAGGTGTTCAGGAAAATGCACACATATAACGAAGTTATATAGAAGTTAACAGAAAAATGCTTAATTTAACACCCTGTATATCGGTTGTCAGAAATTCGGCTACAACGGATTTGCTTCTGCAGTCCTTAATAAGCGTTAAGTGTACGCAAAGTCATAACTTCCTAGGTCATCCCTAGGCGTCCGGAAATAGCGATTATGAACACACACATTACGAAACTTCTTAGGAAATTATTGTATTCAAATTATTAGATGTCATTTCTATGCAAAAATAGAGTAGATAATTAGTTTTAGTTAAATATTAGCTCATGTTTTAGCGCTACTATATTCGATTTCGATTGTTTTTAGATGGGACCATCAACATGTCAAACACGTCTAACAAACCAAATTTCATGAAAATCAGCCTAGTGGTTCTTGTGTTAGCTGTGTGACATGGACGATTTGAAGATTTGTGAATTGATGCCTCTACACTCAGCTCCATTTAAATATAATGGTTTTCAGATACAGCTATTACACTAAATTAAAATTTTAGACTAAACTTCATCAAAAACCTTTCAGTGGTTCAGTGGTTGAATCAGGGGCTGCAAAAGCGAAAATACTGAAAACACAAACACCTACATAAGAATTATTTAACTTTCAGAAATTCGGATAAACCTTCAAGCAATTATTATACCCTATCCCATAGTCTATATTTATTTTGATTAATAGTTCTTAATATAGTAAATAATAACGATAAACTCCCAAAAGTATACATATTTGTGATCAGCATCGAAATTTAAGTCGCCTAGCGATCCGTCCGTCAGTTCGCCCGCATGTCACAACGTTTTAGGCCTTACATTTGAAGCCGGGAAGATGAAAATTGGTATATAACCCGGAGCAGTAGAAGTGTAATCATTTTAAAATTCGCCCACAGTCACGCGCACTATTAAATAAATGTCTTTTTTTTTCAATATTTTTACTAGAAACTGAAAAATATCACCTTAATAGAATACATCCGCTTAAATTCTCTTCTATTTGTCCGTACATTGTATAATGCCACCCCCACTTTTTGGGGAAGTTTATTTCAAAAACCCGGTTTTTGCATTGACTTCAAAATGCATTGTTTACCCAAAAAATGTAAATTTAAGGTATTTTAAAAAAAAAAAATTAATTTTCGCAGTTTTTTCAAGTAAAGCGGGCCAGATTTGGCAGGATTTTTTCAAAGCTACATATAGACAAATTTGAAAACTTTTAGTCCTGTCAGAAAATTTGTTAATTCCATTATAAAATACCCCTAGATTTTTTTTGTGTCACTAAAAGAATATATTTTCTTTATCAAAAAAGTCGCATTGCCCCAAACCGGGGTATCTTCGGCTTTTTAAAGAGACATATTCGGTTCAATTTCGTATTAATTTATTTTACGAGTGACAACTATTTCCGAGCCCAAACGTCTATTGTGCCCCATTAGCAGCCAATTGTGCTTTTTCTAATGAGTAGAATATTTCTATATTTTAAAATGCAAATTCAATTAAATTTTATATATTCAGACTTAATAAAAATGAAAACTATAAAATATAATAATAGTAGGACTCACCGTCCGGGAATATACAAACAGTGTGGGAAGTTATCACACTATTTTCCGCAGAATCAGTGAAATCATATTTATACCAATTAGTGAATGTGCAGTTTATAGTTATAAATAGAGGTATAAGACAAAATTTTAATTGGAGGTAAGTTAGGATTCAATAACAATAAAAAAGAATTTTGTCTCCATTGTAAACAATTTTTTTATTTCAACAACGAATAAATTCACGCCGGGAGGCACGTCAGTTTAGTAAAATAAAGTACATCCGCGAAAAGAAGTATGGTAAATTAAAGTACACGCGTGATAGTAAGATTGTACTTTAGTAGTCGGCTACAATAGAGAAAAAACGTCTACGAAGTAGTCAAAAAGGAAAAAACCATTCATTCCGAAGTGCATAAGTGAAAGAAACAGCAGGCTGCTATATCAGAGGAAAAAGGATACTTCTACGAAGCGCCGCCTTTTATGGTAGAGCCTTGTCCAATATACCTTACATAAATAATGTCACGAAAGAAGGCTCCATTCTTAAATTTCTCGTTGACTCTGGAGTCAATAAATATTTTCTAAGACCTGAACTAGCTATCTATGCGAAACGGCCCAAAAACGGTTGGTATTCGCGTAGGCTTCGGCCCGTTGTTTTTTTTTTTTTTTTTTTTCAATCTTAGCGAATCACAATAATTTAACTGCTACTCGTATTATAGACAGGAAAAACAACATTTTGATAATCAGTAGAATTGTACGAATACCTTGGAAGAGAAGAAGTTGGTTAAAGTCAATAATATAGTTATTAAAGATGAGCATGAAATAAAATAAAAAAAAAATCTTCATTGGATTATCAACAAAAATAAGAAAGTTTTTGGTTCAATGAACCATGACGAACTAATCAGTACAAAAATAAAAGCGGTTATTAGGAACACCATTGAAAAAGCATATTTAATCAAAAGCTTATCTGAGGTGGAAGCAGCAATACAAATGTTGCTGCAAAACGACGTCATAAGGCCGCCGAAAAGTTTCTATAATTCTCTACTCGATAGCAGTGGCGTAGCGCGGGTTGGGGCCACCCGGGGCAGATCCAATTTATGCCACCCCTAGTAATTTTTTCACACATTAAAAAAAAAAAACCTCTGTCTACGGTTTCAATTAGTTATACCTACACATATGAATGTCAATAAACTTGGTAAAATTTCTCTTCAAAATTTTATCAACTGTTGTTCGTACTACTTTCTAGCAAATGAAGCAAAAATGAAGCCGCAAATTTAAAATTTTCCCATATTGGTTTCTTTCCGATTTCCCAATCTCTAAGCGGATACAAATTACTTACCTCAGATATCAAATAAACAACGCTAATTCCCATTAAACTTTAATTATTTAAATTAAAACTCTTCAGAAAAACAGGATTCGATTATTTTTCGTAATTTATTTTCCAGAGAAAACACTACCTATTTTTTTCTTATTAGGTACCTGGGTAATTAATTTTCAATAATAAAGAGCACGGCAAACGAGACAAGACTACAACTTCTATTGCCAACTATGAGTAGAATGTTTGTTTTGTTTATGTTTGCAAACTTTGTTATGTTTGAGCAAAATAAAACACAATTACACGAACTCAATAGAAAAGTATACCTGCAATGTTAGCAAGCATCTGTATATTAGGAGTTGCATATTATGTAGAGAGAGTGTCTCTTCTAATTAGATACCTTTAATACCCTAACAAAAGCAAAATCAAAACAACTTAAGGCTCCGTCAAACAGAGAGCGTTTTAACGCCACGGTAAGATCATTTTACATCTTAGATTATTTTGACGTGGCGTCCTTAACGCCAAACAGAGAGCGGTCAAAAATAATTAATATTTTAATTTCAATAAAATGTCAAGCAGCTTGGATGAAGAATTATTATTATTTGCCGTGCTACGTTCTCGAAAAAGAAAAAGAATTTGCGTTCACGACATAAATGCCGAGAACTAGAATCAGACGAAGACCTCTTCTTTTCATATTTCCATATGTCTCAAAATGCTTTTGAAGATCTTCATGAATTGCTTCGCCCTAAAATGAAAAACAATTAACAAACTCGAGGAAACCCATTTCAACAAAAGAAAGACTAACAAATTGTTTAAGGTAAGCTATATTCATCATTTTAAGCTTTGAAATGTAAGTTATAAAAGTATCAAGTGCTTTCAGATGTTGAGTTAAGTTGCGTTTTTTGAATGTGATGTTTCGAAATTTATGTTAGTTGAGTATCCAGGTGATGTCGGAGATACAAGTTGAATAGATCTGGTTGGAGAGTCTTATTGTGCTGATGCAATGTGATATTCTGAACATATAGGAGACATAGTGTTTTGAGAGTCCGAGCTTATAACGGAATATGTTGATGCATATATCGGCTTAAATTGTTCCTCTATTTCTCTTAGTTCAGTATCTGCAAACAATTTTGCCAGTTCCACTTTGAGCCTTTTTTATTTATTTCCGAAAACTTTTTAAATGTGTCAGCGTAGCTTTGAAAAGAGATGATCGACGGCATCAAATTTAGACTTTTGTTTTGTCTTCAGACAATCTATGATTTTTTCCACATCATCCGGATAATGACGTTTTTTTCCGCTTTGGCCTCGGTGTAAGCACTGGCGATGTAAGCAATGTTGATGTAAACGCTGTAGGTTGCGTCGATACTTGTTAAATCTCTGGTGATGGCAATGGTACTGTAGGCGACCAGAGTTGAAACTATTGTATGTGAAGGTGTTGGGTCTAATGTTGTTGACACATTTGAAGAAGATGCACATGGAACTAAAATTATGTCCAAAAATTGTAGCTGACTATACCAAGGCCATTTGTGTTTCTTCGTAGACTGTCCTGTGCTGGCTTTCAATTGCTTTTTATGTCGGACACAGTTATCCCTCAAGTTTTTCCATTTTGTTTTTAAAGTTGAAGCTGAAAATAAAAACCAAAACTTTTATTTACTTTATTTTTTCAGATACTTAGCAACAGGTGATTCCTATCAGACTATAGCATTTTCCTATAGAATTTTCCCAATTGCGTGCCGTAAAATGCCCTCCCAATAGTGGATCAAATTATTTCTGCTACAAACTCCAGTCTCCACCTATACGTCGCTTACAGTTACACACACATCCACACACATACACACACAACTTCTAGCGAGAATATAGAAAAAGAGTATTTTCGAATGCAGATGTTGTGTACTGTGTTATAATTTGTGTGTGCTGTTCTGATAAAATGTAGTTGCATACTAGGGAGCAGCGTACATTGGATTTTGTTGTTAAGCAACACAAGGAATGTCTGATTACTTACTGTGAAGCAGTTTAATGCTGGTAAACTCTGTAAATAAATTCGTTGGACTGAAAAAAGAATCTGTTTTGTAAATTTTATATATTTATATTTTATTTTAACCGCTCCAAAATACCGCCCCTAGGGCCTTGGCCCCCCTCCCCCCTCACAATGTCACTGCTGGAAAGCCCCCAAAAAGTCAAACTCGGTAATAGGAAAGATATTTAATATTTAACGACGATACAGTCGCTGGCACGTATCCGATATCGGATATTAAGAACACTGTAGCCAGCCTGGGGGTCTCTCAGGGTTTCACCAAGTGAGAATGAAGGAGGCAGAAATCTTTCACAACAATGAATGGGAAGTAGTAGTTTACAAGAATAATTTTCCAGTAGGAAAAATATTTTATGTCTACATCGACGACATTATTATATTTGATAGGAATGAAGAAGAATATCTAATAAATATTGAAACCGTGCTCTCTGCACTAGATAAAGCGATTCTCAAGGTAGACGTGGATAAAACGCAATTTCTAATGCGTGAAACGAAATTCTTAGGGTACCTTATAACAAGTAAAGGTATAAATCCCGATAAGTAGACAGCAGAGTCAATATGCAATTTAAAAACACCAGAAAATGATTTCTGGGATTCATCTTTTACTACAGACGATTTATCAAGGACTTTGCCAAGGTCACGAAGCCTCTAACAAATCTTACTACAGGCCCAGGACGTAAAGAGTTCACAAACTTAAAAGATCTCCTGATGACATCCGACGTTCTCATTTTTCCCGACATTTAGAAGCCCCGTAACCATCACCGTAAAAAGCTTTGAAAAAGCAATATGTGTTTTTTTTTAAGAACGGATCATATTGTACGATAGCCCCCAACTTTTAACTCAGCCGTAATATAATGAGCATGGTGTTGCGAAATTTTTAAAAGAGATGAAATGATATTCTTTTACACAGAGGACATTTTCCCGATTTTCAAGAAATTTGATCACCAACCTGTTGCTACAACTTTTGCTAAACTAAAACCTAAAATAATTTAGCGACTTAAGCTAAATGATAATTTAAACCTAACTACCTTAACCCAGCCTATACTACCCCCTACCACGCTCTCATCCTTCCCACTGTCTCTCCTCGCCAAACGGGTTCGTCAAATACCCGAGGTATGTCTGGTAAGCTATCCAGCACACCCTACGTGTCTTGCGACACAAGTAATTGCTATCTCTCTGGCAAAGATTGGAAGAGATAGCCCCTTAACGTGTTTTCCAGTCACGACCTAAGTCAGTTGTAGAGGAAGTGCGTTGGTCTCGTTATGTCGTTGAAGCTGGGCCATGTCTTTCTTACTATGGCACAACTGGTAAAGTTGTTCCACCCGAGATTGGCTAGCTGCAGGAAGTGAACCTGTAAATTGCCCTTAACGACTCCTATCGGAATATTGACTCTTTCCGCTAGCGAGCCGTTAAGAGCTGACTCTCGCCTAGCCAACTCATCTGCTCGCTCGTTACCCTCATAATTACTGTGTGTCTTGGGACCCAAATAAGGGTAATTCCAGAATGGATACTTTGTTCATTTATTTCAAACCGGCATTGCTCTACCAGTTTTGAGGATATCACCGTTCATCTACAGGAGGACGGCCCAACAGACCATCCATACAGCAAAAAAAATTGTCTATTCACTCAGAGTAATAAATATAACCACTGGTATACATTACTGTATAACTGAACTGGTGACATCTTCGACCGATTACAGGACTCCCACGCACGGAATGGTAATCAATGACTTTGATATCTGTATATATACGGATGGTTCTAAAATGGACTGCATTTACTCGGACCAACTGAATATATCGTAATCGTTCCGTCTCCTAGACTCTATTAGTGTCTTTCAAACGGAGCTTCTCGCGATTCGGAAAGCCTGCTTCATGCTAAAAAATCTCCCGACGTCAAACCTAAATATTTCATTTCATTTCATTTATTTATTGATTCTATGACATGATACTACAAGATTTAATAGGACACAGCTTCTATACACAATTTAACAAAATATTTAATTTTTTAAATTTAAATTGAAATAGCTTAAGTTGAAATACTTATTATATATTTTAAGTGCAATTTGTTAAAAAATAATAAGGTAAGATTTTAGGTTGATACTCGTAGGTCCAAAAATATTTTCTGAAATATGGCTGATGAGTTTGTTCTCTGCAGTTCGACTGGAAGAGCGTTCCACAGTCGAATTGCTGAGATGAAAAAGGACCTTTCTGTAACCGTATGTGTAAATCGCAGTAAAATTAACCGCAAACCCATACGCGATTGAGCAAAGCAAAGCATTTCGTTTAAATACTGTGGAGATACTCTTTGTATACTATTTTGTGGAGTTGTAATAGGTTTCTCATTTTGTAGAAGTTATCCAAAGACATTCCATATAAGGTGGTTTTAAGCATAGCAACGCTGTTATATCTAGGAACATTATATGTAAAACGCAGGCAGTCATTAAAGGCCACGTTCATTTTTCGTTTGCACTTAAAATCCAAGCAAGGATATACAGAACAATTAAACGTGAAAAATGGCAAAACAAAACTCTTCACCAATCGTTCCTTCATACTGGGAAGAAGAAGGTAACACGAGTATTGAAGGCCCACCGTAAATTTTTCTGACTGCATCTCTAACAGCATCGCAGCGACTCAATGATCTATTTATGGTGTAACCTAAGTACTCAACTTTGTTACGTAAGATATGACATTATTATTCAAAACAGCAGAGGGGAAGTCATCAGAATCAACTTCCCATTGCAACTGTTTTTAGGGGATTTAACTTGTTATGAGGGCCTGTACCCCGTCCAATAACAAAAAAAAAAAAAAAACAAAACAAAAAAAAAAAAAAGGAAAAGAAAAATTAAAAGAGGTACCTTATCCCAGATGATTACTCCAGCGATCCCACGATGGTATTTGTCGTCGTCGTCCTCTCGTCCTGTCCTACTGTCCTTGTGCATCCTCGCACACGCACATCACATTGCAGGGTTGGGGTTTTGATGGACCAATTAATAATAAAAGAAAAAAAGGAAAACAAATTCCAACATACCTGTTGTCCGCTGTACCTACGGACATCATCCCTTCCATAGCCAGGTTCCCTAGATTTAGGGTTATTTTGATTCCTTGTGCACCTTTGTGCACAGGAAGCGATGTGCACACACCCACCCCAGTCCAAGGGTGGGTTTTCATTTATTTTTTTGAATAAAGTTACAAAAAAAAAGTAATTACAAAAAAAAAACACAGCGATTCGCCTCGCAAAATTAGAAAATAAAATAAATGTCAATAATCAGCTGACATGAGGGAGGGAGATACACCCGTCTCTCTCTCGCAAGAAAATTAATGGCGATCGGGAAATTATCTGTGGTTCAGGGATAAGATAAAAAAAAAAAAACGTAGAATTTGTTTGTCCATTATTTTGATATTATATGTTTATATATATTTTTGTGTTGGTCAGAAATTTTGTTCTTGGGTTACGTGAGAAGGGTCGTAGGTTATATTAAGTATGTTAGGTAAGTCAGTCAACAATAGTATATGTCAGGTTAGTGTATTTATGGATGTTATCGCTCAGGATTTTTTTTATTCAAAACGAACATTTTGTAACTGACAATGACGAAACGCAGGACATTGGAAAGGGAAATTTCTCATTTCAATGTCCCGAAAAAAAAAAAAAAAGGAAAACACTACCCATAGCCGACAAAGACAAAACATGACAAAGGAAAGGGGAAAAGACTGACGAAGAGAGGACAAAGTCGAAACAAGAAAAGAAGGGGAAAAGTAGGACAATGGGAAACAGATAACCCAGATAAATGAAACGGGTTAGTACATCGACCCCAAGAAAATCATTTCCTCAAGTCAAGTGCGAACAGCTGGTCGCCACAGCTGAGAAAAGAATTTGTCGGTAGCACTAAAATACAGTGAGGCGAAGACCTACTGTAGAAAATTAATTTCTGTCGATTTTCGATTTTCTTGGTAAGTTGGCACAACAGAATTTTTAAAAGTTTAGTGGCCTAAAATAAATTTTTAAGGAAAGAATAGAGCAAACCGGTCAGGACAACAAATAAAACTGGGGGAGCACATAGTACAGAAGACAAACGCAGGAGACATCAGACATAAAGGTATGTTCAATAAAATTAGGAGCGCTTGTGGGTAATTTTTTTTAAAAACAATTTTTAAAACAAAGGCAGTGAGTGTAGCGGAGTGGCGTAGGCCCCAGAAATTCTGTCGCTTGCAGTTTTCTGTCAGGGCCGGTTCAGGCACACACCGTTGCAACTGGACAAGGTCCGGTGCAGGCAGTGGGTAGCAGTAGCGGTGGTCCGCAATAAGAACAGGAAGCAAACGGTGCTCCCCCAACGAGAAAAGAAAAATTCAACGTTCCAGGAGGTGCTCCGTGGGACACCAGTGAAAGTGAAAGAATCTAAAGTAAAATTAAAATTTTTCTAAAGTGTTAGATACCACTCCTTCTGAGTGACAGTGAACTCTTTGAGGCTGCATATTTTTTTTTGATTTTAATTTCATTCAGATTTTACTTTGTGTGAATTCAAATTTTGAGTTAAAATTCTTGAATATTAAGGTAAATTAAGATTAGAATTAGTTTTTTGTGAATTCTGCTGAGAATTTATAGTGTCGAACGTCGCGTTGAACTCCATAAAAGAACAAAGTGTACATCCTTCATCGTGCTGCCGGCAGGACACCGGGGGACCAGAAAGCCGTATATATAAAAAAAAAAAAAAAAAAAACCGTGAGTACCTTTTGTCAATTGTGTCAAAAAAAAAAAAAAATATATATATATTCTTAGCAGAAAGGATAGGATTATATAATAGTATATTTAAGACAAAAAGAAAATTTATAATAAAGTGAATAGGGCGATGAGCCAACCAAAGAATTTTTAAAAGGATATGGGTTATTTCTACTCAAATATGAGGGAATAATTTTTTTATTTGGTGTGTGGATGGCCGGTCGGGCCGTCCTTCTATAGATGAACGGTGACAGGACAGGACGACTACGAACGATGATGACACAACGTAATGACTGACTAACTTCCACTACAACAGACTTAGGTCGTGACTGGGAAGCGCGTTCAGGGGCCATCTCTCGCAATCATTGGCCAGAGAGATGGCAATTGGTAGTGTCACTAGACACACAGGGTGGGCAGGCCAGCTTCTGCCACTTCCACCAGGCATTCCTCGGGTGCCGGACGAACCCGTTTGGCAGGGAGAGAAAATGGGAAGGACAATTGACGCAGTAGGGAGTAGAGTTAGGTTAGGTTAAGATAGTTAGGGTTAGTTCTAGGATTTAGCTTAAGTCGCTAGGTTAGTCTAGGTTTAGTTTAGGATAGTTAGGGTAAGTTCGCGGAGTCCTTCCCAATCTTTCTCCTGGCCATGGGCACAAGCCCTTGGATTTTCCTTTTTCTTTCTTTTCTAATTTTTTTTTATTCCGTCCGATGTCTAAAGTAGAGTAGCTTTCTTCTTTCTTTTGTTTTTTTTTTTAAAATGGCACGAGATTTTGTGTGCTGAGCAGGTGGTGTGAAGTAAGGTGGACAAGAACCACCCCGTCCGACGAGCTGAGCCGAGCAACCGCGAGCGTGCCGCCGTCCTCCTTACTCGCACCGAAGACGCCTCCGTGGCCAAGCCTAGCTCACAACAATGGCGCCCAACGGTATTTTTACCAACACCGGCTATTAGAGGCACGATTGCGACTCCAAGGGGACGATTTTCCTTTTTGAAGGTCGTCACCTTGGACTCATATCAATCAGCCTCATTCGCGATTAGATTTTTTTTCATTTTTAAATAATTTTTTTACTTTCCTATCTTTTACATTCAAGGGCTGTAAATGCTCCTTGCTTAGTCACAGACTGAAGACAGCACTCCTATCCTCAGGCTATAAGCTAGTGGATCCTGTGAGGTAATTATAGGTCTGTGAATAAGCAAAGAGCGGGACAAGGTGGAAAGGCCGAATGCTAGCCGCTGTCCTAGAATGGTGACGTGTAGTCATATTCTTCGTGAGGCGCAAGCATAAGCCGCGAAGCTTTGTCCGTGTTGGAGTTGATCTGGGAAATCCTGGCCAGCCTTCTATTGGGTATTACCTGATAGCAAGTAGTGGTAAGGAAGGAAAGGATCGGCTTTAACACCTCGTCAAGTATCCGAGGCACCAGTCACTACCCGACGATACTGACTTTACCCTGACGAGAACAGACAGACTCACATCTATAGAACGGTTACTGGAGAACCTGAACAAAAATCCACACACCAAAGCACATAATACACCCATTTTAATAATATTTCTTAGCATTTTGATTTTTTTTTAGCATTTCGTTTTTCACCCGTTTATTATTTTTTTTATATGCCTTTTTTTGATTTCTTTTACTATTTTTACGATTCTACGATTTTATTCCTTTTACTACAATTTTTTTTCCTGTTTTTGAATTTTTTTTTATTATTTATTTTTCTATTCTATATTTTTTTTTACCTTTTCTTTGAATTTTTTTTTACTATTTTTTATTTATTTTATTAGGGTTTCGCGTTTTTTTACTTCTACTACTACTTATCTTATTTATTTTCTGAATTTTTTTTGAATTTCGCATAATTTGAATTGAGCATAGTAGGGAATTTATTTAATTTTTATCATGGAGGGAGACAATAGGAGTTTAGGGGCAGTACCGAAGAACACTGGGTCCCAAGGAGCACTTCCGTCAGGAATGCGGGTAACGCGTTTAAGAGCTAGATTGGAACGCGAACAGGGAACTGACGGATATGACTTGCCACCTGCTACAGGGACTGACGGCAATTACGCAAGACAAGGAACGAACGACGACTATCTGTTCTTTGGCCAAGACGACGGAAACTACCCTACGAACTTCAACATGACAGACCATACTGCGACGACCAGACAGAAGGTAACTCGGTCCACGGTAGAGCTCCGTGAGGACTTAGAGAGAAGATCCCTTCCAAATGAACATGACCTACTTGACTTGTACGACGTACAAAACGGACTAAATACAACAGACACAAGACTACAAGCCAGAGAACTTGTAGGACAACGCAACCAACGGCTAAGTCTGTCGCTAGGCAACCAAGCGACAGCAACTGTAGCAGCGACCAGGGTCGGACAACAAACTTCTGACGGCGAAGACGACCTAACTGACCTGCGAAGTAAGACTGTGGAGGACACAAAACGAATAACACAAGAAATACAAAAGGTGGTCTCTCAAGCAGTAAAGAAGAACCAGGTTGAGATCATGTCGGTGTTCGCCGAAAGTATGAAAGATATGATGACTACTTTCCAGGAAAACATCAAGGCGATCAACGACAAGATCTGCAACTTGGAGCTCTCCGCAGCTGCGCAGAGGGAACCACCGACAACGAACGACCGACGAAAAGACAACACCCGACAAGGACAGTCCACTCCTTCGCACCCACTTAACTGGACGGAACTGTTACACCAACCAACGCCGACACTAAACAGACAGACTTTTAACCCGCCACCACACGAACGGCAAATACCTCTAAATGACCCACTACACGAACAAGCTCCACGCTTCACCGAACCTTTTCCACGGTTTTCGGAAAGGAAGGTGGACATTCATAAGTGGGGCATTAAGTTTGACGGGACACCAAAGACGATGTCCGTAGAAAGTTTCCTGTTTCGGGTGGAGACTTTGCAACGCCAAAACGGTATTAGCGACCACCAGCTGTTCACCCACTTCCACCACCTTGTAAGCGGTCCTGCAGAGAGGTGGTTCTGGCAATTCCTGCAGGAAAATGAAAGCGATAGGTGCCTGAGCTACCAGCGACTCAAAAGAGAACTGCTGAAACAGTTTAAAAATAATATTAGGGACCATGAAATTTTGAGGGCCATAATGGATAGGAGGCAGCAACCCCAGGAGTCATTTGACGACCTATACAGCGACGTACGGACGATGGTACTACAGATGACGAGTCGACCGAACGAACTTGACCTAGTGGACATCCTCCGAAGCAACATTAAGGACAGAGTTGCGACGCTAATCTTCGGGTGCTCTATTACGAGCATCCAAGAATTAAGGGATGAATGCAGGCGCGCGGAGAAGTACTTGACGACTAGGGAGACGAAATTTAGAAGACATGTTAACGAACTAGGAGACGAAGAAATTTTTAGAAATAGGGAAACATTTAGGGACTTAGAGGACGAAGAAGTGGCAATTGCTGCGCTTCAACGAAACAGGACTGACAGACAACCAACTTACATGAAGACAGACAGAACAAACAATACGAACTCGACCAACAGAACAGACCTGACTAGGAGTCCTGCTTCAACTCCGTCGGCGTGTCAGTCTACTTTCCATAGTCTGACGTGCTTTAGTTGTGGTCAAAGAAACATAAACTTTAGTTGCACACAGTGCCAGGGAAACCTGAGAGTCGGCAGTGCGACCGGGACGAACCAGCCGACCAAGACCACACTCCCGGAAAGCGAGGAGAAGACTTCCAAATTTTGAAGAGGATTCTAGAAGGTGATGATACCTCCACGAAGAAGGAAATCCCTCAAAGGAAGAGTCTTCACCAACGCCTGCAGGAGTATAAAGCCGCCAGAAAGCGTATCTTTGGAGAGGAATTGACTACGCCGGTGGAGAAGAGTAGGAATTATTTGAAAATTAGGAGGCTAAGGGAAATATGTGCAATAAACAGACGACGAAAGAGAGATATAGTAGCGACTGTGATAAATATTTCGGACGACAATAGGCCTTACGCTAAGGTTAGGATAGACGGTGAGGAGCTCATGGGCCTATTGGATAGTGGAGCTTCAATTAGTTGTTTAGGGAAGGGAGCGACTGACTTTTTAGACAAACATAACATAGTAATGACTAGGATGAGTACGGACATACGAACAGCAGACGGAAACCACCAACGAATACTAGGACGATTTAAGACAGTAGTCTCCTGGGGTGGCAAGTCTCATGAGTTAGAAATTTTCGTTGTGCCAAACTTACAGCAGGTCCTTTATCTGGGGGTTAACTTCTGGAGAACATTTAAGGTCGCTCCGAACATAATCAACGAACTCGACATCCCATCGCCGACGGAAGAACGGTCTCCGGTCCAGGCACTCTCACCAGCACAAGCCCAAGAACTGGAGAGAATCAAGCTACTGTTTCCCTCTTGCGCGATGTTGGGACTGGGTAGAACTAGCCTCGAAGAACATATAATCGAGGTGGATGACGAGAAGATTCCCATCAAGCAGAGGCACTACCCAGTTTCACCTGCGATCCAGAAGCTCTTATATGACGAGTTGGATAGGATGATCTCCCTAGGAGTGATAGAAGAGAGTAACAGTGCTTGGAGCTCCCCAGTGGTGCTGGTGAGAAAACCCGGCAAAAACAGACTGTGCCTGGACTCGAGAAAAGTGAATGAAGTAACGAAGAAGGATGCTTACCCGCTTCCTCATATCGAAGGACTGCTAAGCAGGTTGCAGGACACCAGATTTATTTCAGGTATCGATCTGAAGGACGCATTCTGGCAGATTCCTTTGGAGCGCAAGTCAAGGGAGAAGACAGCGTTCACAGTCCCTGGAAGGCCATTATATCAGTATACGGTTATGCCGTTCGGACTGTGTAATGCCGCCCAGAGAATGTGTAGGCTTATGGACAAGGTCATACCCTCTCGTCTGAAAGAGTACGTCTTTGTCTATCTCGATGACCTCTTGGTTTGCTCTCCAAATTTCGAGTCCCATGCCAGATTGCTGCAGGAAGTGGCCAAGTGTCTGAGGGAAGCGGGTCTGACTATAAATGTAGAGAAAAGCAAATTCTGTTACAAGGAGATCAAATACTTGGGATACATCGTCGGCGATGGTTGCCTACGAACTGACCCTGGCAAGGTTTCGGCGGTCGAGAATTTCCCAGTTCCAAAGACTCCCAAGCAACTCCGTCGATTTCTAGGGATGACGGGCTGGTATAGGCGCTTTATTCCAAATTTTGCGTCTATGGCAGCCCCAATGACCGACTGTCTGAAGAAAGGCAAGACATTCGACATGACAGACGAAGCACTGACAGCCTTTCAAAAACTTAAGACGACTCTAGTGACAGCACCGATACTAACGAACCCGGACTTCACAAGACGATTTTATATACAATGCGACGCATCAACATCTGGTGTAGGGAGTGTGCTGTTCCAGATGGACACGGAGAACAACGAACGACCGATAGCATTTATGTCCCAGAAGCTCAATTCTGCTCAGCGGAATTATAGTGTAACGGAACTTGAATGCTATGCGGCCGTTCTGTCAGTGAAGAAGTTCAGAGCCTATGTGGAAGGATTACCTTTCACTATTATAACCGATCATGCGAGTCTGAAGTGGCTAATGACCCAAAAGGATCTATCTGGCCGTCTGGCTAGATGGAGCCTAAAACTTCAAGGGTTTGACTTCCAGATCGAACATAGGAAAGGTAGCCAAAATGTAGTCCCTGATACTCTCTCACGTGTTCACATGGATGAGCTCAATCCTGAGAGTGTAATGCTGGAGGTTGACCTTAATTCACCATACTTTTCTTCGGAGGAGTACGACGAATTAAGGAAGACAATAAACGAAAACAAAGACCGACTTCCAGATGTTTGCGTTTCCGATGGATTCGTATACAAAAGAACAGACATACGAACTGGCGACGCGATACAAGAAGACAGAGCGTGGAAACTCTGGATTCCGAAGGAGTTGCGTGGTAGTCTAGTGGAGGCTGCACACAATTCACCATCTGCAGGTCACGGGGGTATCCAAAAGACTCTGTCGAAATTGAGACAGATGTTCTTTTGGCCAGGCATGGCTACAGACGTGCAGACTTTGGTCAAAGCCTGCGAAATCTGCAAGTGCAGCAAACCCCTCAACATCGTTTCTCGACCGCCGATGGGACAACAGACTATTACGGAGCGGCCTTTCCAAAGACTGTATATTGACTTCCTAGGACCATACCCACGTACTAAGAACGGACACACGCACATTTTTATAGTCCTAGATCATTTTTCTAAGTTTGTGTTTTTAAAACCTATTAAGAAGGCAACGGCTGCTGAGGTAGTGAAATACCTAGAAGAAAGCGTGTTCCATATCTTTGGCGTACCGGAGTTTATCCATTCGGACAATGGGAAACAGTTCATCTCAGAACTGTTTGCCAGCTTTCTGGGAAAATACGGGGTCAAGCATATTCGCACCGCGATCTACTCTCCTCAAGCCAATGCTTCAGAACGGGTTAACCGCTCCGTGCTGACGAAGATAAGATCGTACCTAAGCGGGGATCAGAAAACTTGGGACATCCACGTCAGCAACGCGGCTTTCTCACTGAGGAGTGTAGTTCACGATGCGACTACGTTGGAACCCTATTACGCTGTGTTTGGTACCCACATGGTACAACACGCGGGAGCGTATGATGTCCTCCGCAAACTAGGTACGGTCAAAGAAATGGACATGGAAATTATCGACAATAAGGACAAATTAGAGCTAATAAGAAGTAAAATATTTGACAATCTAAGACTAGCACATCAAAAAGCAACCAAAACATACAACACGCGAAGCAGAGAAGTCAAGTATAGAGTAGGACAGATCGTATATAGACGAAATTTCAAGCAAAGCAGTTTACCTGACAATTACAATGCTAAGCTAGGACACAAGTTTTTAAAATCAATTATTTTGAGAGCAAAGGGTAATTCCCTATATGAAGTAGGTAACCTAAGAGGCGAAAAGGTGGGCGTATACCACGCCAAAGATTTGCACACCTAGAGGCAAGTGTTAGAAAACACTCTCGACACACTCAGGCATGCCGTTGCCGGAATAGCTGTGATATATATGTATGTATGTATTTAGTTATGTCCTATAGATAGGGTATTTATTTATTTATTTATTTACTTATTTATTATAGAGTTTATTTATTGATAGAGATAGTTTATTTATTATAGAGTATATTTATTTACAGAGTTTATTTATTTATAGAGATTATTTATTTATATATAGAGCCTACTTATTTACTATATAGTTTATTTACATATAGAGTTTATTTATTATTGTATATTTATTTTATAGTTTATTTATTAGTGTTAGGTGGGGCGACCTGGATGTATCCAAATGCACCCCTATAATGATTTGTAGGTAGCATACGGGTACATCCACATACACCCCTGTGATATAGTAGCTGTGATACAAAGATCTGTGATATAGGACGTGCTTGCTAGCGAAAATATAAAGAAGTGCCCAGCTAGCCTCAACGGTTGGAGTAGAGGATCTCAGGGCGTAGGCCCTTGCCACACATTGGGCAATAACAACAACCAGAGATAGCCTAAAGCACTTGAACAACCCAACATAAAGACGACGAACCAGGCCCCCTTTTTTTTTACGAGGCCGGTTGGCTCACGACCACTCGCCAACCGTCGTCGAGCCTGTTACGAGGGCCTGTACCCCGTCCAATAACAAAAAAAAAAAAAAAAACAAAACAAAAAAAAAAAAAAGGAAAAGAAAAATTAAAAGAGGTACCTTATCCCAGATGATTACTCCAGCGATCCCACGATGGTATTTGTCGTCGTCGTCCTCTCGTCCTGTCCTACTGTCCTTGTGCATCCTCGCACACGCACATCACATTGCAGGGTTGGGGTTTTGATGGACCAATTAATAATAAAAGAAAAAAAGGAAAACAAATTCCAACATACCTGTTGTCCGCTGTACCTACGGACATCATCCCTTCCATAGCCAGGTTCCCTAGATTTAGGGTTATTTTGCTTCCTTGTGCACCTTTGTGCACAGGAAGCGATGTGCACACACCCACCCCAGTCCAAGGGTGGGTTTTCATTTATTTTTTTGAATAAAGTTACAAAAAAAAAGTAATTACAAAAAAAAAACACAGCGATTCGCCTCGCAAAATTAGAAAATAAAATAAATGTCAATAATCAGCTGACATGAGGGAGGGAGATACACCCGTCTCTCTCTCGCAAGAAAATTAATGGCGATCGGGAAATTATCTGTGGTTCAGGGATAAGATAAAAAAAAAAAAACGTAGAATTTGTTTGTCCATTATTTTGATATTATATGTTTATATATATTTTTGTGTTGGTCAGAAATTTTGTTCTTGGGTTACGTGAGAAGGGTCGTAGGTTATATTAAGTATGTTAGGTAAGTCAGTCAACAATAGTATATGTCAGGTTAGTGTATTTATGGATGTTATCGCTCAGGATTTTTTTTATTCAAAACGAACATTTTGTAACTGACAATGACGAAACGCAGGACATTGGAAAGGGAAATTTCTCATTTCAATGTCCCGAAAAAAAAAAAAAAAGGAAAACACTACCCATAGCCGACAAAGACAAAACATGACAAAGGAAAGGGGAAAAGACTGACGAAGAGAGGACAAAGTCGAAACAAGAAAAGAAGGGGAAAAGTAGGACAATGGGAAACAGATAACCCAGATAAATGAAACGGGTTAGTACATCGACCCCAAGAAAATCATTTCCTCAAGTCAAGTGCGAACAGCTGGTCGCCACAGCTGAGAAAAGAATTTGTCGGTAGCACTAAAATACAGTGAGGCGAAGACCTACTGTAGAAAATTAATTTCTGTCGATTTTCGATTTTCTTGGTAAGTTGGCACAACAGAATTTTTAAAAGTTTAGTGGCCTAAAATAAATTTTTAAGGAAAGAATAGAGCAAACCGGTCAGGACAACAAATAAAACTGGGGGAGCACATAGTACAGAAGACAAACGCAGGAGACATCAGACATAAAGGTATGTTCAATAAAATTAGGAGCGCTTGTGGGTAATTTTTTTTAAAAACAATTTTTAAAACAAAGGCAGTGAGTGTAGCGGAGTGGCGTAGGCCCCAGAAATTCTGTCGCTTGCAGTTTTCTGTCAGGGCCGGTTCAGGCACACACCGTTGCAACTGGACAAGGTCCGGTGCAGGCAGTGGGTAGCAGTAGCGGTGGTCCGCAATAAGAACAGGAAGCAAACGGTGCTCCCCCAACGAGAAAAGAAAAATTCAACGTTCCAGGAGGTGCTCCGTGGGACACCAGTGAAAGTGAAAGAATCTAAAGTAAAATTAAAATTTTTCTAAAGTGTTAGATACCACTCCTTCTGAGTGACAGTGAACTCTTTGAGGCTGCATATTTTTTTTTGATTTTAATTTCATTCAGATTTTACTTTGTGTGAATTCAAATTTTGAGTTAAAATTCTTGAATATTAAGGTAAATTAAGATTAGAATTAGTTTTTTGTGAATTCTGCTGAGAATTTATAGTGTCGAACGTCGCGTTGAACTCCATAAAAGAACAAAGTGTACATCCTTCATCGTGCTGCCGGCAGGACACCGGGGGACCAGAAAGCCGTATATATAAAAAAAAAAAAAAAACCGTGAGTACCTTTTGTCAATTGTGTCAAAAAAAAAAAAATATATATATATATTCTTAGCAGAAAGGATAGGATTATATAATAGTATATTTAAGACAAAAAGAAAATTTATAATAAAGTGAATAGGGCGATGAGCCAACCAAAGAATTTTTAAAAGGATATGGGTTATTTCTACTCAAATATGAGGGAATAATTTTTTTATTTGGTGTGTGGATGGCCGGTCGGGCCGTCCTTCTATAGATGAACGGTGACAGGACAGGACGACTACGAACGATGACGACACAACGTAATGACTGACTAACTTCCACTACAACAGACTTAGGTCGTGACTGGGAAGCGCGTTCAGGGGCCATCTCTCGCAATCATTGGCCAGAGAGATGGCAATTGGTAGTGTCACTAGACACACAGGGTGGGCAGGCCAGCTTCTGCCACTTCCACCAGGCATTCCTCGGGTGCCGGACGAACCCGTTTGGCAGGGAGAGAAAATGGGAAGGACAATTGACGCAGTAGGGAGTAGAGTTAGGTTAGGTTAAGATAGTTAGGGTTAGTTCTAGGATTTAGCTTAAGTCGCTAGGTTAGTCTAGGTTTAGTTTAGGATAGTTAGGGTAAGTTCGCGGAGTCCTTCCCAATCTTTCTCCTGGCCATGGGCACAAGCCCTTGGATTTTCCTTTTTCTTTCTTTTCTAATTTTTTTTTATTCCGTCCGATGTCTAAAGTAGAGTAGCTTTCTTCTTTCTTTTGTTTTTTTTTTTAAAATGGCACGAGATTTTGTGTGCTGAGCAGGTGGTGTGAAGTAAGGTGGACAAGAACCACCCCGTCCGACGAGCTGAGCCGAGCAACCGCGAGCGTGCCGCCGTCCTCCTTACTCGCACCGAAGACGCCTCCGTGGCCAACCCTAGCTCAGAACAAACTTTAGCTTATTTGTACCACACCAAGTTTGTATTCGTTGTAAATCCTCATTTAATCTTGCCACAGAGTCTTTCATTAATCCTTAAGAACGCGAAATATAAATAGCGACATCATATGCATACATGTGAACTTTGTAATCAGAGACTATTTGAGGAAGATCATTTATAAATAAAGAAAATAGCAGTGGCCCCAAAACAGATCCCTGAGGAACGCCAAAGTTCCCAACAGTTAAAGTAGAACTACCAACCGCAGTTTCGACTGTTTGAAGTCTGTTTTTTTTAGATATTCACCCACAATTTGAAGAGCTGTATTTGAGAAACTAAAATTGTTTCTAACTTTCATCAGCAATAAATTGTAATCAATACAGTCAAATGCTTTCGAGAAGTCTAAGAGCACCATAATAGCAATCTCATCAGAATCCAAAGCCGAACGTAAGTCTGAAGTAACTTTTATTACAGCAGACTCACAGCTATGTCCGAGACGAAAACCTGACTGCCATTTGACTAAATAATGTTGCATTTGATTAGACATAAGTTTTTCGAATACTTTTGCTAGAAAAGGCAACAAACTAATCGGCCTAAAGTCCGATGGGCTTGAATGATTTGTTTTTTTAGGCACCGGTATTAACTTGGCAGATTTCCATGGCTCAGGAAATTGACAGCTATAAACACATGCATCAAAGATATGTTTGATGTAGGGAACTATTATGGGTAAAATGAGTTTTATAAATTTAGGGGCAATGCCATCGAGGCCATAATGATTTAATGCTGCGAATTGCAATTATGATATCACCCACGCCTACACATTCAAAAAAGAAGGTCTCATACTGTACTGCACTGATTGCAGGAACGACACTGACACTTGAACCATGCAAATTTGAAGCAAAACATGTACTCATTTCTTCAGGCCTAAAAGTGCAATTAGACATATTTCTATCTTCAATCACTCCAACTTCTTTAATATTCTTCCAAAGCTCTTTGAACTCAACGCAGGGTTAAGTTTTTTGAGAAGATATGTATGTTTGGAACGACGTTATTGTATTGCCTTCTGTTGTAATCCGAAAGATTGTAGGTATCTTTTCTGATAGTCGAGCCGCAATCAAGGCCATTGATTCGGTTACCATATCCTCAAAACTGGTAGAGCAATGCCGGTTTTAAATTAATGATCAAAGTATCCAGTCTGGAATTACCCTCATTTGGGTTCCAGGACACACAGTAATTATGAGGGTAACGAGTGAGCAGACGAGTTGGCCAGGCGAGAGTCAGCTCTTAACGGCTCGCTAGCGGAAAGAGTCAATATTCCGATAGGAGTCGTTAAGGGCAATTTACACTTTCACTTCCTGCAGCTAGCCAATCTCGGGTGGAACAACTTTACCAGTTGTGCCATAGCAAGAAAGACATGGCCCAGCTTCAACTGACCTAAATCAAAAGAGCTACTAGGCAGATCAAGGCCTGTTATTGCCAGAATTGTGGCCATTATTACAGGTTACTGGCCTATAGGGGACCACGCGGCCAAACTTGGCATTTCGTTACAACACTTTCTATCGCAGCTGCAAAGTTCCTGGGAAATATGTATATCTTTCGTATTTACCCTTTTCATAAAGACAAATAATTAGACTTCGTATTTAAATGGATATTTGCTTCGAACGACCCATTATTTTATTTATTTTAATTTGTTCTTCTTTTTTAAAATTTCACTTTGAAAACCGATAGTTAACAAAATAATTGATCGTGTTTAAAATTTTTAATTAAATCCTTTGTAGACGAAATTTTACCTAATATCCACTATTATTAAAAATCGGAAAAAGCCTACAATCCTTACATTGGGAAAGCCGATTACCCCGAAAGCTTCAGGCGCCTACATGCAAGAAAAAGATATAGACATAATGCAATTAAGGCTAGGTTTATGACCTGAGTAGAAAATCATTTCCTAACTGTAAATGGTTTGGTAAACAAAGGGTACAATCAAGGACATAGGTAAATGAAATGCTGTTCGTGTTGGGCCCGATTGCACCACCTTTATTTCGCCCCTGATGTCAGTATAAACATACATACTTACAAAATATCTCTTGCTTTTACCATGCTGAAGAGACTTCATTCATAGTCTTAACAGTCTTTAAATTTTAACGAGAACAGATAGGTAGTAACCAGTAAATGGTGCAAAATCGGCTTAACTTCCCCACATAAAATCGAACCTCATTCTGAAATTGGAATTTCTATTACGAAAACTAATTTTATGGTTACACTTATACTACATACTGTTTGCTTTTACCTTGGTATTTTTTTTCTACAGAAAAGCTATCAGCCCTATTCCACTAATCCTTTGAGCGAAGAAATTGTTCACAAATCGAATGGAAAAACAACTCACTAAGCGAAAGCTATGAGAACGAATACAATCGCTTCCGAAATCCGTGAATACAAACATTCAAACGATGAAGTCAAATTATTACCAGATTAAATTGTCCAACGTTAAGAATGACCCTAGAAAAACATGGAATGTTTTGAATTAAGTTCTGGGGTATAAAAAACGTTCTGTAGGTGAAGTACAACTTTATCGGTAAAAAAGAGCTAACGACTATAGTAAAGTAATTTGCTGAACAATTTTCAAACCCGGCAAGATTGTACATAGATGCAATCAGACAATTTCTAGTCTTCAATATTATATACAATATATTGCACAGCCTACTCGTAAGTACTTAGAAGAAGGTTTATACAGTACTGTGTTCTCTATGAACAAATCAAAGTCCAGGAGCAGATAACATAAGACCAATTGATCTTAAGTTGAACACTGTAAATCTCAGCATACCTAAAACATATGATAATATGGCCAATGCACATATAAAGGAGGAGAAAAAAGAAATTGGAAGAAATTATAGGCCAATAGCAATTTTACTCGTTGTCGAAAAGTACGTATATGGAGGAGAATGTCGTAAAACGCTTAACAAATTTCATCGGAAAATACAAAGTCCTACAACCAAACCAGTATGGCTTCAAAATGGAAGGAACACAGGAAGACTGATGAGAGCGCTGTCGATCTTGGTAACTACAGGCGTAAAAAAGAGTCACCACGTACCAGCTACGTTTGTAGATTTTAGTAAGGGCTTTGGCACACTGGATAACGAAAAACTGCTAGACAGCTTATACAGAGAAGGAGTAAAAGGAAATATAGCGAGTTGGATAGAGAACTACCTATCAGGTAGCAAGGTAAGGGTAAAAGTATCCAATGCAATTAGCAGTGGAAAACAGTGCCGCTATAGTGTAACACAGGGTCACAGTCTAAATTAGATCCAATACTGTTCATCTTTTTCACCAATGAACTACTACACACATTTGAAAAAAGTACGATATTCGCTTATGCAGATGATATTACTTTTGCGGTGAAGCATATGTTTCTTGATACTGCGATAGCAATAATGCAGGAGGAGTTTGATAAGCTCACCGCAGTTCCACAGTTATCAAACTCAGTGATCACAGTTTGGTAATTAAGCCTGAGAAGACCCAGATGATGCACATACGCACGCCAAATAAACCAACAGCTGCTATAAATGTCTAACACAAAAATTAAGACTGTCCAATCACAAGAAGAAACGAACCTATTCAAATCATCAAAAGCATTAAATATCTGGAAATTAGCATAGACGATCACTTCATTTGGCACGAGCAAATACATCAATTGCGATTACAACTGAAGAGTACTGTTTTTGCCGTGGTGTACCTGAAAAGATATACTACCGCAGATGTCCAGAAACAGGTTTACTATTCGCTTGCTGAATCCTGCGTGAGATATGGTGTATTGGTCTGGGGAAAAGCATTAAAAACACATACGCATGAGATTCTGAGTCTTCAACAATATTTAGTTAAAATCATTAAGTGCAATACTAATCATTTCAGAGTTCTAGACGTCAATGTATATTTAACATAACAGCAGTCCTAGAGTACTATGATGAATTCCGTTTTCAGCTCAGATTCAGATTCGCCAGAATCAAAACACGAGGAGATGAGCTCAACAACTTTTGGAAATTACGGCAATCTACAAAAACGGAAGGAGACAGCTAATCTACATCATGCCAGCAATAAAAAATTCACTGAAAAAACCTAGAACGTTTTTTTAACGATAAAAACAGTAAAAAAAAAAAACCACTTTCTGAATTTAAATTATATTCACTAAAACCTAAACTTTGTCAAGATTAGAAATTTAAAAATATGAAAACGATTCTGCATAGAATTCAAAATTATTATATCTAACTAGCTAACCCGGCGAACTTCGTTCCGCCTAAAATTTATTAAATTATAAATGTCCCTTTCGAAAGTTGAGCCTCTCTATTGAAAGAATTAAATTGAATTCAATGCATTTTATTTACACGGAAAATGGATTTCACACATTTTAGGTCACTGCAACGCTTTGTGTGATAAACAACGTTGTTCGTTTTGTTGTCCGGAGCGTAAACAAACAATGCAGATGACTTTCCGACACTTGAACATACTCGTACCACGTACAATTGTCCGTGCGAAAGCAAGGAATTTCGAGATTAAGGCCACACAGTTGCAACGATTGGCCTTGCGAATTGTTGATTGTCATGGCGGGTGCGAGTCGAATGCGAAACTGAATGCGTTTAAATTCGAACGGCAAGTCGGTCGGTATCATCGAACTTACTCGCCTTTGAACTTGCCTTTGATTGTGGTGGCTTGGATGACATTGATCATGAGTTTCTTGACCCTCAATCTGGTTCCATTGCACTGTTTCGATTGGTTCAGATTGCGCAGCATTATGATTACGGAGTCGACATTGAGTTGTAAATCGTGCGGTTGTAGATCGGTCACATCCAACGAATTCAAAAATTTAATTGGATAGTTTGTTGCTTCGTCTTCATTTGTTACGGGATAAACCGATTTGAACGAATACAGTGTGGCTGCTATTTGATGTTGAATAATGAAATTCAAATCATCGACGTCCTTACTCTTCGCAGCTAATATCGCCCGTTCGCACTCAGCCAATCGGTTCAAATAAATGCGACTGGTGTTCGACGATGTGAATTCACAAAAATTCGGGGGGAACGAAATCAGACCAGTTGCAGCATCAATCGGAATTCGGCCATTTCCAATTGCCACCAGTTGTTTTGAGAAATCATGGGCTTCGGATCGTTCTGCAACGCAACTCGTATCTTCGTTGTCAACTGCAGCTTCTTTACGTATCGACTGAAATACACTAACTTCAGGTAAGCGTTGAGTTCATCCGCAGCTATTAATTTGAAAATGGTAGCCATCGTCGCCTTCTCAAAACATTAGCTGATATTGTAATGCGTCGTATGACCGGTTTGTCTCCGTGACGCGTTGAAATTGTCCGTTATCACGTCGCTTGAGGACTATGTCGCATGATTCCTCATTTTCGCGAACAATCACCACTGCAACTTCGTCAATTTATTCTGGGAACATTGAATTGTCATGCATGGGCATCATCAGGTCTTTTGTCTGCGCTGATGATGATCTTGTAATGATCAGAAGGCATCGCTTCCAACGCAGTTTTGAACACTTTAACCAACGCATTGCGTAGAAGTTGTTGCAGTTATTCGATGATCTCACGTTTCGTCGCACGAAAAATCGCACAACGTTGATTGAGTTCATCATTCGAATTTCCAAGGAAATAAATCTGAAAGAACTTATTATTTTTATTGAATTGCGGTAACAGAGCTCCCTCACGATGGTGGATTTGTCCTTGGATCTGAATAGTGGAAGGGGAATGGGACAATTGATCCACATTCGACATCTGGGTAAATTCGTCTGACGACATTGCCTTAAAGGTGGGATTGTAACCGCGTTCTTGGATAACAGTGGCTCCAAATGACATCATTTCAAAGCAGCCGTTACACTGTTGGGTGCGTGCGAGGAAATGACGTGATTGCGGTGTATCTTCATACAGAAGCGGTGGCGGTACCAAAACGCTAAGGTAGCAAAACGGGTAATTTGACTTTTCCTCCTGCATAGCACAACCCAGGCGTTTCCGTTGAGAACTTCGATGCATTGCAGTGCTGTGTTAGCACAATGGCCCAATATTAACGCACGGAAGATCATTGTATGCGAGTGTGGAATCATATGCAGCTCGATTTAAATTGAAAGGTGGCGCACGTATCCTTCGCTCTTCACGTCGATTGACGTTACGTTGATCTTGATCATCATTTGCACGACGGGTGGCTCTTACTACACGATCTGCTTGCATACGATCGGCTCTTTCTTCTTGCGAAAACGCGTCACGCATGTTAGCCATTTGTAAACGGGCTTGTTCATTGTGATGTGATGTGCACGCTGTTCATCCGTTTAATTCGCATGTAGGTAGCCACCCGCCTCGTATTTTTATTGCGAACTCCAATGTTCGATCGTCGTATCGATCCAATCCATTGAATTTCACTTGGTCACTGAGTAAATACCTTTATTCACTTCGTTGATCACAGAACAAAATACTTTCGTCGATTTAAAGGTGAAAAATAGCAGTAATTTGCGCACTATATCGAGACACAAACGCTTCGTATCAATCGTCACTGTGGAAAGTTCGAATATACTACTCAGCTGCTAACCGTGAGTCTGAGAGCGTAACTCCATCTGTTAGCGATCCCATTTCCGTGAGGGACAAAACTAACCAATTGTCAATTCTGTAGTGTTTGTGATTGCTTAGAATCAATATTTTCTCCTTCCCATACAAAATGGAATTTTCAGATATCGCCACCATCCACCCCTGAAAGTGTGCAATTTAAGGTTTTCACGATTTTTCGACTTTTTCGATTAAAAATTCAAATTTTCGGCTCCGTAGTGTGTTTACCTGGTACAATACGAATCCAACACAAAAATCCCCATGTAAATCGGATGATGTTCAGACGAGTTATGCGCGTTCATACCGACAACAATTCATTTATATATATATATAGATTGAGAGTACAAGAGAAACTTAAAAATATAAATAATCTGATTTATTTATTTAAGTTTAGTACAAGCTATAAGTTTAAAGCTAAATTAGCCTAACTTAACCTAAATTAAGCCAACAAATTTAAAGCTAACTTAAAAACTAAACTAAAAAGTGTAAATTTGCTGCACTGAAAATTGAAGGAGCTTGTACCGTTCGCCATGCGTAGCATTCTAGGTTCGTTGCAGCCATAGTTGGTGCAATGAAAGTTAAAGGGGGAGAGGGGTACAGATCTAAGATTGCGAGGGTTGGCGTTGAGGGATATCATTTGTAACAGGGCAGTTATGTCGATGTATCCCGCTTATAGCTGATATACAACGAGGATGTGCTTGTACATTTATTAATTTTAAACGATGCTCATAGCGAAGTAGATTTTATGTTTCGACCAAAGGAAGACCGCGTAGAACAAAATAAATGAGGCCACGTTGAACAACCTTAATTCGAAGGGAATGGGTATCGTGAAAGGGCGACCATACCTAGCTGGCATATTCAAGGAAGGATTGGTTTAACAAATGTGAAAAAGAGAGATTTCGTAGAGTTAGCTCTGCTAATAATGTTATCAATATGACGGCGACAATTTAGTTCTCTATTACAGATTACACCCAAATCATGCAATAGAGGGACGGAAGGGACAGGCTCGTCACAGATCAGATAGGATCTAGTGATTGGTGGAAGACGCTAACGGGAATATGTAAAAAAAGCTGAAAAGTTGTTCAAATCAGCTTGAAGTGGGAGAGAGTCAGAGGGGGGTGAATTGTGCCTAGAGATCTCCATGTCACCAGCGTAGATAGATAAATAAGAGTTTTCGATGATACAGTCAACGTTGTTAATAAACATAACGAAAATCAGAGGACCAAGATGGCTACCTTGAGGCACTCCGGATGTGGCTATAAAGGTGTCGGATACACAGCATCTAAAGATGACTTTGTATTGTATTGTATAGAAATTTGGAAGAGAGCCATGAGGGGTTGGACTAAATAGTTCGAACAATTCCTCAGAACTATAGAGGGTAGGCTATCGGGGCCGGGAAAATATTCGTACTTGAGTTATTTTATCTTTTCTTCTACGAGAGCCTCAGCTACATCAATTGTTTTTTATTAAGTTTGGCTAATTAATATTAACTTCGAACAAGTGGTTCTTAAAATATTGGTTGAAGTAATGCGTGAATAAATTTGCAATTATTTTAGGATCGCTCGAGGAAGTACTAGACAATTTCAAATGGTATAGTTGTCTGATTTCTTTTTTGTGTTAAGAGTTAATGAAGTGGAAAAATCGTTTGTGGGCGGAGATTATGCTGTGTTGTATGCAGTCTAGATATTCAAGATAAAGAGATTAGCAGAGTTCGGAAAAATGGGTGGATGCGTGGAGGTAATTGAAGAAGTCAGAATCAGAACGAGATTTAAGATTAACGCGTGAGTTTATTTCTTGTGTTGCGAAGCGACAACTCTTTAGTACCTCAGGGTGGGGAAGACTAGGAGTTCTTCTGGAACACGAATGGGACAGATTGTGTGAAACAGTTGAAAGTTTCGGAGTAGAACAACGCGAGGGCATTATCTATAGAAATGCTCGGATTTTCAAAAATAAATTGAAATTGACGTTACTTAGCAAGTTGTTCAGTTTTCCGAAGTTTGCTTTATGAAAATTAAATATGTAATACGTCTCAGTGTGAAGGTTTTGGTTCACAGACCTCTCAAGTTCTGGTAATAAATGGATAAGCATTGGGGAGATCTTAAAATAACATCAGGGGTGATTGCAGTTGAAACTTTTTTTCATATCAGTAGGTTCAGGTTGACATTCTTGGGAGAGGGTGATCTTAATGTTGGTATTAGGTTTCCCACTAATACAGATGGAATCAGCTTTATATAAGTAGTCAGGATAAAGATGGACACTTTCATAAATTGTACGATCTCTCAAACGTGACATTGCATGTGATGTTGGAGTTAGTGGCGCTGGTATTTAAAAAGGTGGGTGGGTTAGCACTAGTGGAGATAGATCTAGGTGGGGCAGACAATGAGGAGAAAGCAGTGTTAGAGTGTGAGAAAGAATAAAAGTAGAGTAGTTCACGGGGAGTGTCCTTAGTTTTTGGTGATTGAGATTAGGCAGGCGCGAGGTCAAATGGCACTCGCTTGGAATTCGTCAATCTAGCAACAGAATTAAAGAATAAAATAAACCCACTTTGAAAGAGTAATTATTACTCTCAGATTTAGAGTTATTGGTAGACGGGGGGTTATAAGAATGGATTGAATTAGAAGTATTGGGATTACAGTTGGGGTCATTATCAAGTTATTTGGTTATCTTTATCTTCTCCAAGGCGAAGACATCATTAGAAGTGCATTGGATTAGCCATGCGTATTTGAATAGAAACGTGATGTTGAAGCAGCTAAGCTTCCTCGATTTGGCTGGAACAATCTGTCGGCAGATGCTTAATGCGATACAGAATTTCTTAAGAAAATGGTTCCTTAACCAAGATCTATATATAATGAAGGCAGTGCTATCTTCATGGTGCTTAATACACTTCTCAAGTCTATCAATTCTGTTAGTAGAGACCAATTCTTCCCTGAGGGAACTTAAATTGAGTTTCAATTCCTCAAGGCGCTCAGTCTGAACAGCTGCTTCGGCAGCCACAGATCTGAAGATGGCTTATCATTGATTTGTTTATCACGTGCAAGGATCGACTCACGCAAGTACAATTTAAGGTCTTCGATTTGAATGTTATGTATGCATTGAGAGGGGAACCGTGAATTTCGTCAGCCTCGTGTTGAGGTGAGATTTGGCGAGCTCATAGCATGGTTTTGTTTATGGTTAATTCACATGGTTAATTTAATATTAAATATGGTTAATTCGCAAGTTGCTTCTCAATGCTTTTAAACTTTGATTTGTTTAGTTCACTCGCGTATTCCAGTGTTATTCAAAACGTCAACGGTTTTGACAACCTCATCAAACTTAGCGAATTGACGACATTTTTAGTTGACAGTTTCATTTCGTTAAGCATCGCTTTGGTCGGGTCATTGTGATATTTAATCGCCAGCATCAAATGTGAGATTGAAATATCTTTGCATTCATCGTAGAAAAAGAGGAAATTGTTTACAAAATCTTTCACATAAATTACAGATCTCATGCTGATCCCGGTACAGATGGGGTGGAATGATTTCCCACAAAGACCATTGCACTCAAGCAAATCGGCGTTGTCGTTACCGACACAATTGTTCTTAGCTAATAATTTTTCCAAGAAGGAAAAAAACGGAGTGAAACAAACTGCAGCGTAAACCCACTGAAGAGGTCGACGAACGACGGCGGAAGAACGCGTTTTTTTTTTGATGAGTCGGCGGAATATGGAAAGTTGTTTTGAGGAACAATGAACGGGAATTTGGGTTACGGATTTTTTGATGCTTTAGCGTAAAATGTAAATTATTGGAAACACGTCTAAACTCTACGACTGTAACTGACATACTTTTTAAAACTTTCAAGCAATGTTTAGTTTTTCCACCACCTTCAGATAAGTCATACTCGTAAGCTTTGTGGGTAAAACAACAATTGTAACGTTTTGAAGAGAAAAGGCGGAAAAAAAATGAATAAATTTACTGGTGCCATAACCGAGATATAGACAATTTACAGAAGTCCATTAACAAATTAAGTGATATTATTGCGAACAAGAATTCTGATAACAATAATTCTCAAAACAAATACTTTTTTGCTATGAGTCTGACTTCTCGTCTGTCTATGTATCTGTTTGGTTCTTCTCACATGCTTGAGAACCACTGAACGGTTTACGACGACATTTGGTTTTAAACTTCTGTATCCCGTTTAAAATGCAGTTTATCCACCAAAGGAAAGGTATTTTTAATTTTGAGTGCCAAAAGTCCTCAACAAATCATGCCACGCCTAGCTCAAGAACCACTTGAACAAAATGCTGGATTTGGTTTATAGTTTTTCCTATATAATCCAGTCAAGTAACTAAAAGGACAATCAAGGCAAACAAGTTTCGGCGGGATCGCTAAATCCAAATTCCAAGATTGAATTCCAAAACTCAAAATGGAACGGTTTTTCATAATTTTAACTTTGCATTTAGTGATCTCAAAAATACAATAAATATAATCCCTTTAAATCATCGCAATCATTTTAATTTGTTGGGCCCCTTTTAAATTTGAAGTCCCTTTGCTTTACTGCAGTAACTTAGGCAGGAATTGAGTTTATTTATACTTTGGAGTTCGCTATATTGTATATTGAAAAACTTCGGTTTCGGATTCAGCGACCCAGAAAATAGTTCTGCTACCTTAATTTTCCTTAAATTACCCTAACAATCTACTAATAAACAACTAACAACAGAATCCTTATAGTGACTGTCAGGTGTCTGTCCTTAAGTCTATCTGTGAGTCTGTTATAGCCTCATAACTGTTGAACTGTTTAACATAGAATGTTGAAATTTGGACCAGGGTTGAGTTTTACTAATCCGCAGAAGGATCAATATTTAATTTTGAACAAGCTTAAAACCAGAAAAGTCTTGGAGGTATAAATACAATACGAATAAAATAAATTACACGACTGAGTCTCGCGTATTTACACCTACATATGTACATGATGTCTATCAGTAAAAATTCAGATATGAAATTTTTTTTTTGTTCCTTTAAAATTCAAAAAATATTGTTTGACAATTCGTTAAAATTCCAGACCATTCTTTTTACAATTTTACAAAAACTTGGTACCCCATGAGCTTCCATATATCAAATATTGTTTAAATATTAATTTCGATTAAAATTGATTGAGCTATAGTCGAGAAAAAGCCATTTTTTAACAAGCACTTAGTGAACAAAGTACCGTTATATGTATTTTTTGGCAAAAGCTTGGTACGCTATCTAAAATCCGTTTTTGCGAAACATTTTTTTTTTTTTCAAAATCGGCCTTAGTAAAGTTTTTTTTTAGGGTTAGAATGAAAATTCTGAATTTGCCTCGAACTGTCACATCACAGACCCCAGATATGTATGTAGGATTGATATAATGAAACACACTTTTAACGTTATAATTTCACTTTATTAATTTAAATAATCTCCGCTCCTACTGGCTCAATGGTAGTTTGAAGACTAACTTTAGCTCTCTACAGTCTACTCTGTGGCGTTTCTTCACTGTCGCTTGTCGGTGTTTGTACATGTGTGTATCTTCGTTTATCGTTCGTTGGTACATTAGTGCGTGTGTGTATTATGTAGTTCTGTGTCGTGTGCTGTTTGTTCTATGGTGATCGTTCTCTTCTCTTGCTTGGGTGTGTATATTATGTACTTTGTTGCGCTGTCTGTTATGTGCCGCTTGGTCGTCGGATGGTTGAACAGTTGTTGTTCATGTCGCGTGATCTTTATGTTGTGTTCTGTTAGCTATAGGGTATCGTTTGTCTGTCTGGACCCAATCCCACATGTATGAAGTTTAAGGAAAATCCATTTCGCTGTTTAGGCTGCATTCGGCCATACATTGAGTCAGACTGACAGACAAAACTGAGAGACCCCTTTTTTAAGTTTGACGACCTTGCCCTTGGAAGTAAAAAGGACGTATATGCTACACGTAGTACATATATATGTAAAAAGTATATGTATAATAACTGTAAAAAGAACAGTATAATACGGTCGGAACTGGATAAGTGGAATGTGTTGTTTTGCGAACTTGTGAACTTGTTGTATCGCAAAGCCGCCAGAAGAAAAACGTTATTGTTTTTGTGATATTTTATTTTAGGAGACCTGCCTTGCGTTCCAGTTAACGAATTATTCGCAGATAAAACGAAAAAAATATCTTTTAAGGGGCTATGCCTCTTTATTAATCAAACACCACTTAAAAACTAAATACAATTTTTCCTTACAATATTACTTATAATGTTCAACCTGCGACCTCAGCATTAAACGTGCATGAGAAAATATTTCAGACGAAATATTATCATTAAACGTGCATGAGAAAATATTTCAGATGAAATATTATCCCGGCCGATGCACCCCATCGATATCTGTATTCTGCAGCGCGTGTGCTCACATTGCACCTAATTCGGTGCGCGTGCAGAATGCAGTGTGCTAACTCCTCCCTCCTTAAAACTGCGACCCGCAGGTCAGATACGTAAAATTGGTGGGGGGTAGAAGTCGCTTGTTTGTGGTACTACTGGAGGTGGTTGAACTTGTATAGGTTGCTTTTTTATTTTCTTACATTTATGCTTATATACTATGAAAAAAATAATGACAATTAACAAGTATATGAATATGTCTGAAATGATGGTTGAATTAGTTACAATGGAAAATTTCTTAAGTTCTTTATTTATATGTAAATCATGTCCAATTTTATATCTTTTACAGTTATGTTTTATTGGATTATGGGTGGCAAAATATGGAAGGTTGTTACTTCTCTGTTGGTGTAGCTGTTATCATTAATGATTACGGTTTCATTATCAATCTGCACTAGGAATGTCCCGTTAAGTATCTTGGTTTCATTAGCATACTTAAGAGTTCCGTTAAAATTTGTTAGGAAGACCGTGTTTTGCGTAAGGAGTTCAATAACTTGTTTCTTTTGGAACTGATAATCACACTTCGCATTTTTTCCTCTTACTAGTTAGTTAATGCAATTTTCAGGGGGCAACGTCTGCAGTTGATATTCGTTGTAGATTATTTTACCTCGCATTTTTGCACATATTTGTTTAATACCATACATTTCATCATGAGCCAAGAGGAGTTCGCTGGTGTCGAGGTGGATTCTCCTATTATCTTTGACAGAAGATTTGTTCATCACTTGATTGAATTTCTCTGTTCTGGTTTTCGGTAGAGATATGACATAAAGTAAAAGTGATTCCTTTTGCCACATATCTGGTTCTGCATACTCGACGGCCTCTATTTCAGTTTCATACGGGAGAGCTCTACTTGGGAGAGTACGTCTTGGATTTCTCGTCTATCCAAGGGATTAGTGTTCACGATTCCACTTTTTGCTAATTTCGCTGCTGAGGCCACTTCATTGAGTTCTTCTTTGATTATTGTGAGCTTGTTGTAGAGCATTTGCTAATATTTGTCAATGCTACTGTTCTTTGTTCTTCTGATTATCTTGTTGTAGTCGTCTAATAATCCTCGAGTGACCGTCATCAAGCGTTCGTTTATTTTATACTGGTCGTTGTTAGTCTCTATTATAGTATTTTGACTTTTCAATACATTGTCCCAATCTGTCGCGTCTGGAGTACAAACTATCCACTTCCAGGCGGAACCAATTCAATTGATAGATCTTGTTTTTCTTAGTCGTTTCCCGTGCAGCCTTACTAATAATTTCTCGATGCGTTCAAGCTGGTGGATCAGCTGTGGACGTAGAATACTGCTTTTGTCTATTTGGTCTTCTATTGTGAGTTTGAGTGTGTTGGTTATGTTTTCGTACTCCTTCAAATTGATGGTATGCACTATTTTAAATGCTCCGCTGATAATTCTGCCATTTCCTAGTTTTACTGTCACTATTGGTGTATTATATTCGAATACATTGGCCGCTCCAAATGTCATTCCTTGGATTAGCCTGGAACGAGAAAGGAAGTTGTTCTTCTCAGTAATGTTTTTATTCTGTCACTTATGAATTTCTTCCCGGTTTCCGTAATAATTGTAACCTTGTTGTCACGTAGTACCTTCTCTTTCGTATAAAGAGGTTTCTGTTTACCGTCTCGACGTTTAACCGCTGCATAGATTACATCTCCAGGTTGGTAAATCTTTGGTGTATTCCTCTTACGGTTTTCTCTGCTGTTTTTCCTCTTCTGATTCCTTTTGATTAGTTCGGAGAGATCTTCGTTTACCTTGGACTGAAAGTCCACGAGATTACGGTAGTTGATTCGTTGGCTTCTTCCGAGAAATATGTCACTCGGTTTCCTTTTTGTAACAGAATGTATGGTGTTATTATAGTGATCGACTGCTATATCTATATTCTCCTTCAGGGTCAGGTCAGGATATTCCTTCCGAAGACATCTGGTGATTTCTATGATCGTTGAGTGGACCCTCTCCACTGTTCCATTCACTTCACTTTTTTGGAGTGTAGTCGAATAGATTTGAATAAAAAAGAGATTTAATGTAATTTGAAATGATCGGACTTACGAAGCTCCTCTCGTTGTCAGTTACTATGGATCGAGGCACCGTTAAATAATGTAGGATCTTTATTATCTTTTTTCGTAGATAGAGCGCTGACTTTTCCTTGATATGGAAGAACTTTGCGAATTTTGACAGCTTATCGACACAAGTTATAAATTTCTCTCGATTTATTTCGAAAATGTCCATTTCTGTCGGATAGGTAGGAATTGCTGTTTCCTGAAGTTCTGGTTTCGAAGGGTGTCTGTCGTACTTGTTAGCTTTACATATTTCGCAGTTCCCCGTGATCTTCCTTATCAGACTGCTCATTTTTGGGAAGTAGTATCTTTCCAGGATTTGTTCTTTGTTCTCCCAGTCGTTGCGATGAGCTCTGTTATGTTCTTCTTGGATGATTCTCATCTTGTTTTCTTCATTACTCAGGTCTTCCAATATTCTCTGTGCAATACGAATTTTAAACTTACCAAAGTTTTCCTTATAGATGTCCTGGAGGAGCGGAATGTGTGTTTCTGGTAACTTGATCCCATTGATAATATTTGGGTTTAGCTTTTTCTTCAGGGTCTGTGTCAGGTTTTCTTTCGTGACTTTTTGGAAACGAATATAGTGCCTATAGAAAGTCGGATGGGGTTCTTCATGTGCGGACATTTCGCGTCCCTCTGAGATGATTATTTGGTTCCTGAACACGTTCAACGGGACTTCGCAGTGAGGGCTCAGGTCCGAGCTGTCTTCTTCGGCGCTGTGCATTGTTTGCGAATCCGATGTTAAGCTGTTGGCCTCTGTTTTCAGTCTAGACGACGCGTCTGCTACCAAATTTGTTTGTTAATTTGTGGTTAACTCGTAGTTGTATTCTTCTATTCGCGATTCCCACCTTTCAAGTTTCGCATTCGTGTTTCGGTTGCTCAGTGCAAAAGTCAGCGGTTGATGGTCAGTCAAAATCCGTATTTTCTTTGCTCCGTATAGATAATTCCTCAGATTGTCAAGAGCCCAGACAATCGCCAGCATCTCTTTCTCATTGGTGGCGTAATTTTCTTCTACCTTGCTGAGCGATCTAGAGATGTAGATAAATGGCCTGTCTTTTCCTAGTTCCCTCTGGGAAAGTTCTGCTCCTTTCGCAGTATTCGAAGTGAGGCATCCGTTTTTAGGATGAAGGGCTTCTCGAAGTCGGGAAATATGAGAATTTCGGATGATGTCGGAAGTTCCTTGAGATTTTCGAAAGCTCTGAGTTCTTCGGCGTTCAATCGGATTTTGACGTTTCTTAATGCGCTGGCCTTAACCTGGGCCCTCTCCCCTCTGGTGAGATTTGTTAAAGGTTTGGCGATCTTGGCAAAGTCTTTAATAAATCGCCTGTAGTAAGAGGTGAGTCCTAAAAATCCTTTTAACTCCTTGAGGTTTTCCGATGGTTTTAGCTTATTAATTGCATCTACCTTTTTCCTATCAGGTTTTATACCCTTATTTGTTATAAGGTACCCTAGAAATTCGGTTTCTCTCTTCAAAAATTGGGTTTTAATTAAGTTCACCTTGAGATTTGCTTCTTCTAATGCGGACAGCACGGTTTCGACATTCCTTAGATGTTCCTCCTCATTGCCACCGAATATGATAATGTCATCAATGTAGACGTAACATATTCTAAGTATGTAGGCCTTCAGGACATCATCTATGGTCCTTTGGAAAATCGCTGGTGCGTTCTTGAGTCCGAATGGGAACCTGGTGAATTAGTACTTCCCATTCATGGTGGAAAAGGCAGTTTTAGGAATGTCTCTTTCATCCGTACTTGATGAAATCCTGAGGTGAGGTCTAGGGTGGTGAAGAACTCCGAATTTCCCAGACTGGCGATGGTGCTGTTAATGTCCGGAAGCGGATATTTATTTATTTATTTATTTCATCAATGGATTACAATTTGTTGATTACAAAAAGAAAAATTCTTACGTAAGATGGCTATAGCTTGCTCAACTTAAGAATTAAATAAATTTTGTACAATGTTTTTAAAGGTATCCCTTCTCATTGAAAGCCGACCGACTTTACTACAAATAGAATTATACAACGATAAAGAACGAGTTAATGGATTAATTAAGACCATAATTAGTTCTATGAGTGGAAACATAGAAAATATCATTTCTATTTCTAAGATTTCTTTCGGGAACGTAAAAAGAAACTAGCGCGAGTAACTCCTCAGATTTGATATTATTATTTAAAATATCTTTTATAAAAATAACGCATTGGGCTTGTCTGTGATTTTCTAGAGTCTTTAAATCTATTAGCGCACATCTTGAAAAATAATCAGGCATTTCGTTAGACCATCTCAGATGTCTTAATGCGAAACGCGTGAATGTTTTTTGTATTTTTTCAATTCCGATAATAGCATTTTCATAAAATGGAGACCAAATGACACAGCAATATTCTAGGATAGGCAGTACCAAGGACAGAAAGACTTTCTTTAATATATACACGTTCTTAAAAACCCCTGAAATTCTTTTAAGGAAACCCAACAAAGAATTTGCTTTCGATATAATAAAATCGATATGCGCCGAAAAAGTTAGTTTGATGTCAAATATTACCCCTAAATCCTTTACCTTACTCACTTTAGAAAGTGGTAGATTTCCAAACCTATAAACAAAAGCCACGGGCGACAACGTTCTGTAGGCACTGAAGATTTTACATTTCGAAACGTTTAGTTCGAGATGGTTGTATTCACACCAATTCAAAAATAAATCAATATCGTTTTGAAATTTGGGACAGACGCTGTATGAAGCTAAATAATTATTGAGCTAAATAATTTAACATCGTCCGCGAACATCAGACAATCCGAAAATTTTAAAACGTTAGGAATATCATTCACGAACAATATGAACAAAAGTGGACTCAAGTGACTACCTTGTGGGAGACCTGACTCCACCTCAATGAAAAAGATTGAAAACCATCAATCTGAACAATTTGTTTCCGGTTAGATAAGTAAGACCTCAACCATTCCAAAAAATTTAAAAAAAAGTCCTAACTTATGAAGTTTTTGTAATAAGAGGCCATGGTGTACTGTGTAAAAGGCCTTAACAAAATCTGTGTAAAAGACATCGACTTGCATTCTGGTTTCTATAAAATTTAAGCAAAAATGTGAAAAGAGGCACAAATTGGTAGCAGTTGAACGGCCGCTATCAAATCCATGTTGTTTTGGGGTTATGGATTCTTTGACTGAGAAATATAGTCTCTGAGTTACTAATTTTTCAAATAGCTTTGGTACTGCAGAGAGTTTCGATATTGGTCTGTAATTTTTAACTAGGTGCTTTAGACCACATTTATAAATTGGATTCACAAAGGATATTTTCCAATCATAGATCAAATCACCAGTTAATAAAGATTTATTGAAAATAATTTTTAATGCGCTACAAAGTGACGAGGCACACTTCGAAAGTAAGAGCGGGGAAATTTTATCCACTCCAGCCTTTTTAGTTGAATCGAGTTCAATTAGACCCTCATAAACATCTTTAAATTTAAATTAAAATCTATATTAGGGACTATGTTTGAATACCAATCGTTTATATTAGAAATAACATCTCTGTTATAATTCGATTGAAAGTGCTTTGCAAAGAGATTGCAGGACGATTTGATGTCATTCGATTTTTCACCGTCGAGTTCCATTGCAATTGGAAGAAAAACTTTGTCGTATAGAATTTAAGAACACCCAAAAAGATTTGCTGTTCTTTTTAATATTTTTTTCGGCAAGACTTATGTGCTGATGATAAAGAAATTTGTTTAACAAATCAAATTCTCTCCGGAGTTGAAGAAAACGAGTTCGATCCTCTGATTTGCCTGATTTTTTCGATTTTTTCAATGACTTATTTTTAACGTTTTCTAAATTTTTTAATCTTTTATTAAACCATGGGAGCTTAAAAAAAGATCGTTTGTTAAAAACGGGGACAAACTGATTAACGCCGTTAAAAATTAAATTTTTAAAAGTGGTATACATATCACTAAGAGGTTTATTGCAAAATCTATGTTCCCAGTCAATTGAAATATAAAAATTGTTTAATGCCATGAAGTCGGCCTTCCTGAAGTTAAAGTTAAAACAATTTTCAGTTAAGCATTCACGAATTAGTTCTGAATGAACTAAATGCATAAAATTAAAAAATTACATAAACTGCTTTTTGATGTAGTTGATTATTGACTAAAGGAAAATCAGATTCATATAAATAGAATTTCATCTATTTATATATTTTTATTTTATATTTTACAAAATATAAGATCTAATGTTCGACCTAAACAATTTTTAGAATAATTTATTTGAAATAAATCTAACGAGGCTAGAGAATCGACAACTTCAGTCTCTATGTCCGTCGTGACATTAAATGGGACAAGAATTTGTTCTTCATTTGTAATCTATCACGATTCTATACTTCCTTCTCCCGTGGCGTCAGGTTTCTTAGGGACTATCCACAATGGGGAATTGTACGGGCTTTTCGATCGCCTTATGATACCATCCAGCAGCAATTTTTGTATTTGGGACTCCACTTCGGATCTCAGATTAACAGGGTACGGGTAAGACTTCGTGTAAATGGCTTCTTTCGTTGAGGTTCTGATTTCAGCTCTTATATTTGTATTGATGAATTCTGTATCGCTGATTGGCCCAAAAACCTTCTCATGCCTGTCGATAATACACTTGAGGGTTTTTTTTCATTTTGTCGGGTAAATGCTCATCCTTAACTTCTATATTATTGACTTGGACCGATTTCTTTTCTTCTAGGGGGATTTTTATGCCTGGACTGATAGTCAAGACGTTGTTTTTCCTGTCGATTATAGCTTCCGTCGAATGTTTTCAAGCCGGGCAATACGAAAAAATCCAGGATAGTGTTGTTTCCCGCCTTTTCGAAGAATTTTCCAGATACCTTCTTGTCTATTCGTATTTCGCCTCCTGCTGACTGAATCTTAAAGGGTTTTTGTGCCGGTTTTGCATTGATACCTAGTTCAGGTCTTATACAATTTGTATTTGCCCCAGTATCGATAAGAATTCTGAGTATGGAGCCCTCCTTGGTGACATACCTTATGTAAGGTATGCTAGAGAGGCACTTGTCATAAAATTTACCTCGGTTTCAGTTACTTCCTCCTCTGGGTCTTCTATCTCGTAGCTGAGAGTTGCAGTCTCCTAATCAACTTCTTGTTCATATTCATCTAGGTACTGTTCCTCTTCCTGAGTTTCTGTGTTGTACAGCCTCTGCTGGAGGGAAATTGTCCGAATGATTCCTGAATGGGTTGTTTTGATTATAAGATTGGAAGGGGCCAGATTTATGTAATTAACCTGTCTTGATTGGACAGACTGGTCAACGGACATGGGCACCGGGGGCTTAGGTCCGGCTGGTCGCGGTGGTGGAGGATAGTTTTTCTGTGGCCATGAAGGCTGGTAGCGATTTCTCTGTTGCTGCTGGTGATGAGTATTATATGCTATGTTCTTTTGTTGCGGAGGCAGAGATTTGTGTAGATGTGGAGGCGGTAGCTGGCAATGTCGCTCCTGTCTAGGTGGCGTTGGTATTTGGTTTAATGGAGTAGTTATGTTATAATCACTCTTCGGATGTAATGCCACGCCTCTAAAATTCAGGTTTTGCATTTCCAAGCAACACGCATACGCTTCCGGTAGCGTTTGTGGCTTTTGAATCATCAATATTTTGGACAGTTCTCCGTTCAATCCTCTTCTAAAGACGTCTAGAGCTCGGTGTCTGTAATTCTCGATTAGTGCTTTTACAGTCTCTGCACTATAGTCTTCCGTTTTGAGCTTATTTCTGATAAGCGAGAACTGATGGTTTACGCTAGCGTAGTATTCAACGATGCTTAAGTTTCCTTGCGAAAGGGTGCCGAGTTGATGTTCGAGGGTTCTCACATCCCTTTTATCAACATAGTGTGAAGATAAGCAAGTCTTCATGGTTGATGACTGCATCATCGAAAATGTTGTACGAAATAAGAGCGGCGTCAGCTCCGTCTCTTATTTTCTGACGAATGCTCTGTAATATAGCCCTGTAAATTGGCTTTTTTTTACAACCTCGTAGTCCCTCAAAATGCTTTGAAAGTTGTGGACCCAAGACACGTATTGTACAGGATTGCCGTCGAAAGTCTGCAGGTCCTTAACGCTGTCCGGCAATCTACTAATTTCTTTTAAATTTGACTCACTTATGGGCGGTTGTAGACTTGTAGTAACCGTGTTGCTTGTCGTTGCTGTGATTTCGAGGGACGCTAGCCTTCGCTCTAGTTCCTTTGAATTTTCAATCTGGGCATTTATTGCTCCAGTAAGCTGTGTGATGGCGTTTTCAATCCTCTCCATATTGCCAATTTTAGTAATTTATACTTTTATTTTTATGGGACCGCTATAACTTAAACGATTCTTTAGCTTAATGTAATAATTGTTTGTGTGTGTGTAACAATATTCTGTGATCTTAAATCTATTTCATTCAATATTTGTTTTTAATCAATGAGCTTATTTGTATGCAATTGGAATGATTTCTTTTCCACTTTTAAATGTTTACCAACTCACAGTCAATACTAAAATATATATATATACGCTTCACAAATTTAACTACAATTTTTTTCGTTAAAATGGTTGATATTTATTTATTTAATTTTTTTTTTATTTTTCAAATGGTTACAGTATTACAATAAAATCGTCTTAGTGTAGGTTTGACAAATTTAATATTTTTTTTTTATTAACCTAGTTTGAGTTTTAAGTGGCGCACTTACATGAAAATTATGATGCTGAACATAACTTCTGGTTCTATAGGTTCTTCGGGACGCTGGAACTGGTTGAATCGATGGTGATCTTCTTATTCAGCTGCTTCGTAGAAGTCTTCTGTTGTAGCGGCTTAATGTGGTTCGCACTCTTGTTCACACCTTCAACACTTATGCAACTCGGAAGGGGTGTATGTATCCTTTTTGACTGCTTCGTAGAGTTTCTGTCTCTTTTGTAGCGGCCTACTGTGGTACACTTTCACTATCACGTATGCACTTTTATGTCCTTTGTAGCGGATTTATATTATTTTTACTAAATTACCGTGTGTCCCTGCTCTGGCGCCAGTTAACGAATTATTCGCAGATAAAACGAAAAAAATATCTTTTAAGAGGCTATGCCTCTTTATTAATCAAACACCACAAATAAATACAATTTTTCCTCACACTATTACTTATAATGTTCAACCTCCGACCTCAGCATTAAACGTGAATGGGAAAATATTTTAGACGAAATATTATCCCGGCCGATGCACCCGATCGATATCTGTATTCTGCAGCGCGTGTGCTGACATTGCACCTAATTCGGTGCGCGTGCAGAATGCAGTGTGCTAACTTTCTCTATATTTCCTCAATGCCTTTAATTTCCTCATCCATCGTGCACTCTTTAGGTCAGTTCGGTAATTTGATCCATGCAATGCATTCTTGTGCTCGTTTGTTTATTTAAGTGGCCACAAGAATACGTAACACTGGATGTCGATTTTGTTTACAATATTTAATACGTATAATGTATATACTCGTAAGTATTTAAAACGTTTTACAATATTTGTAACTTCACAAAACAAATTAAACGTGGAATAGAAACAAAGGACACGGACTATACACAACATTGTATCGGTAACTTCACGTCCATAAGGAAGAAGCAGAAAGATAAATAAATAAATAAATAATAGAAATTGTAGAACAAAATATCATATTCAGCAACAAACAGATTATGCGAAAAAAAAAAAAAAAAAAAAAATGGATGCTAATGGTGAAAAAAAAAAAAAATTAAGGATCGTCATCGATTATAAAGGGTGGTTAAATTTTAAGGGCCGATGTTGAATGTGAACCACACCTAAACGTCAAGTTTTTTTCTGCATTTCATTTGACATTTCTCAATTTCAGACTAACTCAATTTGAACCATGGAAAGATACACAATCGAGCAACGCGTTAAAGTTATTCAGGCTTATTATGAAAATGGGCGTTCAAATCAAAATGCACATCGTGCATTTCGTGATTCTTTCGGTCAATTTAATTGTCCAAATGTGCGTACAATCGGAAAAATCGTGCAAAAATTTGTGCAAACCGGATCTGTAGGAGATTTGAAAACACCAGTGCATGCTCGTACAGCTCGTACTGCAAAAAATATTGCTGCTGTTCGCGATAGTGTGGCTGAAGAGCCGTCCACCTCAACTCGTCGTCGTGCCCAACAATTGCACCTCTCACGCTCGTCGTTGATGAACATTATGCATAAAGACTTGCATTTACGCGCTTACAAGGTGCAATTGATTCAAGAACTAAAGCCTTTTGACCATTTCAAGCGTCGTCAATGGTCACAATGGTGGCAAGAAATGGCAACAGTGGATGATCAATTTTCGAAGAAAATCATCTTCAGTGATGAGGCACATTTTCACCTCAGTGGATTCGTCAATAAGCAGAATTGCCGCATTTGGGCGAATGATAATCCAAGAGTGATTATCGAAAAACCAATGCACCCACAAAGAGTGACTGTTTGGTGCGGTTTATGGGCTGGCGGCATCATCGGGCCGTATTTTTTCCAAAATGAGGCCGGTCAGGCAGTTACTGTGAATGGTGTTCGCTATCGTGAGATGATAACGAACTTTTTATGGCCCGAATTGGAAGATATGGATGTGGACGATATGTGGTTTCAACAGGATGGTGCCACTTGCCACACAGCTAACGAAACAGTGGCTCTTTTGCGCAACAAATTCAATGGCCGTGTTATCTCACGTGGTGGCGATGTCAATTGGCCGCCAAGATCATGTGATTTGACACCGTTGGACTTTTTTCTTTGGGGTTATTTGAAAGAAAAGGTGTACGTCGATAAGCCAGCAACAATTCAAGAGCTAAAGGATGAGATAATTCGGCACATTAACGGCATAGAATCTTAATTATGCCTCAGCGTCATCGAAAATTTGGACCATCGGATGGAGGTGTGCCGCCGAGGTCGCGGAGGCCATTTGGCCGATATTTTGTTCCAAACATAATTGAACCATACCAATATTATCATAATAAAAATAAATGACAGTAATTTCCTAAATAATTTGTGTTTTATTCAAAATCAACATCGGCCCTTAAAACTTAACCACCCCTTATGAAATTAAATGATATCATTATAGGTATAGATGAGAAACACCCTATCCCAAATACAGAAAATATTCTAGAAAAGCTAGGAAAATGTTTCTATATATTTTACAACACCAAATTTTGCACAAATGCTTCCACCAAATTGAAATACATCCAAATATTTGGACAAAGACAGCATTCTCGACTACTGACGAACACTATGAATTTTGAAAAATTTTGGATAAAAAATGCACTAGCAAAATTCCAAAGACTTATGAATAATGTTTTGTCTGATTGAGTAAATAAGATATGCCTTGTGTATCTAGACGACATAATCATTTTCTCAACATCCTTATAAGAACATATTGATTCAATTGGGAAAATATTCCACAGGTGAAGAGAAGCCAAACTAAAAATACAATTAAATACACATGAAGTATTAATAAAGGAAAGTTTGTAGGCTATATCATTACTACTATTAAAGAACTTAGATACTACCCAGTCTGATGGCAGCAAAGGAACAACTAAGTTTTGAAGAAATTACAATAAATGCGTATGCAAAGTGAGAGAGTTAACAGTAATAATAATTCAGCCTACTCATATACTCGTAGTATTTGCAGGAACCCCTTTTCGATATATATATATATATATATATATATATATATATATATCTGCAACAATTCCTATTTTCCCAATGCGAAAGTTAAGCAAAACAGTCAAAAGTTCTGGCAGTAGATTGTCTCCGACTTCCAAACGTTTAGAGATAAAAGGTTAGCCGCATGTGCCGAGGCGTCGAACACAATGTGGAGCTTGGACGTCTCTTTGTCCTTGCGGTACACTGGGAGATGTGGTAAATAGTAGGTACAGCTTTCATTCGTCCTCATTGTAGGAGCGATTTCAGCTATACCAGCAGCTACCATTTCATTCATCGCTGCCACCATCCATGACGACGAAAACATATAAAGGAACAGTAGAAAATTCACTACAAGCAAATGCACAAGCTGTCTGTAAATATATATACGTATTACCGCACTGCATTGATTCCGTCGTATACAAGTTCAATGATGGCTGTACGCTCGTAGCATGGCTGGAAGTCGCTGTTGTTTTTTCCGAACGATTGGGTGTCGATAAAGTTGACGCGATTTTAGATTTTATAAACATAGGATCACACATAGTGGTTGCATGCCGGCCACTGCACGTTTTACATATGATTCCCTTAACTTTGCAACTTCTAGAATTGTGACCCTTCTTGCAGCAACGATAACACCTGCTTTCGTTCCGTAATAGTTGTTTTTTCTCCGATAACCCTTTGGCACTACAACATTCCTTCGTGTCATGATTTCCAGGTTTGCAGAACAGGCAGCTTTCTTTCATCTCAGTGGTAAATAATCCTAATGCTGTTTTAACAGTTCGTGGTGGATTCAGCGCCTTTGATCGAGTTATGTTGGATTTCGCCTCATTCGTCTTTTTAAGCGATTCGGCAAAAATTTCAGTAACCACTTCACTTGTTTGAAAATCCACGCTTAGTTCGGTCGGAAGACATCTCAATAAAACTCCCTTTAGCATTACGAAGTAGTTTGAGGTTAAAATTCCTAGCGCTGAAAGAGAACGAGTAGATCCGAGGACAGAGGTGTATAATCGTCTTAACGCGACTACATCTGTTTTGGAATTTACTAGCTGAATTGAGAGCAAACTTCGCCGTACTCCTACTTCAACAATGCAATAGCTATGTCATAGTTTGCTTCGGTGGGAGTAAGACCAGCCAATGTCTCCATTGCTTTGCCCGTTAAAGCATTTTCTAAATAGTTAAACTTGACTATCGTGCTCAAAGATTAATTTTCATGTATGAGAACCCGATACTGTTCCCAAAACGGAACCCAATCCTTAAATTCACCAGAGAACTTTCTCGGGTGTAGTTTTTACACCAAACGATGGACTGAGTGATTATAACGGCTATGCCGTTGCGTTTGGGGAAGTGGTCTTATGTAATGAATTCTCTGCAGCTGATGGCTAATTTTGATGTTGACGAACTTAAGCTAACCGGTGTTTTAAACGTGTGATTGCCGCAGTGGCCTTGTCTTCATACTCCGCCACACTTTCAGCCTCCTTGGCCATGTCATCCAGCTGTATGAAACCAACCACATCTTTATTAGCTTTTCTCAGACACTCGTGCGCGGTAGTTAGACGATTTAATGTTACCTCTAACTTCTTCAATGATGTCTAAGTTGCCCGAATTTTCACTGATTTTTGCTTCATCAGACTTCAAATAGTCGGCCGCGCTTTTAACGAGTCTGGTTACCTGACCACGATACGAAGCGTGACTCACTAACTTCATTACAATAGACGATTATGCGATAGTTAAACGAATTTGATTACGATTTATCATGTTTTGTTTCAGGTTTCTGTAAACTCTCCTGGGTTTGGGCACAAGATTTGGAAAATTGTTACCCGAATCGTACAGACCAAATAAAACTCGGATCGCTCTAGATACAAAAGGGAATTTTTTTATTAAATAACTTAGATAGTACCGAGGCTGATGACAGCAAAGGAACAACTAAGTTTTGAAGAAATTACAATGAATGCGTATGCAAAGTGAGAGAGTTAACAGTAACAATACTCTTAATTCAGCCTACTCATACTGCTGTAAATTTAATATCTGTATGTATGTGAATGCTAATGCTTAATCATTTATTTATTTATTTATTTAGCTTAATTCAAGCAGAACTTAATAACTACACTAAAACTAAACTTAAAACTAAAACTAAAGTTATTAGGGCGGAGGAGTGGAAATGGAGTTCTGGAGGGCGTTTCTAAGTGCAAATCTGCTGCAGTGAAATTCAAAAGAGCTGTGCGCGCCGTTGGCCAAACGTAGCATTCTAGACATTGGCTCTTTACAACCATAATTGGTGCGATGAAAATTGAGACGGAAGATGGGTACAGACCTCAGGAGGCGTGGGTTAGTGTTAAGGGAGATCAGTTGGAGCAGATTAGGGCAGTCGATGTTTCCTGCTAACAGCTGATGTACAAAGAGTACGTCAGCAATTTCTCGACGTATTTCAAGTGGCTGTACGTTAATTAATTTCAAACGATTCTCATAGGGGGGTAAGTTATGCCTGTCAGACCAAGGAAGACCGCGAAGAGCAAAACGGATGAACCTGCGTTGAACAGCCTCTATTCGAAGGGAATGGGTATCATGATAGGGGGACCATACTTGGCTAGCATATTCGAGGATTGGCCGAACAAATGTGAAGTAGAGAGATTTCGTGACGTAGGGGTTCGAGAATTCTTTAGACCAACGTTTTACGAAACCGAGCGCAGAGTTGGCTCTGCTAATAATGTTGTCAATATGGCAGCGGAAATTTAGTTCTCTGTCGCAGATAACACCCAAATCGCGTAATACAGTTACAGAAGGTACGAGCTCGTCAGAGATGAAATAGGATCTAGGGGCTGGAAGACGCTTTCGGGAATATGTAATAGCTTGACATTTGTTGACGTTGAGCTCAAGAAAATTTTTTTGGCACCAGGTTGAAAAGTTGTTCAAGTCAGCTTGAAGTGGGCAAGAGTCGGCGGGGTTTAATATGTGCCTGAAGATTTTCATGTCATCAGCGTAGATGGATAGATAAGAGTCTTTGATGATGAAGTCAACGTCGTTAGTTGACAAAATGAAAATCAAGGGACCAAGATGGCTATATTGAGGGACATGATATTATAATTAATAATAAGGATATTAAAATTCATTCTTTTATGAGAATATTCAAATTAAACATTTTCAATAACTATAGAGGGAATAAAAGAGCCAATCAAAATCAAAGCTATTTCAGATTATCCTCTTCCTAAAAACCAGAAACTATCAAACCAGTGAGTTTAGTAAAACTTTTGAGGAATTGAAACTTCTAACTAGTTCTGAAGCAATCCTGAAACATTCCGTTTTTAGGAAACCTTTTGTGTTAACCAAAGATATCAGTAACTTCGCAATAGAGGGTGTACTTAGTCAAGATCATCACCTCATTTATTATGGGAGTAGGATGCTTAACGCACACGAGCAAAATTATGACAGAAAGTTAATAATTAAATAGTACGAAGAGAGTGAATCACAGAGAGAAATTGCAAACATTTTTAAAAAGAGTAGAACTACAGTAGAGTATAGTATCAAACGGTATAAGGACGATGAAATAATTAAAAATAAAAAAAAACAAAGCAAAAAGTCTTTTCGGAGAAAGATGAAAAGTTTATTGTGCGGGAAATACAGAAAAACCCTAACCTTAGTGCTCTAAAATTAACGAAAATAGTCAAAGAGCAGTTGACAAAGGAAGTCAACTCAGAAACGCTGAAGCGAGTCTTGTGAAAAAAGGCTACAATGGCCGAATAGTTAGAAAGAAGCTCCTTATTACCTTTTGGCGAAGGGTAAGTTGTTATTGTGCAAAGAAGAAACGTGTAGCAAATGCTTTTATTTTTTATTTTTGTAAGGTGTTATTTACTAATAATACTGCTAAAAACATTAGAGCGACCGTAAAACACGGTGCAGGTTCGGTAATGGTATGAGATTGTGTAGGAGCTGCTGGCAGAGGAAATTTACATATTATAGTTAGCATACTGGACAAATATAAGTATTTGTTCATTATAAAAGAAAATGTGAAAGACAGTGCTGAAAAACTGGGTGTTGCAGATGGAATTGCGTTCTATCAGGACAACGATCTAAAACATACCTCCGATGTAGCTCGCGAAATTAATAGATGCCTAGCCTAGCAGTTATAGCAACAAAAGTTTGCCATACAAAATATTAAAAAAACTTTATTTTAATTTTGTATATATTTTTACATGGACTATTTCTATTGTGAGGTATGAATATGAATTTTGCTGTATTTTTATGTAAATTTGTTTAGAATAGGCCGCTAAATTTGAGATTTTTTATGTTTACGATTAAGCTATGATTGAAATCATTAAGTCTCTTGAAATAATAAAATAAATTTTCATTTTCGTTTCTGATCTAAGGGCGGAAGATTTTCGTTTTGGGACACTAATTTTTTTTTTTTAAATTAGGCGCGCCAAAGAGGATATGAATACTCTTATACTATTACAGGTCACGGGCCTTCGCAGTAGAGTTGACTTAGCTTTCGCAATTGATCGACTTTTTTATTTATTTCAGACGAAATAAATAGATGATTGTTGGCACCAGGATTTGAACCGTGAACCAAGAGCGTGACAAGCGTTGATGTTACCACTACACCACGGCCACCCTCTACATACAGTCTGTTCAATAAAAAACGGTAAGCGATCGCGGTTTTTGTTCGTTATGTGTTTTTCAAACTCATTGTGTACTAGTCTCCGGCGCTTACTCTCTATCGTCAATTCATAATGAGCTAAAAAATTTAGACCTATAATAGGATTCTTAACATCGGCGATTATGAAATCCCATGTAAACAATTTATCTTTTCCTAGTTGCAACCTCATTCTTCGCTTTCCGTATGTTCGATTGATGGTACCATTCGCAGCGTATAGTTTTAAATCTTCTGGGTTTTTCGTATTATCTTTAATTATTGTGTACTTTTTACGATCATAAAGAAAAAGTTTTTTAATTAAAATGAATAGAGCAATGCAAATGATTCATCTTGCACGTTTGAAAGGCGCTAAAAATTTGAATCCTGAACCTAAAGGTTCAATTAAATTTGGTATGTTGGCCTCTCCTTTGTCTTTGTAGTTTAGATATTATATTAAATTCTTAAGAAAAAAAAAATTATTTTTTTAAATAAAAAAAACACAGATCATTCACGTTAGATAAAAAAAATTATTATTTTTGATTTAAAGTTATAGCATCACTTATGCGTTTGTTTTCCAAAAGGTGAAATAGGTTTAATTCCAAGCTGTTCTGGAGAGAACCTACGAACTTCAGCTCGTCCTAGGGAGTTTGATGGTAAAATTTAGTTATAGATATATTATTTCGGTATATGTATTAAAGGCAACTTTCGCTTTATTAAATATTGTAAACGAGGTATTTGTACCAGTTGTGGCTAATGAAACAGCTGCAACCTGTAAATGACCTTTCCAACCTCACTATTCGATTCAATTTATCATCTCATCCATCTTTTCTTCCAATGACGAACGCTCATCCTTGCTTCTCGTTTGTTTTAACACTTCAGCTGATCGAGCTTCTGCTATCTGTGTGAATTCTCCTACCTCCATAATTTTGTCCGCTAGCACCGTTAATTCGCCCAACTTGTTGCTCGTTTGAAAAGTTGCCTGTACCTACGTGGGTAGCCTCTTCAACCATATAGACTTCAAAAAATCATCGATGATTTTGCCTGCAGCTAAATTTTTTACTCCTGTTCCTAACTCTACTTCAGACAGCAATTTTTTTTATCTTCGTTTGTTCCGTATCTGTGAAAACCGCAAGTATCCTTCTTTTCAAATTATCGTATTTGTTAAGAGTCGGGGATTCTAGAACCGCATCCGAAACTTGCGTGAGTATGCGACCTTCCATACTGCCTACCACTATACTAAATTTTGCGCGATTGGATGTCACTTTGTGTGTGACAAATTGTGCTTCCACCTGTCCAAAAGTTACGTCGGATACGTCACCTTCGCTCACATATAACGGCATACGCCCTTTTGCTTAGTCGGCACTTTGTCGCAATAACTGCATTTCCCTTATCTCCGCCTCATGCCATTAGCATGTGTACAAAGAGAGAGGACAAAATGCATTTGGCAACGGATCATTAGCAGTATCACCAATAGCAGCAACAGTAGTAGGAGAAAGATAATGTATTACATTTGAGCATTTAGGTTTAGAGAGCGCATTTCGTTTTTAGAATAAATTTAAATGAGCGCACTCTGATACTACTGAGCCACATATCCGAATTTAAAAATATGTCTATCATATCTTCTGGAACGCCAAGTTTAAAGTTGATATGATTAAGAGCATTTGTTGAAGCAATTAATTATCTTGTGGCATTTCAACTTCGACTCGCCCACATTAAATGCCGATGAAACGTAAATAAGTATGGAATGACGATAAATGCAACCATTCAAATTAGGTAATGACCTCAAGTTCTAAACCCATAGCAGAATTGCTAGTTCCAACGATTGCTCTTTGTCGTTTTTTAGATTATTTATAATTAACCATTTGCCAAACATTAGGGTTACCCTCCCGCGAATTAGTAAATGCGGAAATAGATTTGGTAGCAACAGAGTTAGAGGCAGCAGTAGAAGTAAATATACGAGTTGAGGGAGCAGCAACAGTGATAGCAGCTGGAGCAGGAACAGCATCGAGACTGAAACAATAGGTACATCATCGGGAACAGTTGACGAAGTTTTATTGATTTTAATCAGGGAGTGCGCGGACTGTTTGACTTCAATTGACTCGTAGAGGTATTATGTTGCAAATCAGAGGCTTTGATACGAGAGGGTTCATTGACCCTACCGGTTGTTTGCGAGCGAGTCATCACTTGAGATTTTGCACTACTGTTCATAGAAGAACGAGTGGCGAGTTATTTTAAATCAATAATTTCTTTATATAATTGTTAAATTTTAGAAATTAAAAAGTCACTATTGACCAAACTTTGGCGACATTTAGGGCACTGTAATGTAACCATTATAGAATGCAGGAAATAAGAATAGCAAAGAGTTAAAGTATTTCCACAATATTAAAAGAAAACGCTTCCAATCACTGAAACAGAAAAGCTGATTGACTGCTGTTCGCCCACGCTCTCTCTCGCTTACTCCCCGATTACAGATTATGCTCTGTTCAATTGTAATCACACCCTAAAGTTTATTATTGTGTTGTTGACACCTAGAAGACACCTCTAGCGCTAAAATGTATTATGACATTTGTTTTATTTAAGATGATTGTCGGCTTTTCCGGTGGGCATCCACTTGGAACCCAGACGACGAGATTGGTGGACGTGCAGAATAAAGAAATCGGAAAACAGCAAGTAAATCGAGTGCCTTTTTTTTTCTTCAAAAGTTCAAGTTTTTTCAAGTTTACTTTTGCACAAGTGATTACACCATCATTTTGGTCCAAACGAGCCGGATCACCAGTTTTTTAATTAATTTTCTTGTGCGAAAAAAAAGTGTGCTCCAAACCACTTTCTCCTCATTCGTCGTTGCCAAAAGCCAAAAGTGCCAAAGGTGTGCGTTCCATCCCGCCTTGGCATTCAACTCATCGTTCTTCAACACAACGTTGGACAAAAAGTGTACCCCAAACCACACTTTATCCTCATTCATCGTTGGAAAGGCCAAAGATGTGCGCTCCATCCCGCCTTGGCATTGAACTCATCGTTTTTCAACTCATTATTGGAAAAAAAGTGTGCTCCAAACCACACTTTCTCCTCATTCATCGTTGGGCAAAAGGTGTGCTCCAAACCACATTTGTTTTCACACGTCGCTGGACCAAGTAAAGATTCGACAGCAGCATCACTCACACTCTTCATCTTTAGCATCAACGCATACGTATATGTACAGGTATTTGTTATTTTAAATATCTCCATTGCATGAGTGAAAATTTTGTAGTTGTTTGCATATACTATATTTCTATATATTCATCAATCGGTATTATATGTATTTCGTTCATTCGCGATGAGTTTGGAGGACGTAATTTTTGCTGCCGATCAGCTGGTCGAATTTCACGCTACGTTCCGTGAGGAACCTAGCTCTTCCTATTCGCTTTCTCTTTTAGAAGCATACCAGATTAAATTTCGCGATCTCTGGCTTCATGTCAAAAATTCTTATAATGACTTTGTCTGCGGGCGACGAAGAGCTGAATGAGTCCCTTAGTGTAGTAAAAGCTAAATACCAGAGTTCATCCAACACATATTTATCTTGTTTAAGTGAGCTTTTGGAACGAAAAAACCCTCAACCAGAGAAGATGCTCAATCCACTTCGTAGCGCTCAAGAAAGGGCGAAGGAGCCCAGCTCTATCCCCAGTGCTCAAGGAAACCTTCTCACTGTGTGATACAGAAGTTTTTTATGGAAACTATTTCGAATGGCCCACTTTTAGGGATATGTTTACAGCTGTGTATGTTAATCATCCTTACATCAGCTCGGTTCAAAAATTATTTCACCTTCGAGCGAAGACCAAAGGTGATGCCCTAAACATCGTAAGCAAATTCTCGCTTACAGATGAAAATTTTGATTTGGCCTGGAAGGCCCTTCAAGATCGTTTTGAAAATAAATGAATTTTAGTAAACAATCAAGCGAAGCTAATCCTCAGTCAGCAACCAATCCGTCTTGAGTCCGCCAAAGCCATAAAAGAAATCAAAACATCATTAATGATGCATTGCTTGCATTAAAGTCTTATGGAGTAGGTGTAGAGGGGTGGGATGCGCTTCTTACATACTTATGCTCAACGCGACTACCCGACAGAACTCTCGCTCTCTGGGAGGAGTCACTAGATAAGCCGACTGAGATACTCTCATGGGAGACCATGAACCAATTTCTTTCCAATCGGTATCGAGTACACGAAAAGTGTATCCGACTAGCACCCGGGGAATAAATCGAAAAACTCACTTCCCTCAAATATCAGGACTGCCCGTGACCGCTCTCATTATTCCAAGATTGCCCAGCTCTGTAGGATTTGTAAGAGTCAACATCCATTACGGCTATGTCCGGATTTTCTAAATATGAAAACCGACGCTCGAAGAAACGTAGTGTGCAAGCACAAGTATTGCTTCAACTGTCTGGCAGTAACGCAGACTGTACGTGAGTTTCGAAGTGCTAATACGTGTTTTAAGTGCAACAGCAAGCACCATTCTTTGCTGCACGCCGACTCACCGGCGACTACGACTAGCTTCGTTTCTACATCAACGGACCCAACTCCGAATGTACAGTCCACCCCAGGCATATCTCCTAACGCCTTCTTCGCTACCACTAGTCGTCAAGCGCTATTAGCTACCGCGATAGTTCGCATTCAACATCATGGTTGTGATTTTGATCTACGCGCCCTACTTGACCCTGGTTCGGAAGTCTCATGCATTTCAGAGGAAATTCAACGTCGATTAAAGTTGCCTACTCAATCCGTGAGAGCACATATTTCCGGCATGAGCTCAACTCTGGCTCATTCAAACCCTGTTTATTCACTCTTCTATCCAAATGCGATGAGGACTTAGAACACCGTATTCGGGTGGGTTTTATTTGGCCCTCTTGATCCACCCACACGCCAAGCTCCCTGTTCGACAGTAGTATCGTTTTTTAATGAAATGACTCTGGAGCAAGATGTCCAGAAGTTTTGGAAGCTGGAAGAGCTGCCACAAATTCCAGTGCTTACTGCAGCCGAGCAATTCTGTGAGACACTGTACGAAGAGTCCACCTTTCGAGATTCGACGGAAAAGTATGTAGTGCGAATGCCATTTAAGGAGGCTTTTCCCCAAGGTCTCCCGCTAGGGGATTCGCACGATATGGCACTCAGACCCACATTTGAAGAAGGATTATGATTCAGTGTTGTTAGAATATGCCTCATTAGGTCATATGGCACCCATACTTCCACCAGAAGAGAGCTCGAACCAGAAGGCCAATTCATACTACCTACCCCACCATGCAGTTATTAAACCCGACAGCCTCACCACGAAAGTAGGGGTTGTCTTCAATGCGTCACATGCAACCTCTAACGGTACAAGCTTAAATGATGAACTATATCCTGGTCCCACTTTTCAAAAGGATATTATCTTGCTAATTTAAAATTGGCGGTCTTACAAGGTTTTTAATAGTGACATAGAGAAGAATCGAATACGTTGGATTGCTTCTTCTGATACTTTTTCATTTTCGGTGCAACCAATTCCCTCTTCACAATCATTTACTAAGCGATCGGTACTCTCCGTTATCGCCAAGCTATATGACCCTGCCGGTTGGCTGGCTCCAGTTGTGGTTACAGCAAAGATACTTATGCAACAAATATGGAAGGATCAAACCGAGTGGGATCAAGGACTTTTGTTCGCTACCGAACAACGGTAGAAGATGTTTTTATGCACTTTTCCTGACATTGCAACCATCCGTATTTCTCGATGGGTGGAGTATACGCCTTGGGCATCTTGTCAAATTCATGGGTTTTGCGACTCATAGGAGAGTGCGACTCATCGGAGAGTGCACGGTAGAAGATGTTTTTATCCACTTTTCCTGACATTGCAACCAGCCATATTTCTCTATGGGTGGAGTATACGCCCTGGGCATCTTGTCAAATTCATGGGTTTTGCGACTCATCGGAGAATGCATATGCTGCATCGATGTATCTCTGGACTCAACAAAGTTCCGCCTCTTATACGTTGCATCTATTGTGGGCCAAATCGAAAGTTAGCCCTGTAAACCCAATTTCTTTACCCAGGCTGGAACTGCAGGGAGCTGTCCTACTTTCTAGAATGGTGCGGTTGATTAGGGAAAATCTTAGCCATCTTAACATAGAAGAAGTTACCTTGTGGACAGATTCCACTATTGTACTGGCTTAGTTCAATAAACACCCGAGTTGTTGGAAAACTTTCGTAGCCAACAGAATATCCGAAATCCTGAGCAACACTCCAGGAGTTAAATGGTCTCACGAGAGGTTATATGAGAACCCGGTTGATCTTGCTACTCGCGGAGTGAATCCTCTCGAGCTGCGACTCAGTCGGCTATAGTGGCATGGTCCGAAATGGCTTCAACAATCACATTCTGCCTGGCCTCATTCTCAGCCAGTCCCTCCTGTGAAATCACTGTTAGAATGTAAACCCATTAAAACGTTTTCCAACCATGTTCCGCCTGATTTCGAAATACTTTTGCGTCGATTCTCTTCTTGGCGCAAGGCCATTTGTGTCGTTAGCTACATGCTTCGTTTCCTTAATGCAACTCGGAGTAAAATCTATCCAGCAAAAAATTCGGCGATCACGCTTTCACATGAGGAAATCAGCTGTACTAAAATTAAACTCATTGCCCTTACCCAACAAAAATATTTTCCAGTGGAGTATCAGTCTCTGTCTGAAGAACACCAAGTAAAACCCAAAAGCTGGCTGTCTTGATGCCGATGGAATAGTCCGTTCTCATGGACGATTATCGGCTCCTACACTGCCGTTCAAAGAGCGTTGTCCGATTCTGTTGCCATATAATTCCCATTACTCTCAGATCTATGTAGCATATGTTCTCAAACTTTCACTACATGGTGAAACACAATTAATGGTTCGTCTGATATGTTCCGAATACTGGATTCCTAAACTAAAAAACCTGGTCAAAAGGTGTATCCGTGACTGTCAACCCTGCATCCGATACAAAAGGAAAATGCACACTCAATTAATGGGTGCATTACCAGTCGAAAGAACAACTCTTAGTCGTCCGTTTACCAATACTGGCGTTGATTTCGCAGGTCCGTTTTTATTAAAAACCTATTACGGTCGAAAGTGTCGCCTGGATAAAGGTTATGCGTGCCTGTTTGTCTGCTTTGCGACTCGAGCTATACACTTAGAAGCTGTTAGTGATTTAACTGCTCAAGCATTTCTTGCGGCTTTTACTCGTTTTGTTTCCCGCCGCGGTACACCCGTACAAGTGTTTTCGGATAACGGAACTATTTTCGTGGGAGCCTCCAAATTGCTGCTTCAGGACTTCCGCGAGGCTCTTCTTCACTATCCCGAAGAAAATCCTCTTCATTTCACTCAAATCAAATGGAACTTTATACCACCGGGGTCTCCTCATATGGGTGGCTTATGGGAAGCCGGTGTCAAAAGCTTTAAGACACATTTCCATAAGTTCGCTGGGAGTGCGAAGTTTACATTTGAGGAATTTACGACACTTCACTCACGCATTGAAGCAACTTTGAATTCTCGACCACTATCACCCATCTCGGAAAAAGTACTCGATATCGTTCCGCTCACCTCTGGTCATTTTCTTACGGGTGGCTTACTACTCAGCCTTCCTAAGCCCACATATACAGATCAGTCTCTGAGTATTATGAATCGCTGGAGAAGTATCAAGATTCTTCATCATCAATTCAGCATCTGCTGAAAGGATGAATATTTGAAGGAGCTCCATAAACGTTTTAAATGGAAATATCCCCAGCGGGATATTCAGGTTAATGATCTAGTCATTATTCGGAACGAAAACCTACCTCCTAATGAATGGAACGATAGTGGCTCTGATCAAAGAGTCAGAGTTGTCGACATCCAAACTCAAACAGGAATTCTCACACGATCGGTCGTCAAACTTTGCGTCCTCCTGCCTCAGTAATGTCGTTCAAACCGCGTACATTCTCACGTCTTTGGGGCGAGCTATATAATACATGTAAACACACATATAAAAAAAAATGTTATCGACACATGGATCCCACAAATACCATTGGAGATATTTACTATAACCCATATCTACGACTTTTTCTTTAAGTATTAACTAAGATGTACCATTCGTGAATTGTACTTTCTTTAATTATCTTATAAACTCGTATTAATTCTAATTAATGTTTTCTCTAAAGTTGATCCTCTCTTGAATAGTTTTTATCTTTTTGCATTTATATTCCATAATTCTTCAAGTAGTTATCACTTAGGTATCTACTCTCTTTGTCAACGTATGAATTATATTGCAGCAACTGCTGCAAGGGGGCGGTAATGTTCAATTGTAATCACACCCTAAAGTTTATTATTGTGTTGTTGACACCTAGAAGACACCTCTAGCGCTAAAATGTGTTATGACATTTGTTTTATTTAAGATGGTTGTCTGCTTTTCCGGTGGGCATCCACTTGGAACCCAGACGACGAGATTGGTAGACGTGCATAATAAAGAAATCGGAAAACAGCAAGTAAATCGAGTGCCTTTTTTTTCTTCAAAAGTTCAAGTTTTTTCAAGTTTACTTTTGCACAAGTAATTAGACCATCACGCCCTCTCACTGTGCTCGAACTCGTCGCTGCAGGTCGCCACATCCCTCCGATGTTATTTAGTTTCAATTTCGAGTATCGAGTATCCTCCTTGGTGACACCATTCCCACCCGGGGGTGGATCATTTAAATTCCTAGTATAAGTTAACGGCACATACTCTGCATGCTCCCATATCATCCATTCATTTCCCATTCCAGAGGAAACATTATGCTGACATCGTGTCTGGGGTATCGGACACCTGCATTCAATCACGTAGCAGAGTGAGATCCGAGAGGAAGCGCATATAGAGTAAGGTAGATTAAGTAGCTTAAGTATTAATAAGAAAATTATTTTTAAGTCAGTCTGTTTGGAATCTTGAAAATGATTGCTGCCAATCGGAATAAATATTTTTTAAAAATAGGAAATTAATTGTAATTTGTTTAATTTATATAAATGAAAAATCGTGCAAATACAAAATCTGTTTCTGAGAAGGCCGGTACTTTCTTTACGTGTCCTATGTTCCCCCTAACCAGCTTGGCACCCCTCGCACCGTTATTTTATTTTGCTTCCATACGAATTCGGTCGAATAGTAAGTTGATGTGAACTTGTTCTAGCCCACCGCGTTGCGGAGGAATACTTTATGTCCTTATTCTTATTTCTCTTGCTCCTCGATCCTTGTTTTCTCTTTCTTTCCCTTTTTGTTTGGCTGTTCCGTCCATATCTGGTGCTTTTGAGTTCAAGATATTCTCATTAATATCCAGAAGGGATCTTGTCTTTCATCCTTCTACTGAACAAGTTCTGATGGCGATTTTACTGTTGTGCCATAAGCTGTCACGTTATAAAGCATAAACTTTTGAGCTCTTTCCAATAATCTTCAAAATCGACCGTTTCATATTTTCCACAGTTGTAGTCAAAAGATGACCCAATAATTTTAGTCACGTCGTCTAACTAGTAAAGCGTATTCCTCTAGCAGATAGATTGTCCTATGTGTGATAAAAGTTATTATGTGATGACTTTCCTCTTAGCCCAGACAAAATTTGTAACTACCATTCTTCATTTGCAATTTAATGGCAATGAAAAAGGTGACTGTGCACCTTAGCTTCCTTTGGCAAACCGGTACTACTGTGCGCTCTGTTCCTTATTTTTCACTTGTATCTTCTGAACACTCATAAATATTTAATACTTTCTGACCCCTCAGGCTTCGCTCGGGTGTTTTGGAAGTGCATAGTATTAATAAGTAGATATGAACATAGCATCAATTCTTATCATTCTTCATCTCTACAATATATTATCTAAAAAAGCCGAAAAATGAAATTAAAATTTGATATCAAGGCAAATTTGCAAAGTTTCAGATTTAAGTCATTTTTATAAACTGTGTAACTACGTATATATATATTATTTAGTTCGAGGTCGTATTGATGAAGGATGCACCATGAGGTGGTAAAGTCTGTGCATTCAACACAAATGTAACTCTTGAAGTGAAGTGAATCTTCTTATCATAATTTGTTTACTACCTACTTTTGAGCTTACTTTTAATACTTTTGAATTTACTATTTGGTTTTCGCTTCTCGTTGCCCTCGATTTATTAGTAAAAATATAAGAACACCCTGCTCTACAAGTCAACGCGATTATTAATTTTTAGTTTCTCTTTTGTTTCTGCACTTTGTTGATGAATTCGCCACCACCTATCCTTATTTACTCTATACTATAGTATAGAAGTTTCACTTTTAAAACTACATAAACCAATCGAACACAACAACTTACAATAACTTATTTTAACTAATTCTAATTCTAATGAAAAACTCAAAAATATTCTGAATAATACCCCAAAATACTTATCGTTCATGCAATTACCGACAAATTTTTACCCAAAAATCGTTTGTTGGTACATTTAAACAGCAAGCAACTGTAAACAAACTATTGTATATTTGTCAAATCAGCTTTGATATTTGTTTACCTACGTTTTGAATTAGTTTCCAAATATATACTACTTTTGTGGGATATCTTGGCCATTTTCTCTTTCTATAATTTGTCTCCTAACTTTCAACATTTAACTTTTCCAATTTTTTTTCTCTAAAAAGTAGGAAAACATGCTTTAAGTATAAGTATTCAACCTGCAGTATACTGCTGAAAACGCGAAGAATGTTTACACTGATAATGATTTTTTTAAAACTTGTGGTAAAAGAGAGCTCATGCTGAAATACATTAGGTCCCCAGAAATATCCTACCCAACAATGCTGCATCTATTCATCCACAGACCTCGTATTCTGTGTACGATAACGAGGAAGACCAGCACGGAACACATCCCGGCAATCACGCCGGATGAACAGCACGAAGCATGAAAAAAGTTAGGTGACAACAGAGCACCTGGACCCGACGGCATCTCAAGTATGGTGGTCAAAGCGGACGCCCAAAAGAGATCTTCAGAATCTAGTTTTACTATCCAAAGGAAACAAGCCACCCGGAGAATCTTCGTCGTATTGGCCAATATACCTGATACTATGGGAAATATCCTAGAACGTATCATATACGGCAAACTGATCGCGGTGGCAGAGAATAGTACTCTGAGAGCTCTGTCAGATGACCAGTACGATTTTAAAAAATCACGTACTTCTCAACAACACAACGAAGCAGCCCCATCGACATTCTCGTCAAAGAGATTCAAAGCGCTTACCTTAAGCGAACCGAGAACGGTCAAGAAGATAGCGTTACCAGGAAAAAAAGGGCAACATCTGTAGCACTTTAGCAAGCCAGGTAGGATAATAAAGTAAAAGGCAGATGAACCCACAAGCTGATACCACCATCGAGGTCTGGACAAAAAGAGCACACGGGGACTGCAACTACCACCTTACGCAGTTCTTGTCCGGGCATGGCTGCTATCGAAAATATCTCGAAATGGCAAATGCAGACTATATAGCATAAGTTGCTAACCAGCCCCGCGAAGTAATACCTATCGGCAGTCCCGTGGGGATTAGTACGTAGGCGCACTCCTGGCATTGATTATTCGAGTGCGTATATGCTGCGAGTCCGAGCTTTTAGTATCTTTAATAGATTACCACATCCATTGGCGCATTCCAAAAAAAAACAATGTTAGCCACTGCTGCATAGATGTTGGCTGTGGTCTCCACTGATAAAAAATTGTTGGCGATGATTTGATGAATTGTTTTGAGCATTACTCAGCTTGAAGACAACGCGGAAAGATCATTTATAGCTCAAATAAATCAGGGACGAATTTACTAAAATTCAAAACATTTTTGTTTTGTTTTTAAATCCGATAAGCCATTATTGAGCTAGGGCTGTGTCGATTTTAACCCCCTCTCTTCCACTTAAATCTCGAATTTTAGAGTTTCTTATCTCGGATCTACAGACAATAAGGAATTACTGTGCAAAAATATCAAGTTTCTACGTCTAGAGGTTTCGGAGAAACTGTGATTACTATCATTTATTGTAACCTAAGCGCTCGTTTTTATAGTATTTAAATAATTATTTATAGTATTTAAATAATTATTTATATACTTATTATAATTAATAATAAGATTATTCTAAATTCAATTTTGTATCAGAATGTTGCTGCCGAACAAGCAGTGGGGAGTGATGAGTGGGGGTGCTTTAAAAGCTGTCTCCTCTCTTTTCTAAAGTTTGCAAAATTCAGTAGAACATCGATCGGTTGATGTTGAACAGATGTGTGTGAGTATCTATTTTGTTGATGACGTCCGTTACCAGTTTTGTTTTCTACATACCGCCAAATAGTGTTTTTAATGTATATAAAATGCACATGTGTAGTGTAGTTAGTCTTCTTGCATTGGGCGACTTCAATATTGGAGATGTCACTGGGAAGCATGTGGATGGTGATATAAATTTAGTACCATTAAATTTTAAACAAGAATGGGAAGAAATAGTCATCAATGATCTTTTGAATTTATCACATTTCCAAAAACAATATTCAGAATACTTTGAATAGAATTTAAGATTTGACACTTTTTAACAATGAAATTAATTTTAATATTTCAGAAGCTTTGACTGATTCCAATAAAACTCACCACAAAGCTTTACTTTTACGATTAAATTATCTTAATTACTCTAATCATAGTAATAAGAACATTATAATAATTCTTCATGGGTTTTAGTGAGCGTTGTCAGTTGAAACGTGCTCTCGGTTAAGCAATGATGGTGTTAAACGTTAGTGTTTTATTGAGTGTGGTGTTATTATTGTGGATTTACTTTCTGTGGTCACGAAGACATTTTTATAGAGTAGCATGTAAATTACCTGACCCATAGGGCTACCTCTTCTGAGAATTGGATTAAATATGACAAATCCTGAAAGTAAGAGCATTTGCATTTCCTTTAGTTTATGAAATCCATTGTCTTCTCATAATGTTTGTTGTTTTTATGTTGGATATAATCTTCAACTTCAAGTTAAGCGCCTTATATTGTTACCAAGAGAAATAATCTAGCCAAAATAATGTCCGTTTTCTTAACGTATGGACTTGGCTCATAATAAGCCAAATTCTATTCATTGTGTTGGTGTAGTTTTCAATAACTTGGTTAATAGACATGATAAAAGAAAACAAGGTGTGTTGATTCCGACTGACAGTTGCACCATTTTGATTTCAGCAGCAGAATATGGTATGGCTTTAAAACTTATATTTGCATTTCTAAAGGATATCTTCTTATTTACGCTATTAGTACTGCTTATGGCAAGCTTTTTGTGACAATACTACTTTTCACATTTCAGGTAGTTAGTAATACCCATATTGTCACAGTTATCATTTAGCGTGGTTTAGTTGTCAGTATATATTTACAATTTTAAGGCCTAACTCCGCAAATAAAAGACTACACAAGTAGATAAATAGCTAAAATACAAACTAAATACAAGGATGAATTCAAAAAAGGTATTATGCTATGCATAGGTGAAAACAGAAATTATAAAGTAAATAAACGTTCATAGCTGTCAAGTGTAATTATGTACTGTCATGCAACAAAAGCTAGCATATTCCGTAAACGTTTTGATTTTAATGTATTATAGTTTAAGTCGAATTTATCGCGGTTATGATTTACTTCCCTTGACATGCTCGAAAGCGGTTCATTACATTACATTGAATAGAGATCTAACAGAAGAGGACAGTCACCATATGATGAGAAACGTATAGGCTCATTCCAATCCAGGTAACGTAGTGCAAAAAAAAACAAATTTGCGCTGAAAGGATTCAATACAATCAATATTTTCTGAGTGCATTGGGGACAAAACGTTAAATGTATGTGTTAGAACTGGGTCAGAGTACATGGAAATTATTTACTCCAGCTATTTATGAAGCCCAGCCTTGCGTTGGCCTTATTCACAATTTCTTTAATATATAACATATTGATGTAATGGTCTTGAGCGCAGGTTGGTTGAGTCTGTAATTACAGATAATAAGATTACTCTCTCTTGGAAAAGACATCTACTGACATTTAGACATGTTCAAAAATAGATAATTGTTAGAGCACCATAAGTCATTTTACATATTAGTGCAATCGGGCTGACAGCGGATAAGTTAAAAGATTTTAATGTCATCAGCGTATATCAGTATGCGAAAGCATTTAATTATTGTCACTACATCATTATTCGTAATTGCAATTATAAATAAAAGCGGACCTAAGCGGCTTCTTTGGTGTACACCGGTTGTAGCAGAAATCATTCTGGAAGTTATTCCTCTAAGTAGAACCTGATATGTACGTACGTCCTTCATGGTAAGAACCTATCCATCAAACGAAATGCTCAGTGAAACGTAATTTTGAAAAGAATAAAACTGCGTAAGTATATAACCTGTTTACCTTCTTCAACAGCTTTGTTGATAAAGGAGATAAATTCCAATAAATTAGTAACAATGAATATATTACCCATGAACCCATGTTGTTTGGCTGTTAAAAAGGCTTACTATACAGCTATAAGTATACTCAAAGAGTTTTGGTTAGAAAATTCACGTTGATTTCCTTTTTTTTTTAATTAAAATGATAAATGAGTTCCAAATTTGCGGAAAAATACTTTGCTTCAAAGAGGTCTGCAATAAGTATACTAAAGGTGCTGCCAGGGTATTGCAACAATATTTTAACACAATTGGAGGAATTCCGTCCAGATCGCTGGTAGTGTCGTTGCTAAGCAAAGCTTCTTTTATATATTTGATGGTTATAAGTACTAAACTGCTGCAAAAACCATCAAGGTGAGCAAAATTACAAGAGACCTGTAACCGCCAGTTTTGTTTGGTTTCAATGGACTTCCAAATCACTTTAGGATAGAAGAGAACTGATTCCATCAATATAACTCTCTTATACATTTTTCAGTTTTATTAGTCATTAAGTACTTCTTCCAAGCTTTATTCCTTTTGTTCCGTAAACTACACAATTTATGATCGTACCAAGGGGCCATTGTAGACAATGACTTGCGTGTATTTTTACAGGCACAAAAATACTTACGTAGAAATTCCCGACCATTTGTTCAATTGCTTTTGAAAATGTCATCAAAGTCGATATTGGAAATTAATTCGTCCAATGAATTAAAATCTGAATAAAATCAAATTCAAGAGTGGGATTTTCTACATCGTTGTCATAGGAAATAATAACATGAAACGGTGGATGATACGAGTCAATAACATTCATCGTGATAGAAGTAGGTTCTACATTAGTGTAAGTTCCGAATTAGTGTAGAAATTCAGCTCAAGTTTCCTGTCAAGATAAATTTTTATAATTGCAGTTAAATTATCCACCAACTTAGGGTGAAGGCGCACGAGCTGCCGCGAGACTAGTTTCGTCGCCTGAGGGTGTCCATTTTAAGTTTGGTAATAGTAAAATATCGTCAAGAGGATTGCAAATTTCGAACAGCAATGAGAGCTCCACTGACCTTAGGACTTGCTATATTAAAGCATCCATGAGTATCTTTACGATATACGTGCGTGTTAGTTTTAATTTAAATTTGGACTCAGTGTACGTAGTGGAAAACTTTATTTGATTTCGTACACAAATTGAGTATGTGCTTTTACGAATTGGAAGAGATTTGGAGCACAGCAGCAGGCGAAATAATGCATTAACACCCCTGCAGCAACTTCTGACAATTCTTCATTGGATCGGAAATGTAACAGAATATCATGGAATCGGCACAATACTCGGAACCCACACATCAAGTGTATGATTTCACCAAGTGGCAACAATAATTTTAAATGTAATAATGAATTTCGCAATTCGATGGCCAGAAAATAGTCGGATCATTGCAACTTAGTTTTTCAACTAAGATTCCCCATCATTTAATGAAGAACATAATGTCATCACGGTAAACACGCAATTAATGTAGTAATGGTTTATGGTGCCGATCGAAACTTTTACGCACTGGCCAGGAAGTGTTCAGATTACTTCGAAATTCTATACTTTTTGCAAATTTGGAACTGGATATCGACCATTTCCTAGTGCAGTTATTTTCGGGGATAGTGCATACCCGTTGATGGATTAGCTTATACCACCATTACATATTAGCTAAGGTTCAACCGTGCGCAAAAGAAAACTGGACGGATTGTAGAAAATTGTTTCGCTAAATTAAAACCAATTAAAAATAAAAGCTGCTAATATCTAGGTGTATGTACCTGTGTATTTCAGGAATGCTTAAAATAAATTCGTGCTTGAACTACTTCCTCCTGAAACCTACATTTGTTTGCTGCATTCTTCATAACATTGATGCAAAGATGCGATAAAGCGAACTAAATTATAATGCTAATGCAGCCATGGAAGATGATGATAACGATGCTGAAAATGAGATGGATGACGTATATGACCACATATTATCTGCTTACCTTCTGCAGTTGATGAATTTCATTCAATGAGAAAATATTGTTAAAAACAATTAATTTTAATTAAACTTCTCGCATGTAAAAGTCTTATCTGGTTTGTCGACACACAAAAAAAAAAAAAACAGATCTCTCCCAATCAACCTGCCTTCAAAGCGAATATCGCATCGATGCCCGTCTTCATATCGATTACTATATCTCGAAAATATTATCCGCAAAAAAACATGTCTCAATTCTTTTCTTAGACTTCGAAAAAACCTTTGATGGGATCGGCATACATATCGTTCTTAGAAAACTAAAGGAATGGTGTGTTGGAAAAAAATGTGTGGATATGTAAGAGCCTTCTTAACTAAATGTAAAATACTTCATATGGGCCGTAAACGTGAATGTCCCTGTTTTGAGGAGAGTCTCTTTTCTTTCCTCTATGGATTATTCAAGAAGGTTCGTCAAGGCAGTAGCACCCTGTCGATTTGCTGATGTTGAAGCGGCACTTGTTACCACTTCAACCTTTGATTCCTAATTTGCTCCTTATTTCGGGTGAGGAGTAGCAAATACTCGTAATAAGAAGACTCTCTCTCTTTGACCGACAAAAATAAACTGATTTTTTTCGGTGCACTTACAAACTATCATATTTACATATATATGATTTACAGTATTGATTCCATCAAATGTTCTCATGAATAATTCTGACGAGTTGGCATTATCATTTACTCGGATCATAGTGCGCATGGACGCAATATGATACGACAACGAGTATTATGGGAATGCTTATGTTAAGGTATGATAGATTAGGGATTAGTGGAACAGCTAAAGGTGTGATCTAATTCCAAACATTCTCCCCCGCGTTGTATGTTCAACATTCAACCAGAGTGATGATCGATGGTGATTTCAAAGTCCGCTCCCGTTGGTTGGTACTTGTGCTTGTCATCTGAAAGTGCCCCTTTGAGTGTTGAAGAACGAGGAACTGGTTCAATAGAATCCTTGGACTGGTTGTTGGTAGTATTGCATCTCTTCCAAATTAGGTAACAACTTACGGCAATAACGAGGAGAATGAAGCTTTGTCACACTTTAGTGATGAATGTCATGATTATTAATTATTGACAGAGTCTCAGTTTTCATCTGCATGAGTCTGTGTGTGATTTCATCTAATTCTTCTAGATGAGTCTGATAATGGTGCTGTTGATAAATTGTCGATCTGGTATGGTTAGGAACTAATGCCTCGATGAAATTGGTTTGAGCCTAGCTGTCTACAAAGACGATCACTGTCTATATAGCCAGCCAGGCAGCCGTTAAGGCTCTGGACTCTGCTGGAATTAGATGAAGGCTTGTGAGGACCTGCAAATTACTCTTAATTGGTATATCCAGGGCCAATGCGCTGACCCTCTGATGGGTACCAGGGCATATGAATATCGAAGGAAATGAAAGGGCTGACGAGCTTGCTAGAAAAGTGTCGGCGCTGCACTTTTCGCGGGGCCTCCCTTTTGTAGTAACCCCAATCAGTTCCCTACGAAAGAAAATAGAAGATGAAACCACCGGTCGAGTAAACAGACTGTGAGTTCATCTGGAAACATGCCCAACGGCCAGGGCGCTTTGGCCGGCCTTTAGCAAGAAGAGATCAACTTCTCTGGTGAATCTTAGTCGCTATAACTCACGGCTCGTTTCTGGTCATTGCGCCATTGGCGTTCACGCGGAGCGAGTCGGTGTGCTATATAACGACTATTGTAGAAGTTGCAGGGACGAAGAAGAAATTGAATCAGTTCCTCACCTGCTGTGTGATTGTCCTGACCCATCCGTTACAAGAATGAGGGACTCTCGGAAGTTACTTCTTCTGGGAATTGGTGGACTTAGGTAATGTAGAGCTTACGGACCTCCTGAGATTTATATCACTATTTGGGTGATTCTAACAGCGGACTTTACAGTTTGTTTGGGCAAGTTAACGATTTATTAGCGGAAAAGATGAAAAAAAAAAATATCTTTTAGGATTTTTCCTTACACTATTACTTATAATGCTCAACCTGCGACCTCAGCATTAAACGTGCATGGGAAAATATTTCAAACGAAATATTTTCCCACCCGATGCACCCGATCGATGTCTGAATTCTGCAGCGCGTGTGCTGACATTGCACCTAATTCGGTGCGCGTGCAGAATGCAGAGTGCTAACTGGCACAATGGACCCGAACTGTTGTTCTAAGTGAGCAGTGACTCTATTTGTCACAAGGCACCCATCCACCTAACCTAATCTAACGTTGGGGAACGTATATCATCTGCTTGGATAGTGAATAGTTGTTGCTTATTGACACACCCTGGTTGTAGCTTCAAAAGTCCTGGATTTTCGATAATGAGTTGTTTAACAGTTTTACCGCAGACCACGTTCAATGATGTTCTTTCAGCCAACGAGTAAATCCATTGATTCGCAGCATGCAATTGTATCCAGTGTGGACCGCCTTCAATTGGTAAAATTGGTTCAATGGATAAAATTTATCTCACAGATCCCGACTAGTGATCCGTTTCTGTACATGGGACGACGCTGTTTGCAAATAATTTTTTCTTTCTTGAGACAAGGAGCAGGAGCTCAATTCTTGTTCAGTCATCGGATAATATTAATTGCGAAACAAGTTCACCAGCATATACGGGAAAAAGGGCCTTCACAGGTACGGGTATGACGTGAAACAGTTTAAAGTTATCTGCAGCTTGATCTTCGTTCAATGTGCATTAGACTGTAAAAACTGAGAGCGTCACCTGGTTGAGCCGGAAGCTTCATTGAAGGTGGGAGATGTGATCTTATTTTGCTTATTTCTTCAAGAATCTGAGCTGGTGGAAGCAATTCGGGGCTCATTCTTCCATGCTGTGTCCATAATTACATCAATGATTGCGTTTTAAATCCGGCAAACGTTGGAGATCAGTAACATTGATTGAATAGTTATGGAAGCGAACACTTGTGACAATTGTACCTGACAGATATCTCGTTGAGTTTGGTTGTGGCTGATATGACTTGACTTAACTGGTGTTCCAGCTGATTAAAATGTTAGCTGGTGGTGTCTTGACTCTTCCTCATTACGTTAATTGTAGCATCTATCACAGAGGTCTGATTTTTGAATAGTTCAGACATGTGCAATTAGTTCTGTTCAACTTTACTTATTGTTGATGCCATTTTGTCGGCATATTTAGAGTCGAGTATTCCAAACAATGTATTCGCGATTGTGCTTACAACGTTAATGGCCCCTCTTCTAGCTCTTCCCTTCTTTTGCCTTATTATGACTTCAAATTGGTCTTTTATTTGGTAACAGTCGTTAGATTTATCCATTACAAGTAGATTACAGACCTTCACTAATTTACTAGAATTATCGAACTTTTTCCAATACAAATTCATATTGTAGTAGGTAATCAAAGTCCATTCGTTACTAATTATTCCCGATGGTCCGAGATTTTTAAAGAAAATTCAAGGTTGGTTTATGAAGGAGGTCATTGCGATGGGTGCGGCAACCGTACTAGGAGTAATAAGACATGCGATAAGCAATGTAACGAGAGTGGACCCCAAAGACATCTTCATCTTCTTTTTGAGCTGCGAGTTACTGTGACTGACATTATCATCCGATTCTTCTCCTTGTGTACTCGTTGTTTCATGATCAGCGTTAATATCTTCAGTTGGGAGTGGTTCCAGCTTATGAATGGGGCGGCGTAGAACTCCTGTCGAGGTGCGAACATCAGCTACCCGAATCAATCCACCATCTCCTGGGTAAGTTTTTTCGATACGTGGAGGTTGTTGTCCTCCTTTATTATTATCATTGTTCCCAGTTTTACGTTTGGAACAAGCTGTTTCCAATCCACCGATACTGTAATTGGTTCAGGCACCTGGACCATCGTCGTCAAAATTAATTTTTTAGCTGTGATCTTGTTTATGGCATACTGGGATTCAATAAATTCCTTCACTTCATGTAGTTGGTTTTTTGCACCTATGAAGTTTATTCCATTGTCACAATAAATGAGTCAACATTGCAGTAAATCTTTTCAACGCTCCGATGAAGCCTTCGGCGGAAAGATCGGTGACCAGCTCCAAATGCATTGCCTTTGTAGCAAAACAGCAAAAAACTGCAATGTAGGACTTTTAAAGGTGTGCAGAAATCTATATCTGAATTTATAAACGATGGCGCGGGTTGAATCCTCGCTGCAGAAAGATTTCCTATTAATTGGTTTAGTGTCTTGGGTCAGGCTCTTGTACAGGAGACACAATGCTGGACCATAGATCTGGCGAATATCGTTCCATTTATGGGCCAATAATTTTGTCTCGTAATTCCCAATAGCGCCTGACATGTCGGTTCTTCAAATGAATTTCCGTGAGTATCACCTTTGTCAATGGGTGATTGTAAGAAAGTAAGATGGGGTGCTTTGCGTCATAGGATAGATTTGATGCTTCTAGTCTACAACCAACTACTCGATGATCAATAAACGGCGTAAGTCCAGAGAGAGAATTCGTGCATCCTATAATTCCCCAGCTTGAAGCTTTAGTGAATGAGCTCTGTTTCTTCCAATTGCATTGACAAACCGTGTCATGTAAGCTACAATACCCTGCAGCCTTTTAAATTAGTTTCTGTGATTTATGGCATCAATCACGGAAACTTGCCTTTCTGTTACCGTAGTTGTAGCTAGTGCAGATTTTTTCCGCTCCAAATCACAATTACTAGTTTTTGTGTAATAAGGAGGCCAATTCTTCTCCTAACCATGTAGGAATCACAAGTTACAGGTACTTAATTTTTCTGCGGGTATATCTCTCGATAGTGGGTCTGCTGAATTCTCTTTGGATCTGACATGTCTCCATTGTTTTGGTACGGTGGATCGATGAATGGAAGCTATTGTCTTTCCAACAAAGATTTGAAAATCAGTTGACGCTGAATTTGTCCATGCTTAGACTATTTCTAAGTCAGTCCATAGGAAAGTGGACTTATCTTCAATCTTAAGGCACCGTCTTACTCTATCAACTAACTTGGCTGCTAATTCTGCGCGCACAACTCTAGCCTTGGATTTAGAACACACGAGTATCGTCCTTCCGTCATTGTCCGTAGAGCGCATGTATATGACAGCACCATAAGCCTTCTCTGATGCATCAGCGAATGTATGCAGCTGTACAGTACGAGGAATTCGGTCGGCAAAAACATGTTGGGGGGGTCTGGAATCCTTCTAGTGAATATAGGCTTTGTCGGAAGTGGATCCATCGGGTGTGTAGTTCCAGCGGTCAGATTTGGGCATCCATATTAAACCGAGAGTTGTGATGGATGAATCACCTCCATCTGAGAAGTTTAATTTTACTGCTTGATCTTCTGGTGGAATATTACGTAGTAGTTGATGATGATTCGCACACCATTTGTGTAGTTTGAAGCCTGTCAAGTTGAGTAATGATGATAACTGTGATTGCTTACCCCGAGCTGTAATTATGCTGTCAGCTCCTGCCATACATCATCTACATAACAATTACTTTGCAGTACTTCAGCCCCTAACAGTAATTTGGCGCTCTCCTCTTGGGCCAGACGTTGCAAATATTTTATGGCTAAATATGGAGCGCAAGACATTCCATACGTTACTGTGTTAAGCTGATAGCAGCGGATAGGTTGATTTGGATCATTTCGCCACTAAATTAATTGATATCTCCTATCCTCATCCTTTTACGTAGATTTGTCTGTACATCTTTTATATGTCGACAGTGAATATGAATCGAGGTAGCCGAAATTGTAATAATATACTCAATTACTCTTCCTTTAATACATGCCCTGTATGTAAAATATCGTTGAGTTAGATATTTGTTGATGTTTTTTGCTGACGCATCGAACACTACTCCCAACTTCATAGTGCTGCTATCGGGCTTTAGAACGCAATAGTGTGGAAGGAAGTAGTGCGTTAACGGAATAGATTCCGTAGCCAGATCTTTCATATGGCCTGGCTGCTCGTATTCTTTCATGAAGGCTCTGTATTGATGCCGCAGCTCGGGATTTTTCTTTTTTTCCAATTTTCTTTTCAATGCCATGAAACGACGAAGAGCCACCTCCTTAGATTGTCCTAAGGGTCATTAGAGAACAAAAACACACTTACCTCAACAACATGTGCATTCGTATGTAGGTCACTCATCACAAGTATTGCTTTGGTTACCCTCACTATGATTGCCACTTTGTTTTCTGACAAGCATATTTATTTAGGTCACATTGCGAACGTCGCTCTGCCTTTCTTTCATATCCGCCATATGAGTAAATGCAAACACAATATTTCAACTCCAGTCGTTCGGCACCAACTTCAATACAAGCGGTGAACATGCAATTACATATTCGAAAGACGACACCTATTGAATACGTACCAAAAACGCACAGGGTAATAACACTCGAAGTGCAATCAATGCACTTAGCGTTTTGGTTATCGTGAAACGATTTATGAATGGGTGACACTTGACACCGGCACAGGGTGAATACCCAAGATGCAGTGGATGCATTTAATAGGTGGTTTAAAGGGAAACGCATAAGTGAGGGTGTCAGCAATTGAGTGTAAAATGGGATAATATGGTTTTGGAAAGGAAAGGGAAGGAGAATGGTCATCAGTATAAACAGTATAAAAGGGCATCGATGTGATGAGATCGACTCAAAGTAAATTCAGCAATTACATACTAAGGTCGCAGTCTAGCCCCGACAGTGGACCGACCGAGTAAAATCAGAAATTATACACTAAAGGTCGCAGCCTAGCCCCGACAGCGGACCTATGGAATAAATAAACAAAATTAAGTATTTAAAATAGTTGTTTTACTCTCGTCCATTGGAACTCTTCCCTTGTAATCAAGGAAGCACGGTCGCCAATCGTAACACTACCAACGCCTTCAACGACCATTGAACTTTGCGTTATTATCAATCCGAGTTTCTTAATTATTTTGTCGGTGATTATGTTTATTTGTGGGCCTGAATCTAATATTGCTCTGCAATCGATTTTGTCTCCTGCTTTAGTTTTTAGCTGAACTATTACCATGTAGGACGTTTGTACCTTCTTACTTCGAATTCGCCTTTAGAGTAACGGATTTTGCAGTGAGATTACCTAATCTCTCCTTGTTGTTGGGAGACGGTTTTGTATTTCTTACAGCCGTAAGGTCCGAAAATTCTCCCTTTAATGCTTCTTATAGATGAAGAAGTGTGTTTTGTTTCTTTTTGCATACAGCACCTGGAACAGCACCTTTAACAGCAATCACTTGCGTTGTGGCCTGGACGTAAACAGTTTCTGCAGTACCTTGCCTTCTGCACAACGTTTAAGCGATTCCTTGGGTTTAAGTTCAAAAACTTCGGGCAACTATATAATTGATAATCACCCCTGAACGATATGCATGCTAGCCCTGCTGTTGCGATCGTCGGTAATGCTCGTAACATTCCTTGTCGTTTATGTTGCTCTTCTTGATACGTCTTGTATGCTCTCGGTCCTAGTGGCTCTAAGGACTGAAATCGAGTTTCCAGAAATGCCAACTGTAGTGGGTCCCAATTTGTTGCATCAACGCCTAGGTTCTTACGTTGTATCATGTAGGCCCTTGATAACACCCCAATAAACGGGTGTTATGTTATAATTCGCCTCAGATGTTGTAAAGTGCCGAATACGAGTAAATTTCTCGACTCCGCCTGTGGGAGTTTTTTTGAGGTAGCATATTTTCTGGCAATGAGGAATCGGCTGGTTATGCACCAATTCCGTATATAGATCACGAAACTGTCTCCATTTTAAATAGTCTCCATCGAATCTGGGGACCCTATTTTTGGTAATTCTGAAATTTGGTTAGTCAGTGCGTGAGGATTCTGATGAGCAGTCATTGAAAGTTCTGATGCTGACTTTGATCATTCATGCAATTTAATGACTGCATTTTGAACTTCTTCTTCGATAAAAAAATATCTATCCACATCGTAGATGGAGGTATTTGGTTCCACCATCAAACCCCAAATTTTTTTCTGTAGCGTTTCTACAACTGACCAGTGCTGTTCAACAGGTTAGACCTTTTTGTGTAGAACTCTGTTTTATGCTGCTCCTTGAATGGGAAAAATTATCCTCTGCCAGTTGTGTTAATGTCTTCCTTATCACATTAATTACTGTCAGTTGTTTTTGGATTAGCCCAGAAATCTGAGTTCTGGGTTTGGCGATAGGACCGAATTTGCCCCCAACTCCAGCAGATCTAAATTTTGCTACCGAGGCTGCAGCACCATCCACCAGTTGCTTTTCCTGCCCTTGAATTTGCCTGGTTCTGGCAGTATATGGTTGATACGCTGGATTCTTTAATGCTTTGATCTTAAGCATGTTGTCTGACATTGTGTTTTTAACCAGCTTGCTGATGCCACTGTAATAATGCTTGGCAAAATAGTGGTGGTCCAATGCCGTGCTATACTTCGGTCGAATCTCCGAGTTGACCTTCCCTAAATTCTCCCACAGAGTCTCCAACTGCAGCATCTATTTCTGCAGATTGCCGGGGGTCCATCTTTCTGATAATTCGCGAAGACTCGATATATCTCCCCTCCCGTCAACTCTTGATTTGATGCTAGCTCCTCTAGACTCATCTCGATGCCTTTTGAATCAGTGTTGTAGCCCTTGTTACGCGCTTTAAATTAAGTCTACTTTACCAATGTATGCCCTGGTACGAGTAATGCTGTGCACGGGATGTACCTACAAGTGTTTTAGCCTTGGTAACGCAATTCAAATTTACCAGTGTATGTATTGTGGTTCTGACACAAGCAATGTACTTGATCATTTCGGGGTCACCAACGTTTTAATCCCCCTATGGATTATTGAATAAGGTTCGTCAAGGCAGTAACATTCTGGCGATTTGTTGATGTTGAAGTGTCACTTGTTACCACTTCAACCTTTGATTCCTATTTCGGGTGGAGGGTAGCAAATAATAAGAAGACTCTCTCTTTGAACGACAAAAACAAACTGATTTTATTCGGTGCACTTACAAACTATTTATACATGATTTAAATTAGTGATTTCATCAACGTTTTCACGTATAATTCTGAGGAGTTGGCATTATCATTTATTCGGATCATAGTGTGCCTGGACGCAATATGGCATTACCTGAAGTTTAGTGGGAAAATAGAAATGGAAATTTGCGTACTGAACGTGAGAACATTTGATGTGAACATTTCTAAGGTGAGTGGACAATGTGTATTATGATATCTTATGTTCTATGTGGGAGCGTGTGGGATAAGGTGAATGGACAATGTGTATTATGGGAATGCTTATGTTAAGCTACGTTAGGGATTAGTAGAACAGCTGAAGGTGTGATCTGATTCCTAACTGTCCCCAATTAACTTTAAACATTAATAATATACAAATTGTGATCGTTTATAAATTTGACTATGACTTTTTTTTAAAAAAAAAAATACTATTGGAACTAACATCATTAAGTAGTTAGGCAGTAAAAAAAGCGGTATTCATATTAACACCTCGTCATACATTTCCAGAATGTTAGTTTTAAGTAAAGTTGATTAATTATATATGGAACTGTCCAAAAACAACTTTAAATATCATCAAACTATCATGTCACCACGCAACTGGACGCCTTTCCAACAACCCCGATCTAAAACATCTTGGTAGGACCAGGACTTTCCACTATCAAAGAAAGAAAAGATACCACTACTTTCAAACTAACCGCCAAGCTGGCTTTCTCCAAAAATTTGGTAATTGACAAAGACATCTTGCAATCTAAAAGTCACAAATGAAAAAAACCAATTCCATCCGCAATTAGTATTATGTTCGACAAAGCTACTCAAATAGAACTTCCAACCAAGCGGCCACACGACATAGTATCAACCTACCCTTCTTGGTCCATAAAATCGAAATCAACTAAAGGGTGGTTAAGTTTTAAGGGCCGATGTTGATTTTGAATAAAACACAAATTATTTAGGAAATTACTGTCATTTCTTTTTATTATGATAATATTGGTATGGTTCAATTATGTATGGAACAAAATATTGGCCAAATGGCCGCCGCGACATCGGCGGCACACCTCCATCCGATGGTCCAAATTTTCGATGACGCTGAGGCATAATTGAGGTTCTATGCCGTTAATGTGCCGAATTATCTCATCCTTTAGCTCTTGAATTGTTGCTGGCTTATCGACGTACACCTTTTCTTTCAAATAACCCTAAAGAAAGAAGATAATATTAGATATTTATTTTGTACTATAATTTAAAATAGGTTTGCTACCATACATTGTACCATACAGGGATTTGATATTCTAATATCTTTCTACTGTAACATTATTTAATATAATGACTTGAAACTAATGACTTGATAAATAACAAATTTATGTTGAAGGAAAAAAAAAAAAATAAAAACGTCCAATTTAAGAGCATATAAATAAACAAATAAATATATATATAAATAAATACCTAAATTTATAAATAAATAAAAAAATAAATAAAATAAATTTATAAATAAATGAATAAGTAAATAAATAAATAAAATTATAAATAAATTAATAAATAAATAAATATATAATTAAATAAATAAATATATAAATAAGTAACTAAATAAATAAGTAAATAAATAAATAGATTTACAAATGAATGAATAAATAAAAAAAATAAATGAATCAATAATTAAATAAATAAATAAACAAAAAATAAATAAACAAGCAAATGAATAATTAAATATGCATATATATGTATAAACAAATTTATTAACAAACAAATACATATGTAGATAAATAGAAAAGTAAAACAAAATGTATATAAATAAGATAATAAACATACATTTACACAAATAATAATTGGATTACGAGAGGATTATCAGAAAAGTTGATATTCTAAATTCAACTGTTGACCATTTCAACATTTACTCTATTGCGTAGGTCTAAAGCAGAGTGATGTTAAGGAACCATCATTTTCAGTAATTTATTTTAAGATAGCTGCAACCTGTTTATTTTGCAGAATTCCCCCAGACATGGCATCCATATAGAAGAATTGGAAAATTGCCTTGTTAATTATTATTTTATTCTCATTGAACAAAAGGGATTTTCTTTTAATGAATGGGTATAACATTTTGATAGCAATATTTATTTTTTAAGGGTTCTGATAGTGAGTTCGTGAAAAGTCAATTTAGTATCAATGCATATCCCTAAATATTTTACAGAGGGTGCCCAGTTTATGTCTACATCATTAACCCACAGCTGATCGTTTAGGAGATAGCAAGCTTTCCTTTTTCTTGTATTTTGTCGGCGTTCAGCTTAATTTTCCATTTTTTATAATAGTTTTCCAATTGCATTTTTTAGATTCATTAGCATCAATGGCTGCTCACAACCTAGTAAGGTTGGGAAACCAGATGTGTAAACGCTATATAGAATTGGCCCTAGTACTGAAGCCTGCGGTACACCCGGGTAAAAATATATTAAGTTATTTACGTTATTTTTGACATAAACATTGAAACAACGATTTGTCAGAAGACTTTGAACTTTCACAGATATGGGGGAAAATTAAAGTGTATCATTTTATATATAAGACCATTGCCATACAGAATCGAACACTTTCTCAATGTCCAGTAGCACCAAATCTGTAGACTTTAGCTGTTACTTTTAATATGGTTAGATATTTTGAGTACTTGATGAGAAGTGCTGTGGTATCGCCTAAAACCAAATTGTTCGTCGGGATAAATGATTTGATCACAAATAGTTTCAGCATTTTTTCCTTCAGAAATTTTTCACATACCTTGCTAAGATTACTCAATTTTTTTTTCTAATTTACACGTGTTAAAGGGGATATGAGTACCCTTATACTAATTTTTAGAACACGTGCGTTTTGTGGAAAGGGGAAGAGACAGAGAGAAAGACAGAGTGGTGTAGTTTGAAACTCAGGTGGTATTAAGTTTCTGTAAACTCCAAGGGTGGCTGTCTAGATAACTGGGGAGTATTTTGTTTGTTTTCGCTATTATTGTCGTTGCTTATGATTCACAGTATTTTTGTCCGTCCTCCTGATGTCATCATAACGAGCAAGTTGCATTTTAGCCATATAACCACCCTACTGCCAGTGTTATGCCTTCAGTCGTTCACAGACTTTCATAGTGCGCAGACGTGTTTCGGCTTCTCCTTTAAATCTGTAGTGTTTTTGAAGTAGACTATTATACAGTGATTATTCAAGTGGCGAGTTAGCCTATAGGTAGTGGTGGTGTTCTACCAAACCAGTGACCCTGGTTCAATCTCGGACTGGGGAATATTAAATTCTGGACTTTTTTTTTCATTTATTTAAATTAAGTGAAAATTAAATAAATAAAAACAAACATCAGGCGATGGAGAGTGAGCGGTCCGCGCTCCCAATAGCGGGACCAGCTGGTGGGGTGATAGCATCAGCCGATGCAGTACAGACAGGCCAGCCTGCAACAGTCTCAACTGCAAGTATGGGGAAAAGGAGGAGAAAACTGAAACCTTCTTCCAACCTGGTAAAGCGTCCCTCCAAATCAGCTTCAGCTGAACAGCTGCCAGGTGGAGTGAGGGAAGGGGCGCCGACTACAACAACAGCAGCAGCAGCAGATAAGAAGCGACAAAGGTCGGATGACTCTGTCGACTTCCCGTACATCTCCGACGGCGGGGAAGGCCGCTACATCGGAGACGAGAACAATTGCTTCGCAGTTCTTGCATCCTCCGAATCGGATGATGAAGATGAAGAAGTTCAAAGTCTGACTAGCACCATCAGACAGCTAGAAGAGATGGTGCTTGCCATTAAGGCCAAACAAATGGCGAGAAGAGAGAGGGAGCGGCAGCTAGAGCTCCAGCGAGCTCAACAGCAAAAGAAGCAGCCAGAAGGCCAGCTGCAACAACAACTAATGCAGCAGCAGCAAGAACAAGAGCAGCAGAATAAGCAGCAACAACAACAGTAGCAGAAAACGCTGCAAAAACCGCTGCAGCAGCAGAAAAAGCAGCAACAACCGCAGCAGCAGCAGCAGAAACAGCAGCAACAGCAGCAGCAGCAGAAACAACAGCAACCGCAGCAGAAGCAACAACAATCGAAGACGACGACAAAAGCGAGGGTACCGCCAATAAATACGTACAAGATTGAGCTTATGGACACCATTAAACTATGTAAGTCGGCCATAGGCAACAATTTTTCTATTAAACGTTTAAATGAAGACAGGCACGCTATCCACTGCAATACAGTGGAACAGTATAAAAAAATTAAAGATTTGTTAAAGGACACGACGACGGAGTTCTTCTCCTTCACCCCGAAGGGGGAAAAGCGGCAAACAATGCTGCTGAGGGGGATAGACCCGTCTACTGATCCGGAGACGCTCCTTTCGCTGCTTAAAGAGAAAGAGTGCAACGAGCTCGAATTCGTAGGGGTCAAGCCATTCACCACAGCTAAGGCAAAAAGGGAGAAGCGGAAACTGCCGTTCTTCCTAGTTCAGCTTTCACCCAATAGCAAGCTGGATGGTCTAAGAAGTATTAAAGTCCTAGACTACCAGGTTGTCGCCTGGGAAAAATTAAGAAGGAGCGAAAACATTTTACAATGTGTTCGCTGCCAAAGGTTCGGTCACGCCGCGTCGAACTGCGAAATGCAGCCTCGATGTGTCAAGTGTGGAAAGAACCACAAAGCAGAGGAATGCACTCTAGGTAAGGATGGAGTTGCAGATAAGAGCCAGCTCTCGTGTGCTTTATGCAGGAACTCGGGACACACCGCAAACTATCGGGGTGGTCCTAAGTTCCAGTATATTAAGAAAGTAAATCTGGTTCGTCAGGAGAAGGTTGTAGTGAAACGTCCACCTGCTCCAATTCAAACACCATCCGTGACTCCCCAAGTGACCTACGCCCAAATGGCGGCAGGTCGGGGAAACGCGGAACAGAAAAGACCGAAGGTTGCTACTCAGGCCCCAGCGCCTAGAGCACTGGAGGCTCAAACTGACTTGCTGGCCATCTTGCTCTCTATCCAAGGGCAGATGGAGCAGCTTTAACGTCAGGTACAGGAGCAGGCGAAGCGGGTGGACCAGATCTACGCACTTCTGCCGGGCTTAACGCACCATCAGTCGTAATGGGTACGAACATGGAGGAGCAATCCTTGAAGATCCTTGCGGTGAATGTGAATTCACTGATTAGGATCGAGCGAAGAGCCGTATTGTTTAAGTTGCTTGAAGACCAAACCAATGATGTGCTTATGGTTAGCGAAACAAAGCTATCCCAGAAGCACAAATTGGGGCACAATAAATACAATATTGTCAGAAGAGACCGACCCAACTCCACACAAGGAGGAGGTGTTGCGATCTTCATACGCAAACAACTGCAGTTTAAAGTTATGTACAGCGGTGAAGTGCGAAGGTTCCAGGAGCTGGAAGCGTGTATCGTGTGCATCCCTCTCCGTAGTGGAAAGAGGATGTACTTGGTCGCACTCTATGCAGCTGAAGCTACTCAATCTACTTTATCTATTTCAGAGCTCGAGACACTTTTTCGATGCCTAAGGCTGGAGTCGGAGGAGAATTATTTCATCATGGCCGGAGATCTAAACGCCAAACATAGAGATTGGGGAAACAACACACCTAATCCTAGAGGGAACCTACTATTCAATTGGTGGGGTCGGCACAGTGTCGAGTATAAACTCGATTTGAAAGCTACAGATAGTCCGTCGTTTCCTAGAAGCGGCTCCTATCTGGATCTTATGCTGTTCGACGTACGGTTACAACTGACCGACATGGACCGACAAACTATAAACTGTCTGCACACATTTGTGTATGACAGTGACCATTGCGGACTCAGTGCCGTAATAACGATTCCCAACGAAATTGCGGAGTTAGAGGAGTTTGTCCAAACGTACTCCTACAATTATAGTAGGACGCGTTGGTCTCGCTTCTCAAGAACCTTGACAAGAGCACTCTCCTCGAATTCGCTCTACCCACCGTCCAATAGGAATCTGTCAAATGAGGAGATTGACTGGTACCTAAAACAAATGGACGAGACAATTAAACGAACTATGGACAATACGATACCTCGGTATCAACATACTGACAAAGCAGACATATTCCGTAATGCAACAATTGACGCACTACACCAACACAAAAGTAGACTGCTGTCGAGACTAAAAACCTTGTACAGACAGTTTACTGACTGACAAAACTCGGAGGTTAGGACACTGAAGTCGTTGATTAAAAACCTCTAGAAGTTAATTAGAGAAAATTACAGACTTTCGGCAAATTTGCATTGGAACAACAAAATTCGGGCTGTAAAATCCAACAACCCGAGTATGTTCCCGCAAATAAATAAAATATTTCGGAGGAATAATCAAAACGACCTTCCGTGTCTTAAGATCCCCCGAACGATGAACAATGGACGAATACTTATAACAGCAGGTATAGATCCAGATAACGCAGTAGAGGATGACAACTTCTTTGTGATCGAAGATCCGCAGGAGAAGGTAGAGGCTATAGGAGCGACTTTCCAGGAAGTGTACAAGGTGAATGATACCATTTCCCCGAACCACGACCTGGAAAATCGCGTCCTTGTGCACAACTTCTACCTTCGAAATGATATAGAGCACTGGCGATCCGAGAACATAGGTTTTACCGAGTTCAATGACGATAACATGGCAAATAATGTCATCGCCGATGAAAGGGTACATCCCCCGTACATATCGAAGGTGGAGCGTCTCCGGTTTAGTAGGGCGGTATCGGGTCGCGATGTTGAGGACGTACAACGTCAGTACGGTCGTTTCTGGTGGCTAGCCGAAAGAGAGGAAACTCCTTCGTCGTTTCCTCCTGATCCACGGTAGCCTGTTGCATGTTTGAGGTTGGCTGTTTGTTGTCCATGGCCGACTTACATAGTTTAAGGTTTAGGTAGTTAAGGTATATAATGTATATAGGTTTAAAAAAAAAAAAAAAAAAAAAAAATAAAAAAAAACCAATCAGCACTTGGATAGAAAAAAAAAAAAAATAAAAAAATAAAAACAGCACTTGATAAAAAAAAAAAAAAAAAAGTACGTATATAATTACGTAAGCTAGAGTAAGATAAATTAAGGTAGAATAAGATATTTTAAGATTTATTTTAAGGTAGATTTTAGTTAAGTTAAGTTTTATATATAAGATCAAGTAAAAAAAAAAAAAGTTCATGTACTAAGTTTTTTTTGTGTAATTTTCTTAGTAACAATTAAAATTAAAAAATAAACAAGTAAATAAAAAGTTCGTTACGTCGAAAGACATAGTTTTAAGTATTAGGTTTAACTTAGAGCGCTCGCATAGGGCCAGTAAGTTAGAATAAGAATAGTTAAGTTAGTTAAGCTAGTTTTAAGCGTTTTGTCTAGCATGTAAGTTAATAAATGAATTAATAAAAATGCACTAAAAATGAAAAAAAAATGTTATGCCTTCACAGTAGAGTTGACTTAGCTTTCGCAAGTGATCGACTTTTTATTTATTTCATGCGAAATAAATAGATGATTCTTGACATCAGGATTTGAACCGTGAATCAACAGCGTGACAAGCGATGATGTTACCACTACACCACGGCCACCCTAATATTCTTATGTGATAAAGCCCACCTGTTTTCTTTACTTGCAAACTAGTAATTAGATGTTTCAGACAACTTCATTAACAAGTATATTTGAAGGTGTTTCGGTATTTTTTCAGTTTTAATGCATTTTTATTTATTAATTCATTATAACTAGGTAAACAAACAAAAAAAAAAAAACGCTTAAAACTAGCTTAACGAACTAATCTATGTTATCCAATTTTACTTACGACGAAGTTAAGTTAAATTATAACTTAATTTCTTCATGTATTAATGACATACATTATTTATTATCAATTGTTACTAAGAAAAATATATAAAAAAAACTTATTGAATGAACATTTTTTGTTTTGTACTTACGTATATAAATAAATCTTAAACTACCTTATTCTACCCTAATCTACCTTAATTATTCTACCTTAAGTAATTCTTTCTTTACTTTTTTTTTTTGATATTTTGATTTTTTTTTTTTTTATCAATTTTTATAATTTTTTTTTTTTTACTTACTACAAACTACATACCTACTATACTTCAACCTAAACTATGTAAGTCGGACATGGACAAAAAGCAGTCAACTTCGAACGTCGGCTAGCCATCACGACTTGATACCGCCCTACAGAACCGAAGCCGCTCCCTTACCTTACCCTTGCATCGAGTTGCTTGCTATAAAAAGTCTCTTTGTAAGAGCGAAGCACCTCTGGCTCTGATCAGAGTAGCATTTATATGTTTGTTAAAATATAGATATTGGTCTAACCAAAGCCCCAAGTATCTGACTACACTTCAACACGCAAGTGGCTGTTGGTGCGGTCCCACGATTGAGAACTTACGCCAATTATTTCTGGTATCTCTAGAGGCCCCAGACAACGGCGTCCTAAAAGAATGGTTTCCGATTTCTGGAAGTTGACTTTCAACTTCCAGTCATCGCAACATCGCTGTATCTTATCGAAGTCACGTTGCAAGAGAAGTGCAATGACCTCGAATTTTGGTCCTGAATTTTGGTACGCGATCAAGTCATCTGCATACGCTATGGCTTGGTGAAGTGATCCTATGAGATGGTTCGTGTAAATATTGAAATGGTTCGGTGAATTCACCGCACCTTGTTGCAGCCCTTTTTTAAATTGAAATGTTCCAGTACACACATTGCCATTTTTGAAAATAAACCGTCTACTACTAAGCATGTTGTAAAGTATGTACAGCAGTGGTTTGCTTATGCCCAACCTGCTCAGCTTGCAGAAGAGTCCCTCTAACCATACGGTGTCGAAGGCCTTCTCCAAGTCAATCAGGCAGGCACCCGTGCATTGATCCTTGCTTTTGTTCCACTGGATATTCGATACAAGTTTAGACGCGGCATGTATTATATTATGCCCCGCCTTAAAACCGAATTGGGTATCCGGGATTATTTTGTTGTCCGGTGTCACGCTGTTGGTTCATGGTTCAAATCGTGATGTCAAGAATCATCTATTTAGTTCGCACGAAATATATAAAGAAGTCGAGCATTTCCGAGAGCAACGAGAATAAAAGCAAAACAAAAATGGTCCACAGTTATCTGACGCTACTTTTGGAGTTTACAGATACTAAATACCACAAGAGTTTCAAACCACTACACCAAATTTTTCGCTCTTTCTCATTATCTCTCTCTCTCTCTGTCTATCTACACAACGCCCGTGCCCTGTAATAGTATAAGGGTATTCATATCCCCTTTGGCGCGCGCAAATTATAAAAAAAAGAAAAGAAAAGCTCATTCAAAGATATTGGCTGGGATATATATTATTAATGAAAAGATGAAGGACAGAAGGACTAGGAGGAAACAAATCTGATATGGGCAACGTTACAGATAGGTTTAAAAGCATATTTCCCCAAGTGTTTGCCCTATTGCAACCCCAATCACTGCAGTTGAGATCGCCTCCAATTAGAAATTCACCATTAATAGTTTTTTTTTTTTTTTTAGGTCTTCTACTTTTACACATGTCCTTCCATTTCAGTTTAGCATCCAGATTCATACCCAGATACTTAGCAGTGTTAGAGTAAGGAACTATTTGCTTATTAATAACCACGGGAATATTCGTTATTTTTTTATTTGTAAAATTGATATGGGTGGACTTTGACCCAAGTTTAATTCGCCATCGTTGAGTTCAATCACATATCTCGTTAACTGAATTTTCTAGCTTTTCTGTTGCTTTAGCCACACATCCATCTGTTGATAGAAGAGCAGTGTCGTCTGCAAATGTGGCTATCATAGTATCACTCGCACACGTTATATCACTCGTGTATAATAAGTATAGGGTGGGTCCTAGAACACTTCCCTGTAGAACACCTGCTTGTATTTCTTTAAGTTCAGAGTACGGTGCACCATAGCGAACTCTTTAGAAAGAATCTATCTGTTATATAAGATTTGAGTATCTCATAGTACTGTCTAGGTAGGTCCCTATAAAGTTTGTACTCTAAACAATTATGCCAAACTTTATGAAAAGCCTGTGCAACGTCTAAGAATATTGCAGAACAAATTTGTTTTCCTTCCAGTGCGTTTTCTATAACATTAGTTATACGATACACTTGGTCTATTGTCGAGTGTCTATTTCTAAACCCGAATTGGTGGGTGGGGATTAGCTTTCTTTGTTCTATAATTTTGTCTAGTCTTGTAAGAAGGAGTTTCTCGAAAAGATTCGATAATATCGGTAAAAGCGAGATTGGCCTATATGAGGTAACTTCTGATATAGGCTTACCTTGTTTAGGTATAACAATAATTTCTGCTATCTTCCAGTGATGTGGGACATACCTTTGTTTAAAGCAAGTATTAATTATAAGCTTGAGTTTCAACAATGCAGTGGAGGGCAGTTCTTTAAAGATTTGAGCAGTTATAAGATCATAACCTGGTGATTTTCTATTATTTAGTTTATGAATACATGTCTTGATCTCTCTTAACGAAACATAAGGAATTTCCTTTCCATCGATTCTGTTATAGAAATAAAGATTTTGGTTTGCTAAACCAGGTGGAAAAGGTTTGAAAACATTTGAAAGGTGCTGGCAAAATAGTTTAACCTTTTCTTTTGGATCGCCGATCCATTTCCCATCAGGTGCTTTCAATGGGGGATCTTGCGCTTGAGGTCTCTTTAAACGTTTAGCAGCCTTTCAATGTCAATATGTTTTGTTGTGACAAGTGGAGATCTAAGGTTAATAAAACCTTCGAGATGTTCTCTGAATTTACACCAGTTCGTTCTTTTGGATGTTAGTCGTGGGTTTTTTATCTGTTCCATTGACAAAACTGTTGACTGTTCGGATTACAGGTGTATGATCCGATGACAGATCATCACTGCTTTTAACTCTAACTTCTTTTTTGTTAATACCTTTCGTTATGAAGAAGTCAATAAAATCTGGTATTTTCGTTGGGTCAGATGGCCCATTAGTTGGTTGCGCCCTGATTTGTAAAGCCTCCTGCCTTTTGTTGTTATTAGTCTTGACCCCCGGTATGTATATTTAGCATTGAAATCACCACCGATGATGAAATTGTTGCATAGCATTTAAAAAAGCTCAATCAGATCTTCCTCTGTAGGATACTGCATGGGTGGGCAGTATATTGCAGCTATTTTAAATTTCTTTGCTTTTAGTTTCTATGTTTACTGCGTTTCTTTCAAACTAGGGAACCAGAGGTTCATCATCGGTTTCGATCATAATTTCACGAAAGTGAAACTTTTAGCATGCGTACAAACTAGGTAAGAGTTCTTTTTCAATTTACAAATAGTTTTTCTCTGTTTCACTTAGCCGTCATGAGACCGATGATATTGCCTTTTTATTTTGCAAAAGGCAGGCATCATGACCATATGAGCTTACATCGGATTGAATTATAATTTCCTTATTTGGATCGAAATTTTGCAAAGAAATAGCATTAACTAGCTTACTCTTTATTTTTCTTATGCATGCAGAGTGTTCTTAAAGCCAATTGAACACAGCATTCTTTCGTAGTAAGTCACGAAGGGGCTACATCATTTTGCTAGATTGGCCAAGAAGTCTTTTAAATAATCATACATAGTATTTTTTTCACCCCTACTTTAAGTCTGGGTCTTTCAATTTAACAATTGATTCCATTCTTGTTTCATCAACCGATATACCACTACTTGACAAAACAAAACCCATGTACCATTTGCTATAAATTGCTACTTTTGTTAAATTTAAAATTATGGCAAATAGCGGTTTCAACCACCTTATCCATAATGACATCATGCTCTTCCTTCGCTCTTGCAAAGATACAAATGTCATCAAAGTATACAAAAGCACAGTCTAAATTGCCAAGAGTATCTTTGAAAGATCATTGCGGCTGGCTTCAATCCGAAAGGTAACCTCAAATATCTGTGGATTCCATGTGGTGTACTAAATGTACAAATAAAAGTGGATTCTTTATCCAACTAAACAAGGAAAAAACCATCATTTAAATCAAATACAGAAAACACCATCATCCCGGCTAACTGTGCTCTGAGTTGTCCTAAAGTCGGAATATTACACTGTTTAACCACCAAAGCACTGTTCAAATCCTTTGAAACAAGACAAAAGCGAATTTTGTTGCTTGGCGTTTCGACTATAACTATATTGGAGACCCATTCCACAGGTTCTATTACCCTTTTAATTATTTACATGTTTTGAAGCGTTCTAATTCATTTGTAAATGTTGCAACAAATTTTGCGCTACCTTCCATGCAGACCATCCACATCTACACCACTTTTAATTTTAAGAGAATATATGTATTTCGGAAAATTTTCCTATATCACTAAATTCTTCTTTCCTTATGGCTACCTGCAAAATTGACAGGTTTTCTTATATACTTTGCTTTTGTTTATTTTCCTAACAGACTGATTAGTTTGACGACTATGTACAACACGATAATTGGATGTCATAAATCATGCCTTCTCCGGATGTTTTTAGTAAATTAAAGTCCGACACTACCGCAAAGTTCACATGCGATGTTTCGATAATTTTCATCCACCTACCCACAAAAAAAAAACTTTTTTTCGGAATTTCGTCGAATTTTTTTAGGATTTTTTCTCTCGATTTCTGTTCATTCGATGATAGACTTAAGACGTTGAAGATCTCCATGCCACTTTCAGCCATCAGAATACAGGTTGCAATAATGTATATTTGGAAATGTTGTTTGAATTTCTTACAATTGTCAGCTAGATTTCCTTCAACATTTAGAGGGCTGGCAGTTGGCAAATTTGAAGGCATCATATTTGTTGGACTTGGTTTCTGTTCTTTTTTTCCACTGTCACCTGCCATGCTGTTTTGAACGAACGTTTAGTTTTTATTTTTAAGTAGTTGTCCACCGTGTAAAAATACGTATAGTAAGTTAGCCAATTAGTTAGATATTATTTATTTTTATATTTACAAAAAAAAAAGAACCTTCGACAATGATAGTTATGCCGCCTGTTAGTGGTTTGATTTTATTTAAAGCTTTACAGTCCAAATTATAATTAGAGTTTACATATTATTTATATTTCAGAAACCAATAGTTAAACTCATCTATAAGTAGCTTTCTATACTTTATTGCTTTCATAATATATCTCGTCAGATTTTGCCATTGACCATTTTCCCAATTGAGTAAATGAATTATCTCTTATTCAGTCATTTGATTCTTTCCAAAATATTGCAGCCTGAATTCCTTAAAAATTGGACATATGCCCAGGAGGTGTTTTAAATCTTCATTTTTATTTATATTGCACAGCGAACACGAAGAGCTAAATCTAGTTGCATTTAATTCAGTTATATCACAGTGACCCCTAAAATCCATGTTATCTCTTGTTGTGCTCTACTGTCTACTAAGAGAAGATGTCAACTTATCCCATACATTTCTGTTTAAATCCTCATCACACCACCTCAAATTCTATTCTACTTATAACTAAGTTCTTTAACCCAAAGTGTGTTTCTTGTTATAACTTTTTTCGTTAATATGTGGTATTGTAACCAAACAATATTTTTAACATAAATCTGAGGCGAGTGTGTATACTCGTATAAGGCTGCCTTCTATTCCGGTCTCCAGTATCAACACGTAAGTTGGCGTCAGTTAGGCAGTTTCAATCTTTATCTTTTACAAAGAAATGCTGCAACTTATGTACTTCGTTAAACAAAGTGTATCCCCAAACTTTCGCGCCATATGTCTGTACTGCACTGCAAACCGCCAGAAAGAGTCTCCACTTGGCTGAGAGTGAAACAATTGATTTACTTAGAAAATTATTCCACGTTGCATTCATGCCATTTTTCGCATATCAGTTTTTCCTTTCAACATGCTGTCTAAAATTCATCCGTGGGGTAAGTATAACTCCGAAGTAAGTAGCAGTACCGTGATACAACTTTTATTGGATTGCCTTGGAATATCCATATTTCTCGGTCAGATGTCTTCCACCTTTTCTGAATACCATCATCTCTGATTTACTCATTTTCACTTCTAAATTCCACTTAGTGGAATCTAGAAGTGAAAGCGTTGTTAAAATCTACTTATCATACTCTGCATTATATGGATGTCATCCGCCAGTATCACTCATCAGCATACAAAAGCAGTATTACATTCATTTCTTCTATGTTTATGCCCCCCTCTAGGTGGTCGTGTAAATCATTTAAGTCTGTTTTATTTCTGATACCGTTATTACTCCAACCAAATCATCGTCTTCCATTAGTAGCGTTATGGAACATTGCATATTTTGTGATACGAGTATTTGAGGTGGATTTAACAAGCCTTTAAAATATTCCCTACATTTACATGCGGTTCTATAGTCGTTTGGTTGTTTCCACCTCGCATTTGCCGAACCAGTTTCTACCATTCCTTGCTATCATTAATGGAGTTTACAGTATTGACTATATTTTGGTAATACTGCGATTTGTGCTTTACACATACTTTTTTAAAATACTGAACTGCACGCATGTAGTTTTGTTTATTTTCCAAGCTGTCTATTTTCTTATATTTTTTAACCACAAGAATGACTTCTTTCGAGCATTATGACGTTTGGAGTTAAGCCATCCATTTTTCGGTGTATAGAACCATATTGTTTAAGTCATTGACACGGCTGCTGGTATTATTTCAGCCAATTCTCCTAGCCCAAAACTTGTATTTATTTGTTTGCGCAAAATCATTTGTACTACTAACGCTTCTTATACCTTATTTTGTCATATTCCTTCCTCTTCATTTTGGACAAAAGGTTGCTTTTGTCCTTATTCTGATGAACTATAATTACTAGGGAGAGTACTATTGGAATATGGTCAGACCAAATTTCTTCTTCTACACAAAATTGATATATATTTGACAAGTGTTCTTGCGAAATGGTATAAATGTCATTAACTAATTCACCTTTGGTTCTGCCATTTGTTATACTTATTCTATTGTCTTTGCAAAAATCAACAAATTCTCATCCTTTTAAGTTTACTACAACATCTTTTGACTTTCTTATTTCAAACCCGCTTTTAAAAGATTGTAAGTAGTTTTCTACCATGCTACATTGTGCTCTATAAATATGTACATATGAACGTTTATCATTTTCCTGAAGTCATCATGCCAGCTCGCACATCTTAGGTATACAAGGATAATATTGAACTATATACTATATCTTCGACTAGTACTTTAATCACCTCTACTTCTCTTACCACATTAAATTCTCATTTTACACTGGGTGTACGAGAGTAAGTACGAGTATGTCTTTTCTGACCGCATATAAACATCCGCCGATGGCTCTTCCGTATCTGCTATGCCTAGTTGCTGCCTTGCAGTATATATTATAACCATTGAAAAACTTGTTGTATGTTTCGATTTTATCTTCCGTGATGTGTGTTTCATATAAGGCAAAGATCTCATGAGATTTTAAAGTCCGTATAAAACAGTTTATTTGCTAGTATATTAATATTTACAAAGAAATTTATTAAAATTTATATCTACTCTAACGCTATTTACATTTCTCGTTTCAAGATTTCTCTCATTAGTTTCAACAACTACTCTACTACTCCCACACAACCGTATGTCATTCCTTGATATATTCTCAATCCTTTTGAAGATATGGTCATTTGAATGAGAGTTGTTAAGTAGCATGGCAGAATCAAATTGACTTGATTTTATAGCAATCAATTTTTAAAATTTTCGACGTCGCCCTAATGCCGAAGGGTATTTCGGCGAGATCAATTCTGTTGTACAGGATACTTTGCAATTCATTATGCCCATTCACAGGTGGTATTTGGAATTAAAGAGGGTATTGTTTGACCATGATTCATAATTCAACATGGCGTCTGAATCGGAATCAAATTGTAACAAGTGCAACAATATTTTGCAATGGAGAGTGCAAAAAAACATACCATTCGACCCCCGCTTGCACTGGATTAACAAAGCAAAATCTTGGAGAGATCCTGAAGGACAAATTGATATGATTTTGTGCCAAGTGCAAATCCTGCAGGGATCGTCGTCGCAGCAGCATTATCCCTCAATGAATGCAACAGTCCAACGATTCTACAACTTCAAGCAATAGCCCGGCGAAAAACGTACGTACCACATTTACAGATAATATTACTAACAAAGAATTATGCAAAAAAATTTATAAAATTTTAAGTAATCAAAAAATTATTGAAACGGAACTTTGCATTATAAAGAAAACCGTACAAGATTACAAAAATTTAACTAATACATTGATAGAAGAAAACACAACACTCCAAAATGAAATCGCACTGATCAGAGAAGAATTTGAAGCTTTTAAAAACAAAAATGAAAAATAGAAACAATCACTATTAAGCCACCAACTTTGTTTATCGGGTATCCAAAAATGCGAAAACGAAAATTTGAAAGATGTTGTTGTAAAAATGGCAGCTTATCTTAACACCGAAATCAAACAACCGACATTAAGGAGGTTTATCGATTCAAAAATTCTCTACAGAACGACCGAAATGAAATAGTCCAAATAGAAAAGATCGCAATAGAATTCAAAGAAAAATGCACACGCGACAAAATAATTAAAGCTTACCGAGCAGCAAACAGAGAAAAAAAGTATGTTGACAATAACACAATATTCAAAAACAATAATAAAGAACCAATTTACATGGAAGAACGTTTGACACAATGTGATTATATCTGAGATTAAGGAACCAGAATTGTTAGATGTCCCAAAAAAGCAAGAAGGAAATAAAATCAGAACTCTGAACTACGCCAAACTGAATAGAATTATAAATCAGGAGCCAATTAAACTAAATACAACTACCTCCTGCAAAAACATGTATGACTTGTTCATTGCTAATCTCACGAGCGAGATAAATAAAGCGACCAAAATGATTATGCATAAAGACCACACACCGTCGACCCCCTGGTTGGACGACAACCTTAAACAATTTGGACACACCAAAAACTTCTGGTGTACAAAGCTTCGCAAGGATCCCCATAACGAACTACTTATAAGCCAATACTATCGAAATTATTTTACAATCTCTTTGGCACACTTTCGTTGAAATAAATAAATAAAAAAAAAAAAAATTATTACCAACTTCATACCGCGTCATACAAATGAGGTGTTGACCCCTGAGCGGTGGCCAGGGTCCAGAAACAAATACTTAAAAATAGACGAATGACCTATCAGGAGGAAGCCTTGGTTGGGTATTAATGTAAATACCAATTTTTTTTTTTTATAATTTGCACGTGTTAAATGAATGAATACCCTTATACTAATTTTTAGAACACGTGCGTTTTATGGAAAGGGGAAGAGACAGAGAGAAAGACAGAGTGGTGTAGTTTGAAACTCAGGTGGTATTAAGTTTTTGTAAACTCTAAGGGTGGCTGTCCAGATAACTGGGGAGTATTTTGTTTGTTTTCGCTATTATTGTCATTGCTTATGATTCACAGTATTTTTTTCCATCCTCCTGATGTCATCATCACGATCAAGTTCCATTTTAGCCATATGACCACCCAGTGTTATGCCTTCAAAGTAGAGTTGACTAAGCTTTCGCAAGTGATCGACTTTTTTATTTATTTCATGCGAAATAAATAGATGATTCTTGACATCAGGATTCGAACCGTAAACATGCAGCATGACAAGCAATGATGTTACCACTACACCACTGCCACCCTTAAGTTTACTTCGAATAGTGTTGTGATGTCGCCGATATATTCTTTATACATGGATTGTTGCCAGGAAGTATTGATTGCCATATGCTGCTTTAACAGACCTCATTCGGTATCGATTCTCGCCATTTAAGGTCGATAACAATATTTCGCCTTTCACTCTATCCGAAAAAAACATCTCACGCCTACTAGCAATAACTAGAAGCAGCGTAGTACTTGGGTACATACTAATGCCCTGGAGAAGGGCAAGTGTAACTTTCATTTCAGAAGTAGAGGAGAGGGACACCACACATACCATATCCTTTAGACTTATGAGAATAACATCCTTTAATATGAAAGGATGTGTACATAATTACATCAGAACAGAATTATTCAACTGAGTGTCTTTGCACCCCCACCTACATGCATATTAAGCCTAAACTGTATGAAACCAAAATTGATGTGCAAGATGCAAGGCATTGGAACGGCCGACACTCTGGTGAGTCAGAACACTATTGCAGCACGAGGCTGTCCTCATGAGAAGTCCTCTCACCCTTGATTTTGAGCCTAGTAGTAGACGAATTCTTTGATAACCTAACAAACTCTGGAATAAACTGTAATACGCCGCCGACATATTGATAATAGCTACAGGCAAGTTCGAGGGAACTCTGTGACATAAGTCTAGAAGGGACTACAAATTGCGAGAGAATTGTGTCTTTCGGTGGGCCTAAACTAGATGTACACCATGATGGTGAGTCAATCATCACAAATGGCGCTCTGGTTTATGCGAATAGAACTACGCGAAACACAACGAAGAAAAATCTCGAATAAGTGCTGAGATTGGCTTACGTATGCATGTCGGGGGTAATGAGGCCATGTCCGATAGCGGCGAGGTTATCCTCGACCCCTACACCTAAGTTTGTAATTGAAAAAGCTGTAAATGGGGAAATATGGCCTCAGAGACCGGGATTTACTCTCCAAATTAGCACCCGTACTGTAAATTCCCAGGGATGTTATGATGAAGACACAGACACAGCTTCATCGAACACTTACCACGAAACTGAGCACAAAGAGAGAATGGACCGGCGAATCTAAAATATTTGCTATCAAAGGCCACACAATAAAATCGTATACAGATGGATCGAAATAAGCTGAGGAAACTGGTGCACGAGTGTTAGGGCCAAAAACCTCGGCAATCGGAACCAATGGGAAAATTTACCGTCATCATCCAAGCTGATATCCACGCGATAAGAAGGTGAGCGAAACTTAACCTGGACAGGAAAGCCAAGCTGCTAACAAAGCGCTGAGCTAATACGACATCACCTGTAAGATGGTATCGGAGCACCTGAACAATCTCAACAACATGGACAAGATCAACAAAATTGCCCTATACTGGGTGCCAGCCTCGTTGCAGGCCTTCCTCCGTTCTGCGAGATGGCTGGTCAGATCATTCGAGAAGAGCTACGAAAGGACGAGGAAATTAAGAGAGCTAAATTATTCAGAGCACTCCCGGAACTAAGGCGAGCAAAGGCAGTGTTAGAAAATTACAATCATAGGAGATCTAAAACCCATATCAACCTAAGTAGAAACAAGCTCCTAATATTAACAGACTTCCTCAATGGCCACTGTAAACTCCGTGAACACCTAAGGAAGTATGGTCTAGAAAAAAACGGAACATCCTGATTTTTCAAAGAAACCGTAGAGCAAGTTGTCTTAGGAACGTATCAGACAGAGAAGAAAGACCGCCCATGCCTAGACCCAATACAGGTTCTTAAGGGAAACCAAGTTGAACGAAGTGCTCTAGCGCGAGAACAACTTCAGCTGGTATTGGGGTTTTTTTCCCTAAATAGGGGAAATTGATCTTAGGGAAAAAATGGAGACAATTTTGGTAGCATATACATATGTAACAGAATTATATTTCCAATGATAAAGAATTGACCCTAGTTTCTTCCGAGTTTAGATAGTGGCGTTCCTAGTCCTGAAGCCTGTACTCGTAATAGTGTTTTAAATATCTTTGAGTTTTGATGATTTATTACAAAAAATTTGTTATTATTATTATTATCTTTTATTAACAAATAATTGAAATTGCATGGTAATATTCAAATTAATGAGTCTAGCTGCTAGTCGCTATTGGCTCCTAGCTAGTATATATACTAGCAATAGGTAAAAATTCATTTATTTTCCCCATATTTGTGGGGTTGGGATTTTTTAGTACAAGTAAATATTATAATAGTATTTTTAAATACGTTAATTATGATTGGTTTTAAGACAATACAATTTTCAAATATATGTGATAGATCAAATCTTACGTTGCATGGGGCAATTTGGCGGCGTGTTTTTTGTTAGCAAGTGTTGGTGAGTAGCAGTAGTGTATCTCAGTCACAACTGGAAAAAGTTTGAAATTTTAGCTTTAGTGAAGTTGGTCGGCTATTGTGGGTGGCATCTGTTGGGGTTGATTTTAGAGTAATGGTGCTGCTTCGATTTGATGGTTTTCTCTGTTGTGTTTCTTAAATCTGATTTAGTGTAGCAGTTATGGCTTTATAACGTCATAAGCAACTTACGTCGTCCCAGCGATCCATTTATTCAATTAGATCAACTTACTTTCCATGCGCAGCAACAGCTTCGTCGACTCAGCGACACATCAATTTAATCGAATCAACTTACCTTCCATTCGCAGCAGCAACTTCCTTCGCCTCATCGACACATTAACCGGATCAACTTACCTTCCATGCGCAGCAGCAGTTTCGTCGATTCAACGAATTCCACTTCTCAGTATCTATCAATTGTTAGAGAGAAAATTAGTTCCGATTTGAACTCCGCTAAATAAAGTCTCTCGTTTAAAATGAAAAAGCATTTTAATTAATCTTTTAAATTATCTGGCGCCCAAAATGTAAAAATACCCTCGTGTGTAAGGAGAATTTCAGTCATAATTTCGAAAAATTTTATAAAGCACCCTCGTGTGTAAGGCGAACTTCGGAAATTATATAAAAAACCCTCGTGTGTAATGAGAATTTCGGAAATTTTATGTTGTAAAGTGAAATAATAAGGAAGTTAAATTTTATATTGTAAAGTGAAATAAAAGCGAATGATAAGAAAGCAAAATTTGTAAATTTTATATTTTGAAGTGAAGTAATAACAAATAACAGGAAAGTTAAATTTATATTATGGATTTGTTGTGTCTGCTGCAATTGTAAATTTTACCTTTTTCTTTAATCTATTGAAATAACAGAAACTAAGTTGGGAAAAAGTTTTTTTTTTTGTATCTAAGTAATAAGTTGAGGAAGAGTTTTTTGTAACGGGATCTTCTATGTCTCTAACTCCCCATACCGCCTTTAGGCGGGCATTACCTGAAGCCCGTAGTGCCCTTCGTTTGACAGTTATATGAACTCAAATTTAATATTTGCTGAAAGAAGTCGAGGCTAATTATTTTGTTCAGTACCCCATTTTAAATTTTGGATATATAACAGTAATTTTGATAGCATCCAGTTAAATAAATTATCGGTGAGTTGGAAAAGTGTGCGCTTCGAATGGTGTATTTCATTTTGATTTTGGTGTGCATTTACTTAGGTCATTTTTACCATTTATAGAGCCCGCCTGTAGGCAGGCAGGGCCAGCTGGGTGAACTTTTTTGCCATACAAAATCATATTGCATTACCTTTTCGATTGCCATACAAAATCATATTGCATTACCTTTTCGATTGTTTATTTCGGTATTGTTTCTTCGAATCTCTTTGTTAGCCATGTCACACCGTAAGATGTACAACCTGTCGAAAATGTCGGACGCCGAAATCGAAGAACTGATGAATTCAGTTCAGACCGACAATGCGACTGGCAGCGAAGGTGAATATTTGGATAGCGACGACAATTTGGCCGTTCCAGATAACATTTGTGAAGAAAATGAGGCATTCATTGACCAGTGTTTCGATTCGATTGAAATGGATGAATCCGTCGCTGCGAGTACGAACCTGAGCAGTCTCAGTGCCGGTGGAAAAGAACCGATACCATCTATTTCGGCTACTGCTGTGTCAGATTCTACTGCCACTGGTATGCCTGATTCTGTTGCGACTGATATCTCTACACGGTTCATGAAGAAACGTCCACGTCCAACTGAACTAGAAGAAGAAACGGATGGCCCAATTGCAACTACCTGTGGCCAATTCAGTGGTGACTTAAACAATATGACGAACGATTCAATGGGGATCAAACACGCTATGTCTCATGGAGGCAGGCCGCCTTTGAGGCATACAAAATTTTTGAAAATTATGATGGAAGTTCGAAGCATTATCAGGCAGTCGCGATTATCAGAAACAAGATAGTGGGCTCTGCTCACTTGGTATTGTCTTCTTTCAACAAAGTCCTAAACTTCAAAGCCATCATGGCTCGTCTCGATTTTACATATCCGGATAAGAGATCGATATGTCTAATCGAGCAAGATATGTCAACCCTGAGACAGGGTAGGATGTCAATAACTCAATTTTATGATAGGGTAGAACAAAAACTAACTCTAGTGACAAACAAACAATAATGACCCATGAAGGCAATCCTTCGTTAATTACAACACCGACAGGATGCCTTAAGAAAATTTATTTCAGGTCTTAACAGACCAATGGGAGACGTTCTCTTCTCTTCCAAACCAGCTGATATGCCTACAGCACTGGCACTTTCCCAGGAGCTGGAAGCGAACGAAGCTCGTTTCACATTCGCTAACTCATTTGATAGAAACTATGGAAAAACGCCTTTCATTGACGGGGTCCAATCCACTTCTTTTAATTCGCTGCATTGTAAGCCAACTTTGGTTAAACAACCGCAGCCGATGTCCATACCAATGGACGTTGACCCATCACGGTCACACTATAGAAGACGAGACTTAAACAGGCAAAACAACCGTTTCCCCCAAAACAATTACCAACCAAGGACTAGCCAACCTTCAAATAATCAGGCCGCCCCTGCCCAGCTTAATTATCAGAATAGGGCTATTAAAAGAGAGAGGGAATTAGGCAGGCAAACATTGCCTAAAGTTCAGAGGCTTAATTTTTTGAGGCAACAGAAAGATCCAGATTACGGCAATTATTGGGAGCAGAAGAATACTTCGGATCATTGGTATGCTGATGAGTTATTATATTCTGAGGTTAATTTTTTAGGGGAAAAATCCCTCCTGCCGTATGTCAGACGGACATTAGCAGGTAGGGAAATTAAGCTTCTCGTGGACACTGGTGCTGCGAAAAATTATATAAAGGAATTTTGCACTCTTAAAGCTGTGAAGTAAATTGATAAACCGTTTGTTGTGAACTCAACTCACGGCGCGAGCAAAGTGACTTCTAAATATTTTATTAACATATTTAATAGAAATGCGCAATTCTTTATTCTGCCGAACATAGGGACATTTGATGGTATCATAGGGTTTGATTTTTTAGGACAAATTGGCGCATATATAGATGCGAGGAAAGGAAATTATACATTGCAATGGGGGAACAGAAAAATGATTGTACTTGTATTGTGTTAATAATATCTCCATAGATCAGGCAAACAACCCCCCAGAAATGCGTGAAGCATTTCTGTCAATGATTCAAAGTCAATCAAAAGTGTTTGCTGAGCCCAATGAATCTTTGCCGTTCAATACGAATGTTATCGCTACAATAAGGACAACGGACAACGAACCTGTTTATTCAAGGGCTTACCCTTATCCCGTCGGTGCTACTGATTTCGCCAACAAAAATATTGCTAACTTGATAAACAATGAAATTATAAGACCCTCACGGTCGCCATATAATAACCCGCTATGGGTAGTGGATAAAAAAGGTATTGACGAAAATGGAAAGCGTAAAATGCGCTTGGTTGTCGATTTTAGAAAACTGAACCTTAAAACTTTAAACGACAAATATCCAATACCCGACACAACAGTAATACTTGCTAACCTGGGAAAAGCTCGTTACTTTTCGACACTCGACTTGCAGTTGGGTTTTCATCAAATAAAGCTGTCCGAGAACGATAGGGAAAAAACAGCGTTTTCCATTACAACAGGAAGTTCGAGTTCTGCAGGCTTCCCTTTGGGCTGAAAAATGCCCCTAGTATTTTCCAGCGAGCAATTGACGATGTCCTAAGAAAAGAAATTGGAAAAAGATGTCACGTCTATATTGATGACGTAATAGATTTTTCCGAGACACAGGAAGAACACCTTGAGGACGTGCGCCATATTTTGACAATGCTTTATGAGGCTAACATGAGAATTGCCCCAGAGAAATCGACGTTTTTCAGAAGTGAAGTGGAATTCTTGAGATTTATTGAGTCTAATAAGGGTATCAAAACATGCCCAGAAAAAGTGAAAGATATTGTTTCTTATGAGACTCCTAGAATACTTCGCAGTCTCGATCCTTTTTGGGATTACCAAGTTATTATTGGCGCTTTATTAGGGATGAAGCGCAAATTACCAAGCCATTGACGTGATATGTGCGCGGGGAGAACGGTAAAATAACTGCTAGTAAATCAAAACTTATCAAAATATAATTTGACGAAGAAGCACTCTACTCGTTCGATTGAATAAAGAAGATTTTGGCTTCGGAAGACGTATTAAGACCAGCGGAAGACCAATTACTATGATATCGAGAACCATATCCTCCGCTGAGGAGCATTATGCAACGGATTAAAGGAACTCTTAGCTATCGTTTGGGCTTTGCGGAAATTGCGCAATTATCTGTATGGGGTCAAATGTTTAAATATATTTTCAGGTCATCAGCCTCTAACCTTCGCCATTTCGGATGGTAACACGAAAATGAAAATAAAAATATGGAAGGCTTTCATAGAGGAGTTTTCTCCAAAATTCTTCTACAAACCAGGTAAGGAGAACCATGTTGCTGATGCCTTGTCAAGACAACATATTAATGCTTTAGACCATTATGAGAATTCAGACTTGATGGCAGTAAACAGTGAAGAATCACTTACCTATACTATTCGTAGTGTAAAGAATCCGGTAAATAGTTTCAAAAACCAGATCATACTAGCCAAAGGCGCAGAGTTAACAAAAATAAAAAAAATTATATTGTATTTCGACGGCAAATAAGTCATACCGTTACATTTGGCGCCCTCAATGATCTATTTGGATTACTTAAAAAAGTTGTAAATCCTAATGTGGTCAACGCGATCCACTGTGATTTGCATACGTTAGCACAGATTCAAGACGAGATTGCGAAAATCTTTCCTTCAGTTAAATTCGTCCACACGGAACTATTCGTTACGGACATATTCAATCATCATAATCAGTCAGAAATACTTGTTGGAGAGCATAACCGAGCTCACCAATCGGCACGAGAAAACGCGAAACAGGTACTTAATGACTACTATTTTCCTAAAATAGGGAAGAGATTAAAAGAAATAGTATATAATTGCAAAATTTGTAAAGAAGCGAAGTATCAGCGTCACCCACCTAAGCAGGAGATTGGTCCCACCCCTATACCATTCCATTCAGGGGAAATACTACACATAGATATTTACTCAACCGACAAGAATCACAAAATATAATAAATCAATCCACTCAGTCAAAGGGTATGGACCAATCGACATAAAGGGACAAAGTTAGAGCCAAGCTCGAGAAAACCCAGAAGGCATATTTAAACTATCATAATAAAAGAAGGAATACTAAGAAATACTATCAGGGGGATAAAGTCTTTGTTAAAACTAATAAGCGTATATGGAACAAATTCACAAAATTATTCATTGAGAAGGTTATTTAAAAAGACCTTGGGACAAAGGTCCTTATAGACGGCAAACAAGTACATAAGAGTAACCTTAGACAGGAATTGTAGAAAAGATAAACGTGATCAATTTTATGAACTCTAGACACATTTTCTTTTTTTCAGGCTGCTTATAGTATTATCAACTGCGGAAGTGCAGATATTGGACTTTTCTCAAGTGGTGACTATAAACACAGGTATCGCGAAGATACAAGACGGGCATTTTAGATTAATACATGGAATTAATCTTGACCAGTATATAAAATTTGTAGACCATGCGAGGACTATCGTCGATGAAACCACTACGAAGCAGCACACTCTCTTTCCATTTTTAAAATATGAAATTGAACAGATGCAAGATTTAATTAATTATATAAAACCGGGTAGAAACAAAAGATCATTCGATTTTATAAAGTCTGCATGGAAATGGATTGCTGGTAATCCGGACCATAATGATCTGCTCTTAATTCAAGAAGGAATGAATAAATTAATCGAAAATAATGAAAGACAATTTGTAATTAATGAGAAATATAACGAGAGAGTAAATAATTTAACTTTTGTAACAAACTAAATTTTGAATGCAATAAAGGGAAGTAGTATTTTATCGGATACATTAGTACTAAATTTGAAATATAAAATGAAACTGGTCAAGGAATAATTGGTTAATAAAAAGGCCGGCATTTTGAATTCTGTAATTCTTCCAAAGATGAAATGCAAATTGCTGTGGACACAATAAATAAAAACAATTTACCCTATAATAATATAGAAGAAGCAATAGAATTTTTAAATGTTAAAATATTTACGAATGGTACCGTTTTATATTATGTTTTAGATTATATTGTGATATTGTGTAACCTGTAAAAAGGAATAATAAAATAATTAAAGTATCCAACAGTACAAACAATTACGTATTAGTATTTAAGGATAGGTATTACGAATTAAGAAATGATTGTAGAACATTAAACTCAGTTTCAATTTGTGAGGATGAGGTTATAGTAGATATTACCGGATAACCCTGCATTCCGAAATTACTGAAAGGTCGCAATGTATCCTTACCAATAGTCAACATGTGCCAGCAGTGGAAGAAATTGAGCCCGGCGTGATACTTTTGAACATGTTCGATAGCAGAATCATGATCGACAACGAAGTACAGATCCTCAATGGAACGGATCTTATTAAATTCAGCAACGCTACCCTAGTTATAAATGGACGAACTTACAGATTGCAGCAACCCTCATTATTCCAGGCGATTCCAGCAGTTATTCAATCTATTCAATCGCAGCTCAGGGAAATAGAGATGGAAGCACTACTTTCGCTAGAAATGCTTAAAGATCTGCATATCAATATTACGAAGCACATAAGAAAGCTTGGATCCCAAACTCGAATCATTATCGTTACGTCCATATCCGCAGCTTTACTTCTCTACATCTGTCTTATTAAAAGAGATTCAACTCGAGTAAAGATTCAGTTAAAGGATGTTTCAAGTAACATAGGCAAGTTATCGCTCACCATTGAAGAAGTCCAGGCAGCCACGATCAGCGCTTTAATCAATGTTCAAGAAACCGCGGACGGTTCCGCTTAAGAGGAGGAGGAGTTATGGCATTAAAACGCCATCATCAGATCAACTTGCCCTATGATCGCAACAGCAACTTCCGTCATCCCAGCGATCCATTTATTCAATTAGATCAACTTACTTTCCATGCGCAGCAACAGCTTCGTCGACTCAGCGACACATCATTTTAATCGAATCAACTTACCTTCCATTCGCAGCAGCAACTTCCGTCGCCTCATCGACACATTAACCGGATCAACTTACCTCCCATGCGCAGCAGCAGTTTCGTCGACTCAGTGACACATCAATTCAATAGAATCAACTTACCTTCCACGCGTAGCAGCAGCTTCCGTCGACTTATCGACACATTAACCAGATCAACTTACCTTGCACACGTAGCATCAGCTTTCGTCGCCTCAGCGAATTCCACTCCTCACTTAGGGCTAAGTATCTATCAATTGTTAGAGAGAAAATTAGTTTCGGTTTGAACTCCGCTAAATAAAGTCTCTCGTTCAAAATGAAAAAGCATTTTAATTAATCTTTTAAATAACCTTAGATGCTTAATCTGAACACTGGTGGATTCTTAGCTGAATTAGCTGCGTGGTCGGCTTATTCGTTTCTTTGTATACTAGCATGACTGGGGATGCACACTAACTTTAATTTGTTTGGGGATTTGATAAACTTATTACGGATGTCAATGATAAGGTCAGTGTTGTTGTTCGGGTTGTTGACGGCATTGAGCACAGACTTACTGTCGGAACATATAACATGTTTTCCACGACGGTTCAAGGCTTCTTTTGAAGCCTGTAGAATGGCGAATGCTTCGGTCGAAAAGATTGATACAAATTTGGGTAGGATTCCAACGCACAGGATGGTACCATCTCCGAGTCTGACATGTTTTCATAACAACAACAAATTCCGCACTGAATACTGAAAGCGATATTTCTGTGTGTTATCGGTGGTGATCATATCTTTGGTGTATTCAAAACCGTAAAATTCAACAATGTGGTGTGTTGTAAATATTCAATTGATTTCAGTTCGTGGTTTAATTCTTTGGAAACAAATCGATGCCATCGAAATATCGGTCGGCGTACGCGCAACGCAAGCCAACTACATGATCGTGGAGTCAATGAGACTGACGAAGAGCGTAGACAGCGTTTAGAGGTAAATCGAATAAGAATTACTCAAGCGCGATCCATTATGACTCCGGAATAATGGATACAGTCGAGTTCGATTCGCTCTGTTGGAGCTTACGCACAAAATGATTTGGAACGTCGACAAAACAGACGGCCAAACATGACAATTCGAAATGAATGTTTGGCGTTCAGATACGATCCAACAGACGATTACGCCGCGGATGTATCGGTCGAGTTCCGAACAATGAGCACTGTTTGTCAGAATTGCAATGCTTTGACGTTTCGACACGAACCACCAGGATTATGTTGTGCGCGGAAAGGTCAAATTACCACAATTGACACTACCACCAGAGTCACTGGCATCATTTCTTTCTAGCCAAGAACCTCGACCGAAGCATTTCTTTCAGAATATACAAAAGTTCAACAGCTCCTTCCAAATGACATTATTTGGGGCGAATATTATCGAAGAACGAGGTTTTAAACCAACTTTTAAGTAAATTTTTTTCGACTGCAACACACATCACATACACAACCACGTCACACAAACAAAAATCAACGATTCACAACGTTTCGCCGAGGCTCATAAATCAAGAATTTGTCTTCAATTTTACAGATTCAAGGACAAATTCACCATCGTGCAGGAGCATTGTTGTCGCCAGTGAATGCTGATCAAAAATTTCTTCAGTCCTTGGAAAATCTGATGATGAAATCAATCAGCGTTGTGCCATTTGTCGTGCGGTAAAGCGTGAGACTATTGCGCAACTGTAGCAACTCTTACATGAACACAATCAATTGATAAAATTGTTCAAGGCTGCACTTGAAATGATGCCTTCGATTGATCACAAAATAGTGATCAGAGCAGACCAAAGACCAGCAGGCGAACATGAAAGACGCTCCAATGCACAGACGTTGAATGAAGTTGCCATTGTGGTTGTTAGCGAGAATTTGGTGTCTCGCGACATTGTGGTTCGACTGCGTGATGGTGATAACTTTCAGCGTATCTGCGAAACTCATTATTCATATGATGCATTATAATACCCTCTGATATTTTACCAAGGAGAGGATGGATATTATGTTTTAATCAAGATGATTAATGTTGTTAATCGTTTTTCAAATCGATTGTTAACAAAAGTTCATTATTCATTTACAGGTCAAGAAACAAACAAAAAGGTCTGCTCGATGTATTTTAATGCCTACCGTTTGATGATTCGTCGAAATGAGGACAATCACATATTGAAATGCCGCAGATTGTTTCATCAGTTCGCCGTGTATGTGTTTCAAAATCGAATCGAGACACCTGACATACGTATATATATGTTGATGACATACGTATATATATTAATGTATGTAGATGGAAATGCAAACAATATCGGCCGACTTACCATTTTGCTAGAGACGAATGTTGGAAGCCCGAGGCACATGCACGAATACGCGCAAGATGCGATGATACGTGCTTTGTTGGCTGACACAATCACAGACACCGTCATTGTTGTGATCGCCACATGGTCTATGAATCATATTCGTCGTCGCTACTTCATACAACTGTGGATCTGTTTCGGGATCAGCAATTTCTGCGCAAATGATGGCCTCAATTTCATCCCCTATATCGTCGCCACTCTGCAGAGGATAACGGCAGAATGAAAGTTGAAAGTTAAAAATAAGGACGTTATAGTCGACAACAGCTGGATTTTTCCGTATTCGCCGTTGCTTTCCAAAACATTCAAAGCGCATTGCAATGTTGAGTACTGCAATTCTGTCAAGTCCATCAAATACGTTTGCAAGTAAGTCATGAAAGGGAGCGACATGGCTGTATTTGGTATTGCAGCTCCTGATGTCAACGAAATTTCACAATATCAGATGGGAAGATATGTCAGCAGCAATGAGGCTGTTTGACGAATGTCTTCGATTTACCTCCAAACCTTTCGTTTATTTTCTTGTTATAATCTTCGTGGAAACCTTTCAAACTTTTTATCTGTACCCTATTTCTGAACCACTGCATATCGAAATTTTTTTAAATTTTGTCTTATCGGTTATTTAATGAACTCCCTGAGTCAATCAGGACAATAACAATACCTGGAATGTTTTTAAAAAGCGTAAAATTGTGGCTCTTCAGCTTTGATTATGTTGCGTTAGAATCTCGTATTTCTGATGTTTTAGTCTAATCTTCGTCTTCATTGTTTCCATTCTCATTTTGCATTTTTTACCATTACTATAATTTTTATTTTTTTTCTTTTTGTTCGAATTAAATTACTTTATTTATTTACTATGTTTCTTGAAATGTTTAAAGTTTATTTTTTATTTTCTTTTACTTTGAATTTTTAAAGGGTCACCCCACCCACAAATGTTGTTTGTATTACTTTAACTAATTAAAGTGGCATTCAACTCTAATTTTTACTTGTATATAAATACTGAATGTCACCAACCTTTCTTATATTTTATTCCTACTTGAACTGTTTTACATTGATTAAATTATTTGCTTGTTTAATGAATTTACATATAAGAAATAAATACATCATAAATACATACTTACATACATACATGTCTTCGTTCTCCATACACGAACGTCATCGCGACGCGACGTGCAACATTGCCAACAAATCAGCGAAACTACTACAAAATTACAATATAATCATTTGGGATGAGTGTACGATAACACACAAACGAGGATTGGAGGCACTCGATCGTACGTTGAAATATTTGCGCAATAAACAGGACCCATTTGGAGGTACGACGATTCTGCTGGTCGGCGATTTTCGCCAAACGCTGCCAGTCATTCCAAGATCAACAGCTACTGATGAAATAAACGCTTGCTTGAAGTCATCAAATTTGAGGCGATACGTGAAAACTCTCAAGTTAACAACGAATACGCGATTCGACGGAAGAGTTTTCCAAGCAGTTATTAGACATTGGCAATGTAAAAATTCCGGTTGACGCTTTCACTGGCCTTATTTCGCTTCCACCTAATTTTTGTCAATTCACAACGTCGAAAGAAGAATTGATCACGAAAGTGTTGCCAAATATTTGTGCAAATTACAAAAACCATGTTTGGTTGAACGAACGAGCCATTTTGGCAGCGAAAAATAAGGACGTAGACTATTTGAACATATTAATTGCATTCATTTAAGTCGAACGATTCAATTACCAATCCAGATGAAGTCGTCAATTATCCAATTGAATTCCTGAATCCATTGGATTTGCCAGGAATGCCGCCGCACAATTTGCAGCTCAAGGTCGACTCGGTGATAATCATGTTACGCAACCGAAACTATGCAATGGAACAAGACTCGCTGTTAAGAAGTTGATGAACAACGTGATTGAAGCAACGATAATCGTAGGAAAGTTTAAAGTCGAGGATGTTCTGATTCCAAGAATACCACTGATTCCAACCGACTTACAGTTTCAATTTAAGCGTGTCCATTTTCCGGTTCGCCTTGCATTCGCAATGACGATTAATAAATTGCAAGGCCAATTGTTGGAAGTGTGTGGAATAAACCTTGAATTGCCATGCTTTACCCATGGGCAATTGTACGTGGCGTACTCGGGAGTCGGTAAACCATTGATGCTATTCGTTTCCTCTCCAGACGGAAAGGTAAAAATATCGTTCATCATCAAAGGTTGTTATGAACGCATTGAAAACACTAACGAATAATTGTAAAAAAAATTAATTCCGATTTATTTCATTTCAATAAATTCATGATCGTATTGAAATTGTTTTGTTTCAATTCACACAAATTCAAAAACAGATTCGGTTCTATGAATCCCATCTCGACAAGCTGACTGACTGACAACGCACAGCCTGAACTACTAGAGATAGAGTCCTAAAATAATCGTACTTAATATCAATGTCTATCAGTGTCAATGTCTACATATGTGTGTGGTTGTTATAGGCTCCTATACCGTTCATTCGATTGCTACGAGTATGAAACCCTGGCAAGTTGTTCTCTACGTGTTGAGAATGGTTTTTAAGATAGTACAGTTAATGCACGATAGGTGGCGCGCGAAACCAGATATAAGTTACAAAATTGTCTTACCTGCTAATTGAGGGTGAAGCAAGGTGAGCATAGGTCAACTAGTATAATTAAAACCTTAAAACCGAAATAAGCTATCGTTAAATAGATAAGCTTAAGTGAAACAAAAAAATAAATAATTAAATCTACCAGTGAAGTACATATCCAAATCCATTTAAATAGTATTCTCAAATGTAAAAATAGCTAAACAAAGTAACAAAAAAAAAAAAAAAAATCTGGAACGAAGAAAAAAGTTGTGCAGAAGACAAACAGTTAGAAATTCATATAAAGAAAAAAAGAAAAAAAAAGACGCCGAGTCAGCAGTTACGTGCAACAAGGAAAGGTATAACGGATGTTAATCTATTTAGTTTAATTAATGGAGTTTCGGATTTTACTGGGCTACCAGAGGATTTGGAACTTTTTATTAAACATATTGATTACATTTAATTATTAGCAGAATATCTTGATGTAAACGTTCGTCAAGAATATTAGATTTAAGAATAAGACAGAAAATTAAAAAAAGAAGTAAACGTTAATTTAATCAATAATAACAATCCGATGAAGTGGCTGAAAATAATAATAATAATAATAATAATAATTAATACTTAAGACTGGTTTTGATATCAATGAAAGCAAAGAATGTATTATTTACCAAATTAAAACAGTACAATACCAAAATTCAGTAGAAGATTTATATAATAATCATGTGAAACTTTAGCAAAATTAAATATTAAAACTTGCCTTATTTATGATGCGGCTCCTTGGTACAATAGTAATGAAAATGAAAAAAAAATGGTGCTTAAACTATTTTTTTTTTTTTTTTTTTTTTTTATAATTTGCGCGCGCCAAATGGGATATGAATACCATTAAATTATTTCAGTGCACGGGCGTTTGAAGAAATTGAGAGAGAGAGAGAGAAAGAAAGATTGGTGTAGTGGGTTTGAAACTTAGGTGGTATTAAGTTTCAGTAAACTCCAAGGGTGGTGTCCAGATAACTGGGGAGCTTGTTTGTTTTGCTTTTTGTCGTTGCTGATGATTCACAGTATTTTTTTTTTCCCTCCACCTGATGTCATCATCACGATCAAGTTGCATTTAAGCCATAAGACCACCTACTGCCAGTGTTATGCCTTCGCAGTAGAGTTGACAAAGCTTTCGCAATTGATCGACTTTTTTATTTATTACAGACGAAATAAATAGATGATTGTTGAGATCAGGATTTGAACCGTGAACCAAGAGCGTGGCAAGCGTTGATGTTACCACTACACCACGGCCACCCAAACAATCCCAGGTTTAATCTAAATGTAAGAAATTCTTTGACGCTTGCAGGAGCAAAAAGCATTTTGATAGTTACTGACAACTTTTATAGTGTGTGTACTACCCGGTTATCTGCACGTACGGCTTAAGAGAAACCACAATAGAATACACTACCCAATAGGCATCTGTTTATATATTTAATCAATAAGCTTAACAGCTTAACACTAGTTCACGCAGTAATATATCCGTTTGCGATGGCTGTCACTTATCATGGTGCGATCACCGTACTCTTTGAAGAGCGTGCTGCAGTTCGCTACACCCCTCCGATGTTCTTAAGCTTCAGCTTCAAACTCGAATCCGGTGATCTGTTATCATTAATGTGTGTACCTTGCAGAACTAGATTCGCGACCATGGGATCGCTCTCAATGGTGGTCAATGTTAACGATGCTCTAACTTCATGTTGTCATGTGTTATAGACTTAAGGAATTAAATCCGAGAATCAACCCCCCTACAAAACCAAATAATCCCCAGCTTCAAAATTTTCAGCCGAACAGGCACGAGCTCTTCCCTGCATAGTCGCTGAAACAAGTTCAATGCCACTAAAATTATTAATAGACTCAGGAGCAGGTACATCCCTTATTCAAAAGGTAAATTTCATTCATACCATTGATACTTAAGACTACCAATCCTACAATTTGACTAAAATTGAAATGTTAGAAGTTGACTTTCAACATTCACAGCTTATAACAAATGATGCTACTTTACCTTTAGTTTTCGAATATTCACCAAATCGATTAACTCAAGAACAAATATCTTACATAATTATAGTAAAAATATAATGGACATTAATTTTAGTAACCCACATATTAATGATATAACAGATAAATTAAAGCTAGACAATATGAACAAGGAAGAAATCAAATCTTTAGTGTCAACTTTACACAATTTTAGAAAAGTTTTTTATCAAGAAGGTGATAATCTTTCATCTGTGGTTAAATACACTCATAAAATTCCAACAAAAAACAACAAACCTGTATTTTCTAAATCATACATTCTGAAGTGCAAAAACAAGAAGTCGAAAAGCAAATCTCGGAAATGCTCAGTTCGGGAATCATCGTTGATTCCACCAGCCCGTAATATGCCCCGATTTGGGTTGTCTCAAAGAAAATCGATAATTCGAGTCAAAAAGTGGCGCATCGTTGTTGATTATCGTAAATTGAACGATATAATAACAGACGACAAATTCCCCATTCCTAATATTGGTGAAATTTTTTCCAAATTGCGTAAGGCTCAATACTTTTCACCCTAGACCTTGCAAAGAGTTTTCATCAAATTTTTATTTACATGAAAGAAAGACACAAAACTGCTTTCGCAACTGCAAACGGCCACTACGAATTTTCACATATGCCATTCGGGCTGAAAAATGCTCCCACTTAATTTCAGAGAATTATGAAAGAGGTTCTACTATGATTACATTGGGAAAATTTGCGTGGTATATTTGGATAACACACTCATCTTTTCAACAACGCTCCAAGAGCATTTTTATTCTCTCACCAGAATATTTAAAATACTTCTAGAATACGACTTAAAAGTGCAGGTTGATAAATGCAGCTTTTTAAAAAAAGGAAACAGAATAGGTTGGACATATAATTTCCGACAAAGGTATACAACCAAACCCAAATAAAATCGAAATCATAAAGCTAATTAAAATACCTCAAACAGGCTTTTTCAGGAAGTTCATTAGGGACTGCTCTAAGGTAGCTCTGCAAATGACTAAGTAAATTAGAAAAAAATAAAAAATAAAGATTTCAGATTGAGTAGCCTTTTGCCTCCCGTCGTGTGCACACGCGTTCTTAACTCTCTCCAATGTGGTGACAAAAAAAAATAATAAAAGTGTAATGCAGTGGAAAACAAAAAAATAAATAAATAAATAAATAATCAAAAAAAAGAAGCAAATAAACAATTCAGTGCCAGTGTATTCCATCCTTTCACCCCCACTCACTCGCTGTTGCAGTTCTTCGTTATCGCAATTGGAGCATGTGCTACATATGTACATACTTCCAGTTGCGAAGACTGACAGAGTGTAACATTTGATGTATAGCGGACTGTGAATGTTTACCCGAATAGCGGATCTTTGCTGATTGTCGTTTGGGCATAGCACCTGCGACAGTTTGTTTTGGAAAACTATTCATTGGATCTTCACTTCACAGCTTCGCTTAGTTACGTCAGAGTTGTGTTTTTTTGTGTTTCTTAGATGTAGGGAATTTAGGGTTGATTTTACCAACATTCGTGGGCTTCAAAGGAATTTCTTCGATGTGTACGCCATCTGTATTTGAGAGCGTCAAATTGTCCATGGGATAAATCCACTTTCGCACTAGTACAGTTGCTGGAGTACTCAAAGGTCTTAACATACACAAATCCGCTAGTCCATATGGTACAGTTAGAAGAGGTGTTCTTCTACGCTGGCAAAATCTCTGCGTAAGCTTTTCTGCCTATCCTACCTTTCAGGGCTCTTCGGAGTAGATGGAAAACAGCATTTGTTCAGCCCCTCCCTAAAAAAAGGCGAATCTTCCTTCTTGTCTAATTACCGACCCATTGCACTTACGTCCCTTCTTTCCAAAGTAGTGGAAACCCTGATAAATCGTCAGCTTATGAAATATCTAGATTCACGAAAACTCCTTAATGACCGGCAGTATGATTTTCATAACAACAGGTCCACTGGTGATTTGATGGCATACCTCACCGAGAAGTAGAACCAATCTCTCCATCACTTCGGTGAAACTAAGATGGTTGCGCTTGATATTTCTAAGGCATTTGACAGAGTTTGGCATCAGGCTCTTTTGTCAAAAATGCGTGCATATGGAATCGATGAGAGCAATTGCAATTCAGTTCTAACCAGACCTCCACCGTGCACGAAATCTTTAATCTTATCAGAATCTATTTTTGTTCATTAATTAAGTAACACATTAAATAACTAATAATAATCAATAAAATATTATCTAAGTAATAAATGTCATAGTGTTTGTTCTATTCAACTGTGCCGTCTTTTGTATGTGCGTTATTCATCGGGGTTATTGTTTTCACTTTCAAATCGCATCTTTTAATTGGACAAAGGAAACGCTGATGGTCGAAATTCCCTCACCAAATAAATCAGCCTGCGTCTTGTAAAGTGCGTTAATAAAAAAAAAATAAAATAAAAAAAACAAAGTTAAACATTGTGCTTAGGCATAACATCATAGTTTTTCAATAAACAACATGTTTTGGAGATGTATTCATCACCTAATATATAGAAATTCAATTACAATAGTCCAAATTTTAAATCAAAGTTTTGCGATTTTAGGAAAACTGTGCAAAATTGTGACTGATAAAGAGTTCAACTCAGCCTACATCACGAACTTATTACGTCTCCAAACACGCATACTGGAAATTCAGTAAAGGAGAGGTTCTATCTGACCCTAATTGAACACGTTCGATTGCTTAAACTCAATAAAAATAATTATGATATTGAAGACACCATATTGGTTTTTAAGGCTGTCGAATTGTATAATAATATAATTCACTCGGTTACAAGGCATAGATTCAATGATTTCTTACATTCCACTTTATCCGAAACAAACAACCACCTCAATTTCAGAAATGAGAACTAGTGAAGAACGTAGGTTTTTATAACTTAAAACATTTACCTAGATATATTATAAAAGAGGCTCCACAAATAGGAAAAACCCATTTTAGAGGAAAAAGTGGGTTGAAGCGCGATAAGCAAATTATTAAAAGAAGTTATAAGCACCAAAATCCTATAAAAGATAAGATAGATAATTGATTCGGTAAAAACAAATAATAAAAGCAAAAACAATGAAATGTTGATCTAAAAACGTGAATTAAAAATTGTTATTTTTTTTTCTATTTCTTTGTTATTAAATAAATACGAAAATGGTTATTATAACCTTTTTTGAATCAAAAGTATTGTTTTAGATTTTTTTTTTTGTTTTTGGAAATATAATGCAAATACCTATGTGAATAAATAAATGAACATATAATAATATTAGTAAGAGAAAAACTACAAAAGAAATAAATTGTAGTAACGTTTAAGATAATTGTAAATTTGATAATTATTTAGTAATAATTCGCACATACATAATTTGTATATTTTGTAACTCATTCGACCCGTAAGTATCATAAACGTAAGAATCATATATTATTAACTAAAAATTTAAATTAAATTTGTTAAAATAGCACACATACGCCCCAGTATCTGAATCTATCAACTAATTTTTCAATCAGCACCGAAAGAAAAAAAAAAGAAAATATTATAATAAACGTCAAACATGCAATGGACATAAACATGTCTTCACCACTTTCAGTCCATAATTTGGGTGGAAGGAGGTACAACTTCGCATTGACAATTGAACAACAACGGCATGGCAAAACAGCTAACCCAGACAAATCATGCTCGTACACTCTCTGCTAATAAATAATAAACTTAGCGTTGTCAGTAATAAAGCTATGCTGTCGGAACGTTTTTTTTAACACGAACGAGAGAGTGTAATACATACATATGTATGTTTTGAGCAGTGCATCGCTTACGGTGGCAGGCTGCAAACATATAATGTGAATAAAATTACCATGTTGTTCTCTTGTTTTTGCAACTTCTTAATTCCGTTAGAGTTTGAGCCTATAAATGTTAAGATAGATTTTAAGCATTATTATTAAGGTTTTGGATTGAAAAGAGCAAAAGATTAAAATAAAAAGGAAAATATGGAATTTTTAGTTTTTTTTTTGGTCACGATACACAATTTATTGAAAGTGAAGAGTGTTCTTCTGTAATTTCAGGTGAACTGGAAATACCAACGCAAACAATGAGGTATTAAATTTATTGAAAGAGTGTTCTTCTGTAATTTCAAGTGAACTGGAAATTCCAACGCAAACAACGAGGTAAATTGACATAATGCCATAATTGTCAGATATTCGATCACGGCGAGAGGAACTGCCACATCAAAATATTCTGTGCCATTTGTGCTGGTTCGCTCAAGACTACTCAGTGTAATAATGCTTCTCTTAGATATACAAACTGCAGCGACAATCACAAGGTCACTGACATTACTTGCGAAAGCAGAGTTATATTAATAGAGATGAGGGAGACATCAGCAAAGCGAACATTATACTCTCCGCATCAAATTATTCTATCGCAAGTTCAGCGTCAAACACCCACTGTTCACTAGAAGCATGTTTCTTTCTAATCTATGGCTGATTTTCCCTCACTTTGACTTTTGTACACTCATGTTAAATAATATGATAGATAGGTATTGTTTCGTAGAATTAAATTTCAACATTATTTTTATAAATATACGAGTACTAGCTGACCCATGCTCGCCTTGCTTCACCCGCCCTTAGCAGTTAAGACAATTGTGTAACTTATATTTGGTTTCGCACGCCACCTATAGTACATTAATTGTACTACTTTGAAAACCATCGTCAACTCGTAGACAACGACTTGCTAGAGTTTCATAGCAATCGATTGCCTATAACGACAACACACATTCATATGTAGACACTGATTTGTATATACAGTGGACATCCAATATAACAAATGGTATAATGTTTGAGGGAGTTCGCTAAAACCAAAGTGTTCGTTATATGGAACGATATTGTGTACTTTTTTTTTTTATAATATTACCTAATTGAAAAATGAGTGTGCACTTTACATCTGTTCATGCACTTTCAATTCTGAGACTGATTTATAAAAAAATAGCAACCGGGGCGGGTTCTTCGCACGAAGTGCGCTTATTAAAAAAAATATTGTTACGCGTTACTCGATTGCTGTAAGTATAAAAAAAAAAAAAAAAAGGAAAATACCACGAGATCCAATTCCTAGCGAAATAAAAACACGTGCCGCTACTTCAAGTAGATAAACTTTATTGAATGTCGGAAATGGCCGACATTAGGATTAGAACAAGAAATTTTAAAGCGAAACAAATATATGTAATATGTTAATAAAGTTACGTTGTAAATGACAGCGTTCAACATCCTCCCGCCATTGAAAGTTCCTTTCAACCATCCTCCACGAGTAGAGGGCACAGCTTGCAAACCGGACGCTTCAACTCTCCCCTTGAAGTGACGACTGAGGCAACTCGAACGAGTCCTGAATATATTTTCTTTACACGTTCGAGTGTCCATCGACAAGGCAGTTGATATTCATCCGTAATGAGGACAATATCGTTAGGTTGAATATTTCTATGTTTTAGCAACCATTTAGGCCACTTCCTAAGTTGGGTCAGATAATCTTGAGACCATTTTCGCCGAAAGTTTTGAGTAAATTGTTGAAGGTATTGCCAGCGATTCAATAGTGATGGGCTTTCAGATGATAAAATTGGTTCTGGTACCGTTGCCATTGGTCGAGCGATGAGGAAATGTGCTGGGGTCAGCGGATCGACATCTCCTCCGAAGCGTGCACATAATGGCCGGGAATTGGCAAAAGCCTCAATTTGGCACAAAATTGTAGGACCTAAGACCCGCCGCATATAAAACTTTACCGTTTTTACGCCCGCCTCCCAGATGCCGCCGAAGTGCGGCGCATAAGGAGGAGTGAAACACCAGGTAATGCCCTTGGTTGTCAACTCTCTGCAAACATCTTTTTGGAATCGCGTAGAGTTAAGAAAGTTGGACCAATCTCGAAGTTGTTGATTGGCTCCAACAAAATTAATGCCATTGTCGCTAAATATCGTGTGACACCTACCACGTCTGGCTACGAATCGACGTAACGCCGCAATAAGTGCTGAAGATGACAAGTCCGAGACAAGCTCCAGATGCAAGGCCTTAGTAGCCAAGCAGACGTTTTCTTCTGGGCGTACCACAGTAGCAGGAAATTTCAGAAATGTTGTTACCGCGTCGCGTATGAATGATGGACCTATCCACCATAAATCCAATTTGGGTAAGATTCTTGGCATCAACCTGAGAGTGGCGCAATCAGCGGGATTTTCCGCAGAGCGCACGTGGTGCTATATAGATGCTGGAAATTGAGCGACAATTTGCGATATTCGATTGTTGACGAAGACATTGTCATTTAAAGAAAAACCGTTTGTCGATTTCGACGACGCGTTAAAGACTACCCGTAGCTTAGTGGTAGCGCTATCGGGTTTGAACACCGCGTGATGGAGCAAATAAAACGACGACCGTTCGAGGTCGCTTGGGGGCACGAGTGCCATATGGGAATCACGTTACCGAATCTTTGACGAATCGTCGCTCCATTGCGCTAAGTAGTTTAAGCGCTGCTCCACGTGAATCACCGAAATCGACGGGAGTTTTATTGAATGGTAACTTGACTGCGAATCTTCTCATGGCATTAGTACAATGGGTTGAAACAAAGTGATCTTCAATAGATACACTCACCTCAAAAAATTGTCTTAAGAGCACATCAAGGTCCAATGTGGAATGCAAAACATTCAATGTTGGTTCTTGTCTTGATGAAATATTTCCGGCAAGCACCCAGCCGAATATAGTGTTCTGCGCAATAGGGGAACCCGAGGGATGCACGATTTTCCCTTAAGCGAGTATTTCAAAGAAGATATCTACTCCACGATTTTATTTGGACGAAGGCATGTTGCATCAGCTAAAGGCAAGTGTTCAAAATACGAAAGACTAGAACCCGGAATTTGCACACTCGGCAAATCGTTCGTTAAATGCGATAAGACAAAGGCTTAAACCACGAGGATGGAAGTTGCAGTTACCGGCGAAGATATTTCCATTGTCACTTTACCGCGTATGCCTTGATTACTTCTGTTTTAGCCTAAGCCACGATAGGAATGTTTGCATGAAACCATTTAAGTCCCGACGCTGTAGGCAAGACTCGGCAATAAACGTCGCCTGCGATCCCGAATCAAGCAGGGCTCTGCACTGTTGAAACTCGTTATTAATGCCCTTCACTAACACTAGCGCCGTTGGCAACATTGTAGAGCACTCCCGAAATACCTGTGCCGAATTTATAGCCAATGCGCGCGAAATACTGTTCGAGGTACTTGGTGACATCGGAATAGACGAATCAGTATGGAGCATTGTGTTGTGTTTTAAAGCGCACGTTTTGCAATTGGAGAACTTGCATTCAGTTATTATATAGTTATGTTATTAGCGTTTTACCTGGAGACAATCAGGCCAAATATTGTTATTTTTAACGAATTCACACCGAGCTTGTACCGCGAAATCTCGAAACTGCGCATATTGATAAAGGTAATGCTTTTGCTTGCACTTAAAACACACCGGCGCTATTGCACTAAAAACACGCCTTTCCTGTTCTCTACTAGCGACCGTTTTGTTCACACTCGCCGATGTCACTCGCCCGACGCGCGAGAGCTGTAAGCTTTCGAGCTCTTTTATCCGTTCCTGCAAGAAATCAGTAAAGTCCGAAACCGATGGGCTTTCCTTATTCTTACTACTTCGAACCCACAACACCTTGTTTTCACTGTCTAATTTGTTTGACAAAACGTAAATAAGTAACGTGTCCCATGAATCAACTCGGATTTTCAAGGCCGTAAGAACATTAATATTTTCGGTCGTCGTACTGAAGAACCGCTTAATTTCCGCTAAGTACCCGTGTTTTACCGCAATCTCGTCGAAAAGATTGTCTAAATATGCCACCATGATAAATTGTGGCTTGTCATAATGAAGTTTTAATGATGTCCATGCGACACTACAATTATCATTACTTAACGGCAGATGTTCGAAGATCGACGTGGCATCATCCTTTAAGCGCATTTGCAAATATTCTAGTTTTTCGACCCCCGTTAACGACTCCTTGGATACCACTAACGCACTAAACAAATCACGAAATCGAACCCACTCATCGAACCTTCCCGAAAATTGTGGAAGTCTAACTTCAGGAAGCCTCGCTGGAAGCTCTGGCTTTTTTATGGTAATAGACCGACGCGGTGAGCCCACAATGGATTTTAAGATTTGGTGTAGCGACGCTTGGTTTTCGGCTAATTATTTCAATGTTTTATTAACCTTACTTTCAGAATCGGCCCGCGGATTACTAAACTTTTGTATGTTGCTAGATAGCTTCGCGTGCACTTCGTAAAATGTTTCTTCAAACTCAGCGCGACACTGGGTTTCCTCGGATAATTGTTCTTCGTTTTCGATGAAAGCCTCAATTTCATTTGAACTCGTTCAAAATCTTGTATATGTTGCTCTAACCGCGTTTGGCGCTATTTGCTTTGAGCTAGCGGGGCACCCGGTGCTTCACAAAAGGCAACGATCCGCGTTACCTGGCCCTTAAGAGCCGCCCGTTGTAGCTTTAATGCTTCCATATCACGAATTTAAATAAATTAATTACGAATTAACACGAAATGCACACCGCGTACACCAGAGAACTCCGAATACTTTCAGGAGCACTAATAATAACTGATCGACAGTTATATGCTCGCTTTGAAAAAAAAAAAAATGCCTCTACTAATTGTCAAATAGCTAATTTAATAATCGTAATGGAACCGTTATCTACTCGATCAATTTGTGATTGCACACTGCTAATTCTACTGATACGTCGAACAATCGTCTGAATAAGATTTTGTTTTTATGACACTGAAACTAGCGGGATGGCTAATGCACAATTTTCAAACAATTTGTTTGCTTTTCGCCCACTCTTGTTACGGAAAAAAAAGCAAAGCACCACCGGCAGCGTGCAGCAGTAAGCGAATAGTGGAAATTTAGTTTGTTTTTTTTCGATCGCAACGGATTATGTGAACGCAATGCAAAATTAATACGATGTTCATAAATGATACTATGGTCAAAAATCCATGCTCGTTAGGACCAAATGTTGCGCGTTACTCGATTGCTGTAAGTAAAAAAAAAAGGAAAAGGAAAATACCACGAGATCCAACTACTAGCGAAATAAAAACACGTGCCGCTTCTTCAAGTAGATAAACTTTATTGAATGCTGGAAATGGCCGACATTAGGATTAGAACAAGAAGTGTTAGAGCGTTCAACAAATATTAAGTATGTTTATTTTATCATATAACTCTATCTCCAGTGGTTTAGGCTGTGTGTTGTTTGTCAGTCAGTCAGTCAGTCAGTTCATCAGGAAGGGATTCATCCAACCAAACCTTTCCTTGACTTTGCGTGAATTGAAACAAAACAATTTCAGATTATGAATTTATTGAAATGAAATAAATCGGAACCCATTATTTTGACAATCGTAATGCATTCTCCGTGTCTTTTCGTCCGGAGAGAAATCGAATAGCGCCGATGGTTTACCGACTCCCGAGCACACCACGTACAATTGCCCATGGGTAAAGCATGGCAATTCAAGGTTTATTCCACACACTTCCAACAATTGGCCTTGCAATTTATTAATAGTCATTGCGAATGCAAGGCGAACCGGAAACTGGACACGCTTAAATTGAAACGGTAAGTCGGTTGGAATCAGTGGTATTCTTGGAATCAGAACATCCTCGACTTTAAACTTTCCTACGATTATCGTTGCTTCAATCACGTTGTTCATCAACTTCTTAACAGCGAGTCTTGTTCCATTGCATAGTTTCGGTTGCGTAACATGATTATCACCGAGCCGACCTTGAGCTGCAAGTTGTGCGGCGGCATTCCTGGCAAATCCAATGAATTCGGAAATTCAATTGGATAATTGACAACTTCATCTGGATTGGTAATTGAATCGTTCGACTTAAATGAATGCAATTGGCCAGCGATTTGACTTTGAATTTTCATGTTCAAATAGTCTACGTCCTTATTTTTCGCTGCCAAAATGGCTCGTTCGTTCAACCAAACATGATTTTGTTATTTGCACAAATATTTGGCAACACTTTCGTGATCAATTCTTCTTTCGACGTTGTGAATTGACAAAAATTAGGTGGAAGCGAAATAAGGCCAGTGAAGCGTCAACCGGAATTTTTACATTGCCAATGTCTAATAACTGCTTGGAAAACTCTTCCGTCGAATCGCATATTCGTTGTTAACTTGAGAGCTTTCATGTATCGCCACAAATTTGATGACTTCAAGCAAGCGTTTATTTCATCAACAGCTGTTGATCTTGGAATGAGAGTTTGGCGAAAATTGGCGGCGAGCAGAAACGTCGTACCTCCAAAAAGGTCCTGATTATTGTGCAAACCTTTTAAGGTTCGATCGAGTTCCTCCAATCCTCGTTTGTGCGCCATCGTACACTCATCCCAAATGATTATTTTGCGATTCTGTAGTACTTTCGTCATTCCTGATTTTTTGGCAATGTTGCACGTCGGTTTATCTATCGTTTGCAAATTCGGTGGCATTTTGAGCTCAGAATGAGCTGTTCGTCCTCCTCCTAACAATGTGGCTGCGATCCCAGATGATGCTACGGCCAGCGCTATTTGACTTTGTACGCGAATCGAAGCCAATATCAATGAAATTAGGAACGTTTTGCCAGTTCCGCCAGGTGCATCGAGGAAGAAGATTCCTCTGTAGCCGCCATCGACTGCTATCACCAATGCGTCGTACGCGGTTTTCTGCTGCGGATTCAAAAGTAGGACCGTTGTTCGTACTGATTGACTCAAAGCATCTCGATAGTATTGCCGTTCTCGTTCAAGTTCTCGATTGAATCCTTCGTGCATGGGGTGATTCGACGCTGACACTCCTAATTCGTGGAACATCTTGCCGGACATCATCAGGTACAAATCATCCTCGTTGTGGATCTCCGCGTTAAATTCAAGTTCGGGATTCGCTGTTGTTGTACGCACTCGATGCATATAGTTTTCGGCCATATTATCTTTGTATTTGTTCCACAAATGAAGTGGGTTCGATGGAAAACACGTTGAAATGGTGATGGCAAAAAGTGATCGAATTTGATGCAATGAATGTCATCCTCGAGCAAATGTAAACACTGACAGGCTTCCCGATATGTTGCGCACAACTCACCATTGACAGTTCGTAGATATTCAAATGAAGTTGGTCCACGAACATTACCCAATACCAAATGCAGATGAAAACATTCGTCATTGCTCGGATGAACTGCGTAAATGAGCCCCAATGCATCGGTTGAATATATGTACTCGTACATTCACGTATCCAGGAACAGGCTTTCCGTGTTTCCGAAGTTGGAATTTTGTTGATGATGCGTTCCATTTGAAATATCTCGGCATCTCCTAGTTAAGCAGTGTTCTTGCAAATGGATCACTTGCGCATGTCGCGAAGAAGCTTTTCAGCGTTGTCGCTGGTGGTCGTTCAGCTCTCTGCGCTAAATAAACTCGTTGTTCATTCTTCAGGTGCACAGCTACATGGACCACAGTGAGATGACGTTCGTGTATGTAGAATGAAAAGATTCTCCAAACCGCCTCATTGCTGCTGACATATCTACCCATCTAATATTGTGAAACTTCATCGTTGGCCTCAGGACCTGCAATACCAAATACAGCCATGTCGCTTTCTTTTGTGACGTACTTGCAAACGTATTTGATAGACTTGACAGAATTGTAGTACTGGAAAGCAGCGGCGAATACGGAACAATCCAGCTGTTGTCGGCTACAACGTCCTTATTTTCAACGTTATCTTTCTGCCGTTATCCTCTGCAGAGTGACGAAGTAAATAAATCTGAAAAAATTTGTGTTCAGCATTCACTGGTGGCAACAGTGCTCCTGCACGATGGTGAATTTATCCTTGAATCTGTAAAATTGAAGACAAATTCTTTATTTATGAGCCTCGGTGAAACGTTGTGAGTCGTTGATGTTTGTGTGATGTGTGCTGCAGTCGAAAAAGAATTTACCTTGAAAGTTTGGCTAAAACCTCTTTCTTCGATAATATTTGCCCCAAATGATGTTATTTGGAAGGAACTGTTGTACTTTTGTGTATTCTGCAAGTTATGCTTCGATCGAGGTTCTTGGCTAGAAAGCAATGATACCAGTGGCTCTGGTGGCGGTGTCAATTGTGGTAATTTGATCTTTCCGCGCACACAACATAATCCTGGCTGTTCATGTCGAAACCATAGAGCATTGCAATGTTGACAAACAGTGCTTATTGTTCCGAAGTCGACCGATACATCCGCGGCGTAAGTCGAACTCGACTATATCCGTTGTTCCGGAGTCATAACGGATCACGCATGAGAAATTCTTATTCGATGTGCCTCCAAACGCTGCCTGCGGTCTTCGTCAGTCTCATTGACTCGAAGATCATGTAGTTTGCTTGTATTGCGCGTACGCCGACCGATATTTCGACGCCTCACTGGTGGCATTTTTTTGAAAGAAATAAACCACGAACTAAAATCAATTGAATGTTTGCAATAACCAAATTAACACGAACTCAAGATTACACCAAATTGGTGAATTTTACGTTTTTGAATACACCAAAGATATGATCACTATCGATAACACACTGGAAAATCGCTTTCAATATTCAATGCGGAATTTGTTGTTGTTATGAAAAGATGTGAGCAGAACTGTCACACTGAACGCCAAATTTTTGTTTTATGAAAATATGTGACAAACTAAACGTCACATTTTTTTATTGACATTTTCATACAAAAATATTACGAACAAAACAAAAAAAATCACCCAATTCGGTCGAGCTGTTCTCAAGTGATGCTCTTTCATACATGCGGCAATTGATTTTTATGTATGTATAGAGAAGATTATATTGTACCATATTTGATAGTTTTATACATTATTATACTCATGAGCGGGCGGTGATCATGGTGTAGTGGATAGTGTGTTCGCGTGTGACCCGAATTGTGCAGGGTTTAACCCGGACGGGGAACATCAACCACAGCCACCCGAACATAAAGGAGAAACGATTAAAATCTAAGTTTCTTCAACGACTACACCAAAAGGACTTCTGTACAATGGACAGAAAATTGAATTTGAGTGCTCCGGAATTTGGAAATTTCCTTTTTGAGAAACAAAAAAAAAAATAGCTAACGTCTCATTCCTTACCGCTGTCAATTGAGACTACACCTCCACGATTCAGAGTTGATGAGTTCGAAGGAAGCCTTCAAATTTTAGTTTTGGCGGAGATAATCCTCAGTCCTTCAAAGTTTGCTTCTGCCACCAAACCAGTGATCAAACCATAATTCCATGCGATAGTAGGCAAACATCGTCAGCATAATTGATGTGTTTGAGATAGATTCTTAGGCTCATTTGGATTCCGCCACTTCTTGTCGACAGAGTGCTCCGCAAATCAAAACTGATCACCGCAAAAGAGTAGTGGTGATAGTATGCAACTTTGTCGAACGCCGCTTCGGATCTCAAATTCTTTCCACAAACTAACCCTATGCGGTACATGACAATTCGCGCCTTCATAACTTGCTTTTCTTGTAATAGCTACCAATAAGATAAGTAAGGAGTTATTGTGGTCAATATAGGAGGATCCTGGATGGAAACCTGCTTGTTTACTGTCGATAGTACTTTCTAAATGCGTTCGAGGTTTATATTGGCGCTATTATTTTTGCAGCTGTAGGAAGCACGCAAATGCCTATCCAGCTTGACAAGCATTCCTTTCCTCTATTCTTTAGAGAAGCTACCGCTGTTCCAAATCTTCTCCAGTAATGGAACGAACCACAGTGTAGGCGAAGTCTGCCGTCATGTTTGGTTTAAGTGCTTTAATCAAGGATACGATTTCATCCTTGCTGGGAGGCGATAAGCAATTTCTGGAATTTCGGGCATCGTAGGTTTACCTCGTTTTCATTCTGGGGCAAACCTTCATCCACCATGTTGTTTCAAACTGTGGGAAAGAGTTCCCTTCATCTCCTTAGTTGGTTCTCATCAGAAATTAGCAGAAATCCATCCATACCAGCTCTTTGGTGATTCTGCACACCGTTTTGATAGCATTTCTTTTGTCATGACGCCCGCTACATTGGACTTTTCGTACGAATATCTTCATGCGGTACAAGGATTCGAGCTCCCTTCTACCCTCTGCAAAGGTGAACTTTAACTTGTTTCCATTCTTCGATTCGTCTCCAGGTATCAGTAGATAACCAGCATTTCAGTGCTTATTAATGTTCGTAGGTGTTATGTTCGTACAGGGTGCTCCCTATGACAAGGCGACTGGTATTGCAGAAATCAGCGAACCTTTTACCGTTAGGGTGCGATTTCATCGCCTAAGATGGCTAGGACATGTAGAACAAGCGCATGCAGGTGGAAAGGGACTTCAACCAACTTCGTGTTCAAAACTGAAGGCACCTAGCCAGGATTTATCTGGCTGGCGACGATTGTAGGTTGAGTCATAGGTTTAATCCTGACTGTAGCTACATTTAAATTAAGAGTAAGCAGGATTAATTGACCTAATTAATTTACGTGCCCTTTGCAGTGTAATCTGAGTGTTCTTTAGGTTGAATGCGTTTTTGCTAATATCGATTTTCTAAATCCCAGAAAACTCAGTCAAGTCCATGTAGAAATCCGATTTTGATGCAGTGGTTGTAGAAACTTAGATTTTGTTCGTTTGTCTTTTTTGATCTGGTGGCTGTTGGTTAATTTTTCCCGTCATAAGCAAACACACTACTCACTGCACCTTAACCACCACACATTTTAGTTCTTCGGTTATTGATGTGTGCTTTTGTGAATGAATTTCAAGTGTTATCTGAGACAGATATTCCTTGAGTTTATTTTCGTGGAATATGTCAGATGAGTTTAGAATGTATTGCACTATGTTAATGATTGATTGTATTCATTATATATGATATGGGGTAGTGATTTGACACTCAGGTGGTTTCAGTGAAGTCCAAGAGTGGCGTCCAGATAACTGGGGAGTATTTTCTTTTTGTTGTTATTGTCGTTTCTCATGATTCACAGTATTTTTTTCCGGGTTCCTTGTGTGTATCAAATTGAGGACATGACATTAAAATTGTTGACATATGGCTATAACCGTCTTCAAGAGCATCCATCCAAGAGGATCTATCCACAACCTGGCAATGTTTTTCATCTGTTCTCAAAATATTAGTCCAAAATTTCATAACTTTGTTCATATGTTTGTCAATTTAAGCTTTGATGCTTCACAGGTATTGGCATGTGCCATTGGATGGATATGTATATTCATAGAATTTCTTTCCTTTCTTAATTTTCAAAATCATAATTTCATCTAATAGCGTGGATTTAATCTGTCGGCCAGACAGTAGGTAAATAATTTAATTTTTCGTTTTAGAGTTAAAGTCATTGAAAATTTTGATTTTAAATTTATTTTCTGGATCGTAGTGTTGTTTTACAAAAGTCATTTAAAATGTTCCAATTCTGTTCTTTTCAAAATATCTACAATATAATTTTCAGATAGAGTAGAGTACTGGCATATCATCCCCATGAGGAATATATGTAGTTAAGTTGAACACTCCTCTTGCTTTAAAAATGGTTTATATTTGATCGTTTTTTAAGTAGTTCCTTTGTTGGAAGTTGTAATTCAGTTGACTGTACGTTTCTCTGTGCATTGATGATATTGCTTCTTCCAGGTAGTCCTTAAGGAAAGGATGCATTCGTCCACAACGCAAGTGTTGTTTCCAACTTTGCACGCTTGCCTTCAACCCCTCTATACTCCTCAAACGAATGGATGTTCCGCTGCAGAGAGTGTTTAGTATCATGTGCAGCTTCAGCGTGCTGATAAATTATTGTATTAGCCCTCTCTCTAAGTCATCGTGTATCAATTCTTTTTCTTTTTCTTCTTCGTTCTCCATTTGCTTTTAAGCGTCGGGGTAAACTTGGAAAATCAATTTCATCCACTGAATCCAGTCCCGGTATTCTGTTTTCATTTCCGTATGGGTCCTACTCCTCCTCGTTCCTACCATCTGTATCCGATTCTTCTATGTTTTACGTGGGCTACCTGTTGGTGAATTTCCGTCTACCTTCACTTGTTAATCTTTTTTTTTGTTTTATCCATGTGTTGCAGGTGCCCAAGCCATTTTAACTGTCTTTCCTCTATTACTTCTATAATATGTTTTTACTGACCAACTTCTGTTCTTATTCGTTCATTTATTGTTTTATGTTTTCTATGAAACTTACTTAAGTGCTTACCCAGTAGAGGTAAACTCTTGGTGCAGTATAACGTGCTAATGGCGCTATTATTGCATTGTACAGCTTCAGTTTCGTGTGTGTACTTATCTCCCGCTTGTTCACTATTGTATTGCTAATCTGGTAGTAAACCCGTATTCGGTGGAATTGGAAGTTACTATGGTCCCCAAGTCTTCAAAGGCTCCCACTCCTTCCAGCTGTTTCCCGTCGCATGTTATTATCAAATTCTCTTCCGACCTATCTTTTTCAGAGATCTCCACTGCCTGCTGTAATCTGATTATGTTGTTTGCAAAAATGATTATGTCATCTGCATAAGTTAGGAATTGTAAATGAATGGGTTGTAATCTCCACATTCCAATTTTGATGTTATTGGTCTGTCTTCTATAGGTGCATGACTTGGCTGCTTCGTCGAGGAACATATTAAACAGCAGTGGGCTGAGACTGTCCCCTTGCTTTATTCGTTGTCAATGCCTTCCACGCATGCTGTCTTGGGATTCTGTCGTACGCGGCTTTAAGATCTACGAACACCATAAGGGGGTCTTAGCTGGTAGCGTTATACTTCTCCCTAACAATCTTAATGTAAATTCGTCCAATAGGAATCAGTCAAATGAGGTATTTGACTGGTACCTACAACAAATAGACGAGACCATCAAACGAACTATGGACAGTACGATACCCCGGTATCAAAATACTAACTACGTAAACATATTCCGCAACGCAACAATTGACGAAATGATATGGAGCACTGGCGATCCGAAAATAATGTCATCGCCGACGAAAGGGTGCATCCCCCGTACATATCGAAGGTGGAGCTCCAAGCGATCTTCGACTCACTGAGGAGGAAGAAATCTGTGAATATCGATGGAGTATCGAATATTGTGCTTCGACATCCCCCTCTAAAAACGTTAAACATTTACACCACTCTGTTTAACAATACACTGAATAATGCACATTATTCAGCGCATTGAAAAACAACAGTGATACAACCCATGCCCAAAAGGGGTTAAGACACCACCAATCTGACAAATCTCCTGTCAATAAATCTCCTTCTGAACATCAGCAAGGTATTCGAGAAAGTGATTAATATAGCCCTGATTACGAGTAGGTAGACTGAGGACAACAAAATAATTCCTGATACGCAATTCGGTTTTAAGGCGGGGCATGATACAGTAAATGTCGCATCTAAACTATCATATACATATATAGGTAGCATCGGATATCCAGTGGAACAAACGCAAGAACCAATGCACGGGTGCCTACCTGATTGAATTGGAGAAGTCCTTCGACTTGGTTAGGGGGACTGAGCAGGCTGGGCATAAACAAACCACTGCTGTACATACTTCTCATAGGATCACTCCACCATGCAATAGCGTACGCAGACGACTTGATCGCATACAGATCAGGACCAAAATTCGAGGTCATTGCACTTCTCTTGCAACGTAACTTCGATAAGGTACAGCGATATTGCGATGACTGGAAGTTGAAGATCAATTTCCAGAAATCGGAGACCATTCTTTTAGAACGCCGTTGCCTGGGGCCTCTAGGAATACCAGAAAGAATTGGCGAAAGTTTTCAATCGTGGGACCGCACGGACAGCTACTTGCATGTCGAAGTGTAGTCTATATTTTAACAAATATATAGGTGCTGCTCTGGCCAGAGCCGAAGGTGCGTTTACCCTTACAAATAGACTTTTTTATAGCAAGCAACTCGATGCAAGGGTAAATGTAATCTGCTATCCGGTCCATGCTCGTATGTGGTTCAACCAGTGTGGTTCAACGTGGGGGCCAGCTTATTGGAAAAGATTCGGGTGTTTGAGAGGACTTGCCTTCGGAAAATCTTCATTTATACAGAACACCAGAAAACGAGCATATAAAATTTTATCCCAATGATATCTGGTACAACACGGCTAACCTGATAGGGGTGGATCATTTCCTGATCAAGCTAAGTCGAAGGCACAATGCAAGAGCAATGAGCTCCATGAATATCCTGATCTCTGGGAGCTTATTACACCAATTACAGGCACCACAAGAGAATGCGCCTTAACGGGTTTTTTCGCCCAGAGGAGATCCTCTATCTTGATGAGAAATACCTGATCCAGGACAGATTGGCGGTGCCGCTAATCTTCCTACGTTAGGCGACCAACTACGATAGAGACGTCGCACACAGCAGTGTGGAGAACTACTTCGTCGTTCCCTAACAATCCGGTTTGTTTAAAGTTTAGGTAGTAAGGTAGAAATACAGCACTTGGATAAAAAAAAAAAAAAAATACAAGAAATAAAAAAAAAACTTATCACAGCAATTGATAAAAAAAAGTACGTATTTAATTACATAGTTAGAGCACAGATAATAAACTACCCAGATGTCGCACGCCCATATAAAAAAACGAAACATATTTTTGTCCTGGCAGACAGAGAGCTTTCAGAATAAGTACCACAAATAAAGCTTTTTCTTTTTCCTCATTCCGTTCGCTCGTGTGGGAAAAGTTCCTTTTCTCATCGTGTGTTGTGACATGGAAACGAACGAGGTGATGAAGTGTAAAGGGGTATGCGGGAAAGGGCATGAAGATGCATGACGGTGTGATTTCCACACCACCGTAGCAAAAGAATAAATTTTCATGAATGGAAGTTTTGCAAACGCGTATGCGTTGTATATCAAAAGGTGTAACTGAAGGGCGGGAAAAGTCAAACATTTCGTTGCACTTTGAATGAATTGCCTGATGGAAAATTACTTAAATTTCCTAAAAAAAGGAACAGTTAAATACGATGAATGGCTAGCTTTAGCAGAGGAGTCTCGGTAAAACATAAAAAGCCTTAAAATGCCCTTTATATGCAGTAAACATTTAGCAACGAAGTGTTGCTATATCTGATGACGAGTTCATTTGTTTTGATCTAACGAGAGCTAAGGTTACACATGAAAACTGCAATAAATTAGTACTGGATTCGAATGATGTTACAGTAGAAGAACTAAACTTGTCTTCAAAAAGGTTATCAAGAAAAGATTCAATGATAACGTTGAATTTACTTGCGCCAACTGTGAAACTCATATAAAAAGGAAATCTATTTATATTAAACAAATTGAGAGGCTTACGAAATTAAACAATAGCTTAAGAATAACAACAAAAGGAAATCGTAAATCGAAAATAAATTTGCTGCAGAGTTTAAAAAGGACAAAAAGGCTGCAAGTGCGTGAAAAGCAGAGTATCAAAAAAAAAAAAAATACACCGAAGAGGAGAAGTAGATTTCGCAGTGCATTTTTTTCCGTTCGTCTTCCGGATACAACTTTTTACAGGATCAGCTTGGACTACACTTGCCACACACGTCTTCATTACATAGGTGGATTAAGATTAAAAGTCTGTCACCTGGAATAAACAGAAATGTTATAGAGGAAATAAAGAAAATAACTTCGACATTATTACCAAAAGAAAAGAAGTCGTGATTATATTTGATGAGATGAGCCTTCAGACGAATGTAACCTACAATAAATTCAAAGATGAAATTTAAGGTCTTGTTGATTACGGAAGGAATCAAATATATGCGCTAAGTCTGTTTGCGTTTTTATGATTCGGAGTGTATGCGGAAATTTTAAGCAAGTTTTATATCATGTCATTTGTCCAAGCAATATACCTATGAAACAACTTGAGATTGAGGTATATAATTGTCTTGATATATGCGCAGAGCTGAAACAAAAATAAATCCATTTATGGAATGTATGATATTCCTCATCTTATAAAGAGTATTCGGAACAATTTACTTAAATACAATTTGACCACTTTTGATGGAATTGTTAATTGGAAGGTAATTGAATACCTTTATAACACAGAAAAAAGTAATACTACCAAAATATGTCCAAAACTTACATCGGCATACATTGATCCTTCCGAGTTTCAGAAAATGAACGGGAAGTTGGCTGCACAAGTTCTAAGCAGATCTGTAGCCTGCGGCATTGAAGCTTTAATAAAACTCAACAAATTTCCAAGTCATGTAGCCCAGCTTGCAAAATCTACAACTGAATTTATAAAGAAAATATATCGACTTTTCGACCTATTAAATGGAAAACCAGCACTTATACGGAATGATCAAAATATGCATTTTACACAAGAAATGATGGATTATTTTGATTCAAAGGCTTGGCCTTAACTGTAGAAAGCGTTTTAAGAATAAGAGACACATTATTAATGAATCATAATGATTTACGTAAATAAATTTAATCAAGATCCATTAGAGAACTTATTTGGTAAAATAAGAAAGCGGAATATTAATAAAAGTAATCCAAATGTTTCCCTGCTAGCCAAAGTTATATCGATAAAATTTTTATTCAAATCGAAATGTTCCAACTGCGATGAAGATGATTCAGAATACATATCTGCAGGTGGATTGGAATGCTATTTTGCAGACTGATATAGAAGAACAAATAATACTTACTCAAGAGGTATCACAAAATCACGACATTCTTAAGAATGAGGAATGTTTTGAAAATAACATGAACAAGAACAATATAGTTATTTACCAGATGAAGATGCAATATCAGTCAAGGTACCGTAGGTCTACGACCTAGCTACAAGATATTTTGCCGGATTCTGCTTCTTTAAAACAATAAATAAAATTAACAAAATCTGTAAAAATTGTGCTGAAGAAATATTAAAGGACAAACAGAATTTCGAACTAACGGAAGTATTGATAAAATTAAAAGAATATGAAAATTCAAAAAAAAACTACGGTTCTCTTATGGCCGTCGGAAAAATATTTTCAAGTATGCCGTCTTCATGTACAAATATTTTTCCGAATACTTTCGAAAACTACCTTTTGCATCTAATTTAAAAGAAAATATAATCAAAGAATGTATAAAGGCATTTTTATATATTTAACCATGTGCATATTTATTTAATCAAGTTCTGAAAATAAGGTACATACATACAGACAAAATAACAAGCACACAACATAAGCCCAACCATTTGCAGTGAAGGTAAACAAGGGTATGTGTGAGTGACACGATGGACTAAAAAGTGAGCAGAAAAAAACAAATATTCTGTGTTCTGATTTTTTCCCTTTTTTCCTTTACGTCGAGAGACATATTTTAAGTATTAGTTTTAGCTTAGAGCGCCCGCATAGGGCCAGTAAGTTAGAACAAACATAGATAATTTTGTTAATCGGTTTTAAGCGCTTTTTGTCTAGGAAGTAAGTAATAAGGAATTAAGAAGTAATAAAAATGCATTAAAAATGAAATGTAAACATATGTGTCTGCCGCCCAGGTCAGGACGCGCGCAGCCTGTTCTTACTCAAACTTTTTGTATACGACTCTTCTGAGCCGCTTTTCGAGTACTTTCATGTACAAGATATAAACTGTTGATGATAGATTAATCGGTCTGTAGTTATTGAAATCGTAACTGTTGTCCTTTTTGTGGATGAGACTGTGAGGCTTTCCTTCTGGTCATTAGAGATCCTGTTTTCTTACCAGCCCAACTCTGTAAGTGTTTTCCTTATCGTAACTTCCGTTTGGCTTAGTTTACTGCTATAACTCTCTATCTGTAACTCTACATATGAAATTCCTTGAAGTTGCCGTTTTACTCTGTCAATATAGTCTCTTCTTCTGTTTTCTTCTTCTTACTTTGACATCTGTTGTCCTTCTTCTTATACTGTATGGAAAAGTACACAGTCAATTATGCTTCTTATGCAACATTGTCGTCCGTTTAGAACTGTTTTGTGTTTGTAAAAGGAGTTACTGATGATCTGATGAGCTGGTTAAATATATGTAGATAAAAGACGCCTGCCTTATCATTAAGTGTTGTCTCTGATCCATGATTACCCATGAATCAATAGGCGATTCTCGTGTCCTGTCCAGTTCTGGCATTTAGGTCTCCCAAGTTGATCGACAATCTTTTTGCTGCTGTTTTTTGTTCGCTATTCTTTGCAATTTTCTTTATCTAGCCTCGTGCTGTCCTCTGTCGGCGCATATTCTTAAATAAATGACACTTTTCTCTCCAGATCTAGATATTTTTATTTTAAATCTTTATTTCTAATTTTAAATTTTTTTTAATTTATAATTTTTAATTTCTAAACTTTTTCTCTTCTTTTTATCTTTATTTTTTTTTTTTTGTCACTTAGTAATGTAACATTGATATACTCGTATATTATAGTATTGTAGTAAGTACTATAAAGAATAATGATTTGATTTGATTTGAAATCTATTGTCCTTGAATCTACTGGTTCCCAGCCACTAACTTTCATCCCTTGTCACTATGTCCACGTCTTCTTTGGCTTTTTGGTCTCTTCCCACTCACAAGTACCTGAGTGTTTATCTACTTACAGAAGTCATAGTATCAATTCCTTTCTTTTCTACTTTGCTTAGTGATAGTACAACCACTCTATGATCTTTTATTTCTTGTGTAAGCTCTAAAGGGTATTTCTATTAGAGGTTTGTTTTTCGAATTGGCAATACTTTTTTCAGCGTTTGCCATTTCACCACGAATAGACTTACGCCAGAACAACGCTTGCAAATTGTGAAAATTTATTTCGAAAATTGTAGTTCAGTTCGCGAAAGTCCATGCGCTACGTTCATTTTACGGTCGACATAATCGTCCATCCGAGCAAGTAATTCGAATAACCATGGATCGTTTTTACACCACGCATACTCTAATTGATAATATCACAGATAATAAAGTTACATACATAGATATCGCATGCAGAGTAAAAAAATATTTCACTTTTTCAGGCGAATGGGATTTACTACTACGTCCCAGTTTGATCGAACTCGTTCGAATCGTGCATAAGACATGATGTTCTTTCAAATTTGGTTGGAACAACAAATTGCTTGTTGCTTTTGCTGGCCTACAGAAGTGGATTATTAAATTATTTCATTTGAATACATAGACGGAAGTCATAGATTGGATTCACCAATATACTCTTGGGGTGTTGGTTTATAGTGATGTCCCCGTGCCTCTCACTCTGGCGTAGTTGGTTAAATTTCGTGATTGTTCGCATGATTTTCCAGGCACAATGTTTTAGCAAGAGAATAAGAAGTGCAAAGTAAAGAATTTCTTTGCGATGCTCAAAGCATTGGCTTTGCTCATCAAACCAGTTCGACAAGGTTTGTTATTCTCATGCATTCCAAGGCCATTATCTCCCTTATATTTCTAATATGCGGACGATCTCTAAAAATTGTATGGAATACTATGAAATGGAGCTTAAAAATATTGAAAAATTCACCAGTTAGTGCTAAAAGACTACCAAAATCATTATTTTGGGAAAAATTCTGACCAAAAATGAAAAATTCTGACGGACATGTTATTTGTTCATCACTTTTTAAAAATAATTTTGGACAATTTGCACACTTATTTTTTAAAAGCATTTTAAACGCCAGATATCCTGTAAAATGACGCATTGCAGTCGTTTCCAATGAAATTCCATTTGTAATTTTGATTTCATTTATCGCTTTTCGAACAAAGTATTATCAAATACAGTTTCTTCGGGTGCTTCAGGTAATAAAAAAGTTCCTGATGTGTGCGTTTGAGTCTGCGAGGTATCTAAATTCAAAAATTCTAAATCGTCATCAGCACAATTACTATGAGAAGAGAAAGCAATTAGATTTGAGGACAGAATTTTTGACATCAAAGAATTAAATTCGCACACAGAGGGATTTTTGTTATTACCGCCTTTACTGCGAATAATAGAAAATAAATTTTCCAAATTATCTTGATGAGTTCTCTTTTTAAGTAAATACTCAACTTTCCCGAATAAACCATCACTTATATCTTCACTAAGTAATACAACCCGTTTATCATCTGTACCATTCCTTTTACACAAAAGTTCCTTGGAAGATTAATAGATTCTTGCATTGATCTTAAGTAAGACAAGAATTGTTTACGCTCATTATAAGCTGGATTTCCGACCTCAACTCCACGCTTTAAAATATTTTTATCATAATGAGACCCACTATCCATACAGTCGAAAGTATTATTCATTTTTAATGTAAACGCTTGTGTTGCTAGGGCTTCATATGAACTATTTTTCAGGCAATTAAGTTGATGAGCCGTTTGTATTGATGCTGCCGTTGTCCTACTAAAGGTTTCCGTTACCAAGCGAACACTAATTTTTTCAAATGCATTTGGGGCTATGTGTGAACTTGTAAATTTCAAGCATGTTTTAGCCACATTATCTCTTCCTAAATTCAATATTTCTCTGACAGCATTAAAGGAAACATTACCATCTGGAGTTAGCATATCAGTTTTGAGTAAAACATTACGCATGGATTTTAATAAATCAGGAAAATCATGGCAAAGTGTCAAATTATTTTATTTTATTATGAGGAAAATCATAAAAACAAAATATTTTTTTATTATTGAAAATTGTAAAGGGCTTTTCTTCTGCAACACCTAATAATTGGTAAGCTTTCCTGTTGCTAGGTCCTTGGTCGCAAACTATAGCGCTCACTTTCAGACCAAGTTCATGGCAAATTGTCAAATTATTTTCTAAAATAGACTTCAGGTTAACAACTTTGACAGAATTTGCTGAAACAAAATAATTAAAAATACTTTTTCAGCTATCAAAGAGGCCGTTTACCATGAAAACACATATTTCATTGCCGTACAATCTTTTTCGATCCACTCCTTGATCTTCAAATCCATCACTTAAGTCATTTTTTATATTGTACGTGAGATTTGGACGAATTCTAATTCGTACTCAATATCGTTATCAGTACCACATTCCGTTCACGTTGGCTTAATGATGCAAACTTTGCTTTCAGAAAACAGTGGGCATTGTTTTGGAATCCAGGTTGTAAGCCTTTAACAGAAGTCCAACGATAAAATGTGGATACGTGGAGAAGTCTAAATCCCAGTCTTGCGATGATAAACTAATTGATATTTTGCTAGTTCGTAGAGCGTTATGCGTTTTAGTTCTAGAGCAAAGTTTTCTTCTCAAGCTTTGTATTTTAATTCTGCAGCTTAATATATTTTTTTTCAATTGAGAATTTTTTTTTTCAGAATATTTGCAAGAAATATTTGAACTACTAGAGGCCCTTCTCCGTTTAGGTAGCATAGATGAAAGATTTTCTAAACTTAAGTTTAAATTTAAATTACAATTTAGATTTAAGGAGGGAACAGCGTCCCTTTTAAGCATTTTTCTGCCAATAAATTCCGAGGAAAAATGATTTTGACAAACAAAATATTTTGCTTCGCTCTTAAAATCGCATGCCTGCCTACGCAAATTACTCAAAATTTCATTCTTTTCATTTGAAGGACATGCAAAAATTTTCAGATCGGGGAAATTTCTTTTCGATTTTTTACAAATCGAACAAGAAACGCCACACTTCCTTTTACGTGTATCACACATATTTAAAAAGTATAACGCTGAAAAAAATCGCTCAATCATAAACCAAAAACAGCCAAATCCCTGAAAAACTGACGGCGAATGAAAATGAAATTGAAAAAAATATACATACATATGTGTATGTACGATGTGCCTCCTCAATAAATATATACACACAAACACACCACAGTGTAGCGATCCATATAAACACCAGCGAGTCAGTCAGTCATACGTATACATATGTTCGTTTGCAAGATCGATTGTGACGTAAAACAAAATAAAGGGTTGCAGCAAAACGAAATATGAAAAAAATGTGTGTATATCAAAGTATACGACTATACAACTTAACCTTCCTACCTTCCACCGTACTGTACATAGAACATAAAGAATAAAAATCTCTGATGGGAGTATTTGCTACAATATCAAAAAGTATTGCTGCTAGCGCCATCCATTGGTTTGTTTTAATATTAAATAAAAATGCGTTAGTTGTGTGCGGTCTGTCAATTGATGTAAAACGGCGGCGGGAGGTGGAAGTGTGCCTGAGCATCATAGAAGGGGTAAGTTAATCTAATTTTATTATTGCAATCCTAAGTAGATTCAGTGTTATTTTGCTTGTATTTTAAAAAGAATATAAAAAAGGATTAACTATTGCAATTAGTTTATGAAAAACATACGAAACCTTGAAAGTACAGAACAAAAAATGTTTATGTCCTTTTTGAAGTACAATGGTTGGGAGCCTCACTTTTTTCGTTTTTTTAATGTCCTTCATACAGTACTTCGGTTTTCAATTGAGTTTAACTTTCTCGATTTCAGTACTGTCACGAAGTGGATTTTTCCCTTGACGATTGTGCTGATGATCCTGTGTATATTTTCCCAGAAAATATTCGTGGATTAGGGTCGAAAAGCAGTAGTTGTTCCTGTGATGAGGCAGATTTGGATCTACCGACTTCTTCACCAGCAGTCTCTGACAGTTCATTAGTCTTGAGAGGCTCAACAACAAGACGTAGGACAGGCAGAACGATAAGTCGAGGACGAGGATCACTTCACGGTAGAGGAAGGTATCAGCGACAACCGTCTACAAGCCGCGAATCTAACGGTGTTTTTCTTAATGGTTGGAATGTGCGTATTTTCTAACCTGAAGTAAGAAATCTAATGCAACCGACCTATGTAGAAAAAATTACAGATAAGTGGGAGTGGCACAAATATTATAGTCAATATATAGATGATGACATCCTCTCCCAAATCGTCGACAGCACAAATAGTATTTCTGTTTTGATAAAAGGTAGATCATTAGGGTTGTCTATAAAAGAATTGAACTTATATTTGGGTACAACTATGATTATGTCTGCACTTCAATACCCTCAGTTGGATATGTATTGGGCAGAAAAGTGGTGGGTTCCAATAATTGCTCAGGCGATGACTCGTAACAGATTTTACTCTATTAGAACACCAACAAAATGTGTTTATGATGAAGATGTTACAGCAGAAAAGAGAATTAACAAAATTTGGAAGGTATGACCGCTATTTGATAGAATTATGAAGGGTTGCCTCCAGCAAAATCGGCCTGCATCTGTATGCATTGACGAGATGATAATCCCATTTACAGGAAGGTGTCCCATGAGACAGTATTGTCATAACAAACAAAATCCTGCCGGTTTGAAAGTCTTTGTGGTTGCTACCCCACAAGGAATTGTGTGCGATATGATTGTGTACCAAGGAGACTCTACTTTCCTACATTTGAAAAGTCAAGGATTTGGCTTGGGTGAACTGTTTTGCATTTAACAGAAACTTTGGTTCCCGGGCATTTGATTTTCTTTGATCGATATTTCACAACTGTTAAGTTATGTGAAGAGCTGCTGCGACGGGGCTTCCATGAGGCTCCAGGAAATAACCCCCCAAGAAATAAGCCCCCAAAATTAAAATGAAATAACCCCCCACAAATTGGGGACTTATTTCACTGCGAAATTAGTCCCGAAATGGAGAATGAAATAAGTCCCCAAAAAGGTATGAAATAAGACCCCAAAATGAAAATGAAACAACGCCCCAAAATTGGGGGGATTAAGGGATTTAAACCCTCTTTTCAGGTCTCGCTCACGCAACTTCGTTGCTCCGCTCGGGGTAGGTGCTTTTCGTCAGGCAGGCGCCTATGTCCACAGTTTTCTTAATTAACAGTACTCGGGTGGCCCGCTTCGCGGGATTAAGGGATTTAAACTCTCTTTTCGCATGCGGCAGGTCCCGCTCACGCAACTTCGTTGCTCCGCTCGGGGTAGGTGCTTTTCGTCAGACAGGCGCCTATGTCATCAATACTTACATACATCCATTTGGTATTAGAGATAGATACATACTTTTCACAGACGTTCCTAAAAATTGAGCGAATGCCACTCATAGCGTTAACATCACTTAGCACGGTACACTATTCAAACAATCTTTTTTCATATTATTGAGAATTTTTAACTCCTCATAAATATTTTCACAATCCCTAAATTTGGGAACTTCTTTCATAGCTTAATTTGGGGACTTATTTCATCATGAAATAACTCCCCAATTTGAAGTATGAAATAAATCCCCAAAAACCCATGAAATAAATCCCCAATGTTGGGGGTTTATTTCATATGAAAAAAATCCCAACCTCCATACAAATTTTAGGGGGTTATTTCATATTCATTTTTGGGGGCTTATTTCTTGGGGGGTTATTTCCTGGAGCCTTCCATGATACTGATACTATAATGAAAAACCGAATTCCCAGAGACTGTGTAATGACGGAAGAGAAAGAGTTTCGAAAAAAAAGAGGAATTCTGAAGTTAAAATTGGGGATGACGGCAAACTTGCTGCGACAATGTGGCTAGATAATAAGCCAGTATTAATGCTATCCACCTGCTACTGCGACAGAAACCACGATGACTGATAGTCGAGACTTAATAAATTATATGAAAAAGTAAAGAGGCCTGAAGTCATAAAATTATATAATCATAACATGGGTGGTGTCGATCTTACCGATCGTATGCTCTCTGTTTGCCCATCACGCAATCTAACAAAAAATGGACAATCAGAGTCATTGCACACCTTTTAATCTAGCTGTTGTCAATGCATGGTTAGAATATAGGGAATCAGAAGATAGGAAAGGAAAGCTGAAGCGAAACATCGAGCAATTGCGTGGATATAAACTTAATTTGGGAACAAAATTAGTGACTGATAATGACACCGAGAGCGATGACGAGAGCGATCCTGAGCAATTAGATGAACTTTTGCCGGAACACAAAAAAAGGAACGTGGTGATAGTGCCGATACCTTTAAAAGCGAGACGTCAACAAAAGGCTGCACCCCTGCCTGCATATGGTACTAAACAAAATCGCAGTAGAAGAGATGTCTGTGACAAAAAACAACCGTATATTGCAAAAAGTGCCAGATTTATTCATGCTTCACACCAAACAGAAATTGTTTTTCCAATTTTCATGAAATTGATATTTAAAAAAAAAAGAATTCCAACAGTAAATTCTTTTCTTATGTTTTTTTGTTATAGTTTTAATTCAATCAATAGGAAAGTTGATTTTTTATTTTTTATTTTTAATACCTACTTATTTTTATATATCGGATATAATAGAGCTTTTTTCACACTAAGAGAAATATTTTTCCTAATTTTCATGGATTTGATATGTCAGAAAAAGCATTCTTACAGAACATTACTTTTTTATATTTAGTTGTTTTTTTTAATAACTTTTTAGTTTGTTTAGTTTTAAGGGCAATAATGGGAAAGTTGATGTTTTTGTTTGCTAATAAGGTTTATATGACAGAACTATTATTAGCGTTGATCAATTCCCATTGCCCCACAATATGTAATTTGAGACTGATACGAATAAAATAAAATGAATTCTCAATTTTTTTATTTCACTTTTGCTATTATGTACACAATGAGCGACCTTCATTTAGTACATAAAAAATCGTAGCGGTACTTTATTGAGTACAGTTGTACTTTACAAAGTACGTAATGAAAAGCCAAATTTTCCGGCAGAATTTTTATTTTTCCTATATTATTTGAACCCATAGCAAAGACCCTTGCAAGTTTCATTAAGTTTAAAAAAAAACAAGTATTGGTAGACAGGAGGTTAAAATGGTTTCATACCGAATTGATGCAACAACCCTTAGGTTTGAGAATTTTATTGTCATTGAAAAAGTGGTAATTTTTTTTGCTCTGCATGCGATATCTATGTAACTTTATTATCTGTGATAATATGCATTTGCAGAGATGTCGTACAGTGCGCACCGAAGAAGCTGTTGTTGCTGTGGAGCGTAGTATTGAGTAGATTCGCCATCGTGCATAGCAATTGAAGCTGTGTTCATCCGCTTTATGGAAGATTTTGCGGATCTTGGCTTACGAGCTTACAAGATCCAGCTCCTACAAAAATTGAAGCCGCTTGACTATCATGTGCATCGTTCGGTGAATGAGCCCGAAACGAGATTGCTCTTGAGCCTCATTTTCACCACAAAGTTTTGTTCAGAGATAAAGCCCATTTTTGGTTGAATAGCTATGGCAAAAAGCAAAACTGCTATATTTGGAGTTGAGAAAATCCACAAATCATTGGGCCACATTTTTTCGAAAGCGATGCCGGCCGGAACGTTACAGTTAATGGAGAGCGCTATGGATTCATTATTACTGACTTTTTCATTACACAATTGAATGGCATTAATGTGGAAGAGCAGTGGTTTCAACAAGAAGGCGCAACATACCACAAGCGGACGCCACAATCAATTTATTGAAGGAAACATTCGATGAGTAAATAATTTCGTTTAATTGACCTGTGCATTGACCTCCAAGATCGTTCGATTTAACACCTTTGATTTATTTTCTGAAGTTGCTAGTATACGCCAATAAACCAGAGGCAATGGACGACTTGAAAGCCAACATTCGCCGCGTTATTGCCGATATACGGCCCTAGATGCTCGAAAAAGTGGTCGAAAATTGGACTTCAAGATTAAACATTAATCAAGCATAAAATTATCTTTCCAATAAAGTCAATACCATGGCTATTGTCACGATAGTGTGTGTTTTATTTCATTCCAAAAATTGTATTAGGTGCACAACTAAGTTCTCGCTGTTTTTTTTTCATGAAAATGCCATTTTATTGTGAAAAAATGGTTACAAATAAATCATTCAAAGTATTGACCATCACTAGCTACAATTTTTTCCCATCTTTCTGGCAGAGCTCGAATACCGTTACGGTAAAAGTGTTCATCTTTTGATCGTATTTGGCCGTTTTGCGCGCAGATGCTCTATCGCATCAATTGAAGTCGATACCTTTCCTCAGTGATGGTTTCGTTGGGTTTCAACAGTTCATAATAAATGACACCGACCTGGTCCCACCAAATACACAGCATAATCTTCGCAGCGTTAATATTCGGCCGCGCCGATGACGTAGAAGCATTGCCCGGTCATGCTTATACGTCGTCGGTCCCCATAACTTTCTTTTCTTTGGGTTGCTGTAATGAATTCATTTTCCATCACCCGCTGGAGCAGTTGTTCACGGGCTAAAAAATGACGCTCAACGTCCCTTGACATCAAATCACAAGGAACCCAAGTTCCTTGTTTTTGAATCATTCCAAACGCATGCAATCGCTTGGAAATTGCTTGACGGGTAACTCCTAGTACTGAAGTAAGCTTTTCTTGCGTTTGGCACGGATCCTCATCGAGCAATGCGTCCAATTCAGCGTCTTCGAAGGTTTTGGCCTTCACGCAGACGGTCGTCAACATCGAAATCACCGTCTTTGAAGCGACGGAACCAACGGCACGTTGTTTCACTTAGAGCAGCATCTCCGTGAACTTTTTGGATCTCTCGATGCGCTTCCGCCGCTGTTTTCTTCGAATGAAAGAAGAAAATCAACACTTCCCACAAATGACGATTATTTGGCACAAAATCAGACATTTTCACACAACCAAAAGTATACGACGCCAAACCAAAATCACTAATGTGTCAAAACAGTTTGTTTACCATATGTCTAAGCTCGCTTATTGGAATAATTCATTAAATTTAATTTATAGATTATTAAGTAAGTAAGTAAGTAAGTATATTAAAAAGTTTTTAGTATTTACTTTTAAACAGTTATAATCGGGCATAAGCCTCCCCCAGAAGTCGCCATTGTTGTTTGTTTTGTATCACCTGTCTCCAGTTGTTTAGATAGTTTTGGATATCATCGCGCCATCTTAATTGTGGTCTTCCAATGCGCTTCAGCCCCCGTTTTCTTCGAATGAAAGAAGAAAGTCAACACTTCCCACAAATGACGATTATTTGGCACAAAATCAGACATTTTCACACAACCGAAAATATATGATGCCAAAACAAAATCACTAATGTGTCAAAACAGTTTGTTTACCATATGTCTAAGCTCGGTTCATGACGTTTTGGATATGTCAAAATGGACCAGCACTTACTGGTGGAGCCATCTATTGATAAACAGCGAGAACTTAGTTGCACACCATTTACTTCTTTCCCTGTAATCGTTTTTATGTTCCGGGTTTCAAATCTTGTTTTATTGAAATCCGGTTGTCGCCGTGTTAGTCCATTTCTTCCGAGGCTAGATTGTTTTCTCTGAACCATCTGCATCACTATTAGGTAATTTGCCCAATTTTGACTAGGGCAAATCGTACTGTAGCAAAAGAACCATGCTTTGTATATGAGGTTTACTCCCCCTCCTTCTTTTGCATCCAGGTTTGCGACCTGCAATGGCAGAGTTGAAAGCAATACTTTGATATCAATTCCCGCGACTTCTATGCCGCCCACAAATTACCTATTCTATTTATTATATCATCTGTGAGTTTTGCAAAGATCGATGATCCCAAGCCGCTGCTTTATGCAAATTAATCAGACAGTTTTGTCCCAACCCACACAGTAGCTTCGGTATCTTTGTGTATATCCTCCAGCACTTGTTCAAATTTGAAGGATAATCCCACTCGATATACGAGTAGCTTGTAGAACAGTGCATTTCGGTCAACCGTATCGAACGCAGCCTTGAAATCAATGTTTGTTTGAGTTCCACAAGAGTGTCGATTGAACAAACTCTTGGAACTCTGAAGAAAAGATTCTGAATTCTTAAATAGGTACCTGGAAGTACGTAATATGGAACACGCTAAGCATTTCGTGGTACCCTGCGTAGCCCTCCATAATCACATAACGTGGTGCCAAGGTATACCTGACGCCTATGATAAAAAAATGGTATGTATATAAATCACAGCATGCCAGTGGCTCTCTCGCAAAGAAAAGACAATTTGAGTAGAATTAACAACGAACCACAAGATAAAAGAAACGCAACAATGACGCTTTTATTAGCTTAATGCATTTTTTTTTATATGAGAAAAAAAAAACTGCACAACTCGGTCGTATGAAACTTTCTCATTATTTGCGAATCGCAATAATTTGAATTTCTTTCTACAAATTTTTCCAAAGCGATAATCTCTTTTAGGTTTCTATGTAAACGAATTAATAAAAAATAAAAAAAATTAACGATAACGAATAACAACAAATAAACCATATTACGCATCTACATAATCATACCTACATTATGTTCAACATAAAAAAAAATAGAAGAATAAAATAGTCTATGGCGTAATCGAGATACGAGATACTGTTATTCGAATATATTCGACCTATCGAAAAATATCAATATCTCATCAGATATACATTTTTGTCGAAATAGATAAAGCCGTTTTCGAGAAAATTACCCTTTCCAAAATTTGCGTTTAGTAAAGTACTTTTTTTTTAGGTTAGAAAAAAAATTCCTATTTCTCCTATAGGCATTAGCCCACAGATCTCTGATATGAAGTTTGAAGTAAATCCGTTCAGCCGTTTATAAAGACGGACATAATTGTGAGACCCACACCAGGCACACCATCGAAAAAATATTCTTTTTCTTTGCCTTTAAAATGAGTTTCTATGGCCGCCTTGATCTCATTCTCATCTGCAAATCTTTGGCTTCGTAACTCCTTTTTCAAATTGGAAAAAACGTAAAATTCGCTCGTGGCCAAGTCTGGTCAATAGGGTGGGTGGTCTATCGTTGAAAAACCTGCGTCTTTTAAGGCCTGTCTCGAAACAAGCCTGAGTTTCCACGTCGCTTCCGTACGACCGCTTCACGTGCCTGAGTCGATAAATCTACGAAATAAGGACCATTCACCGTAGTCCCCTTTGGCAGGTAATCGATCAGCAAAACACTTTCGCTGTCCCAAAAAACAGGCGCCATAAGCTTCGAAGCCTACTTTTCCACCTTGAATTTTTTCGGCGGCCTCTTCCCTTTTTTTAATCCAAAGTCTCATCTACAGCTACGATTCGGTTGCAAATTTCATCGAGATTGTCCCCAGCTAACTCCAAAAATTTTTTGCAGCACTAGAGTCGTCGTTGCTTGTCGAATGACATGAGTATTTTCCGTACACAGCCCGCACAAATTTTGGGGGTCATTTTTACAGCTCTCTCGCCCTTGTTGAAATAAGCGAGCCCATTTTTTGACCATGGTAAATGAAGGCCCATAATCCTGAAGAGTCGATGACATGTCTTCGAAAATTTCTTTAAGCGATTTACCTTTTTTCACGAGGTTATCACGGCGCGGTGCACAAAATTGAAAGAATTTCCGATTTCTGCTGACATGGTGATGTTTATCCTACCACAGATAATAGGTTAGGTTACGTTGAGGTGGCTGTCAGCTAAAAGCCAACACACTAAGACCAATAATTGGCCCATTGTGATACCACGTGGGTTTGGAAAGCGGACCACAGATAATAACGAAATGAGATTATTATTGAAATGAGGTGATAGGAATGAAAGATGACTTATTGTTGAGTATCTCAGGTCGCGACTCTTATGAGCCGCCCCCCGTAAATCCATTCGTTAAGAAAAAGAACATTAAACTTATTTGTCACGTACGCAAATATGACTAAGTGCATCCAACAAATCCTTCTTCCAGTCATGATTTTAATTCTTTCGGCTTCAATTTCCATATGTTGCTGATGACGAATTTGTGCGTCTTCTTTTTCCTTTTTCAAAAAATTCAGAAGTTAATTTTTGTCTGTCCTTTTGCATCTAGGCGTTGCTGTTAAGCATTGAATCGACTTGTTTACTCTTAGTTCTCTTGCAGGTCAGGAGAAGATTGTTCAAATTTCGGAGAATTTCCTCTTCAAGTTTCCTCAGCAAGTTTATCTCCTGCTGACTCCTGTTTCTTAATGCTCTGAAACCAAATCCTTAGCAAATTCGTCAATATTAAATATATATATAAATATTTGCAGTTTCTCTTCCATCTTTCTCCCCTTTTCTTGCATAAAACTATGCCTGTAAGGAAAGAAATTCTGTGAATTTTAGAATTTTCTTATATCCACTATCTACTGTATGTACTGTTGTTTACTGTATGTAATTATGTTTATACCATTTTTCAAAATGTTCCCTTTTATTGTTTTCGTGAAAATTTTCGATCTCGAGATTTGGACATTACTATAATATAGGAACTTAGAAAAGTCGGTTTCCCAATCTGTCCGTCTGTCTGTACCTCTGGCTGCAGCCTAAACTGCTGGATTTTTTTTTTCAAAATTTCATATCTGCGGTCTGTGTGATAATGCCCAGAGACGAACTTTAAATTTTCATTCTAGCTTCAAAACTATTGCTACTTTACTTAGGTTCAATTAAAAAAATCCTAGTTTTTCAAAACGGCTCAAACGATTTCGATAGAATCTGTGGAAATATTGACATTTTCAATTAGAATAGAGGTACTTTACTTTTTATAAAAGCCAACTTTAGTTGTTGGCTTAAATTTGTAATTTAAACAATTTTCAGATGAATAGCACATATAGTGCTCTTTACTTTAATTAAATACATTCAATTTCTTACAGGTTTCCTTCCCTACTTAAGTAAACTAACGAAAAAATATAACAGCCCTTATATTTCATGGATGGGAACTAAATGCTTTCTATATGCCGGTGATCCAGAAACTATTGAAACAGTATTCAATTCTCCACATTGCACAAATAAAGGAGATTTCTATAAATTTATGAAGTCAGTATTTGGCGATGGATTATTTACATCAAACAGTAAGTCTTCTAACTGCAGTAAGAATTTATACACCTAATGAGTTTGCTGTTTTAGGTCCACGTTGGAATAAACATCGCAAACTCATTAACCCAGCTTTCAGTAGGCAAATCATCAGCAACTTTATGCCAATTTTTAACGCAGAGAGTAATGTACTCATTCAAAAATTTCATGAATGTTGCACCCAGAAACGAGATATATACGAGCTTCTAAAACAATGCGTTCTGGAAGCTGCTTGCCGTATGTTAGCAGAAAATCAATATTCTACACCTTATGACAATTTTTGTATCCACAGAGACTACCATGGGCAAACAAATGGAAATCCAACATGACGGTCACTCAGAGTTTTTTGAATCCTATAGAAGGTAAAAATGCTTATTTTATTCTAAGCACACTAATTCTTAAAATAAAGTTAATTCCAGCGTTATGGAGATTTCGGTTCAACGAATGCTTTCCCCATGGCTATACCCCGATTTTCTGTACAAGTTATCACCTTTGTATTTAATGGAACGTAAAACCGTCAAAATCCTCTACGATTTTATTGAAAACGTAATCCTTAATGAATGGCACACATTGTGTCACACGTATACACTTACTCCCTCTAATTTTATATACTCTCACGCAGATGCTACAGCGAAAACCCTCACCCAGTAACAATACACTTCCCAAACCGGAAAATAGCAATTTCAGCCGGAAATCGAAAAGTATTTTTGTAGAACAAGTCAGAAACTACGTAGAACAAGGTCATCTTACCTGGGAAGATATTCGAGATGAGACGAATGTAATCATAGCAGCGGTAAATTTGCATATACAAATACATTAAAGTAGAAATGCTCATTAAATGTTTATTCTTACCAGACCTTCGAAACAACGTCAACAGCCTTATATTTGATATCGTTATGCCTTGCTATTTACCCTGAATATCAGGATAAACTATTCGAAGAATTATTCTCCATATTTCCAAGAAAGCAGTTTGATGTTACCAACGAGGACCTCGAGCGAATGAACTACACAAATATGGTTATCAACGAAGGAATGCGATTATTTTCGCCCATACCAATGGTTGTTAGAACTGCTTCGAATGAGTTTATGCTGAGGAATGGCGTAAAGATTCCTCAGGGTACTCAAATTGCAATTGACATATTTAACATGCAGCGCAACTCGGAGTTCTGGGGACCGAAGGCCATGGAATTCTATCCGGATCACTTTCATCCGGACAACTTGGGTAGTCGTCATCCGTTTGCTTATATTCCATTTACTAAGGGTCTGAGAATGTGCATCGGCAATCGATATGCGTTATTGTTACTGAAAATTTTAATCGCGAAGATTTTCCGAAACTTTAATATACGGACAGAGGTTAAAATAGAAGATCTTATTATTAAGGGGGCTGTTTCGCTGAAGTTAAGGACTTATCCTGAGTGCGATATTCTGGAAAGGAAAATTTAATAAATTTGCTTTGGAGCCTTGAGATGTATTTCGTATTCATTCACAACAAATATTTTACATTAAGATTACAATCTCATTATTTGTGAAGGCTTAAATGAAATTCAAGAGCGCTTCGAAATATTAAGCTAAATACAATTAGATTTTGAGTTTAATAAATGCAAATGGATCAAAGTATTACTCGTATGTTATAATATATATAAAAGTAAAACAATTTCAATTTATAATATATTATTCTATGATTGTGTTGATGTTATTATTTTATTTATGTATCATTGGCAAAGTGTTTAAAGAGATGATTTTTGAATATGTTTGTGGTTTTGAATCCCCTAAATGCTACAGGTAATTAGTTCCAAGAAATATAGAGGCATGGACAATTTACGTTCGAATTGCAGGCAGTTGAATCTGGGTAGAATTATTAGGAACTAGTCTGTTGCATAGGTACGCAGGCTATCGTGACTGCATAACATTATGTAGCTGTATGTAATGGCGAGATGGCAATAGGTCCATATTCAGGGCTAGCACAATTTAGCAACTTATGTATTGGAAGTATTTTACCATTTTTCTATAAGCTCGGATACTCACAGGTTGTTATTATTGAGATGTTATACAGAACCGTGGTATATCAAGTAAACAATTACAGTAAAAGCACTGTAATCATTTTGGTGATTTCTAAATTGCTTCCCCCACCAGTGGTAAGGGGTATTTAGAAGTTATAAAATAATAAGATATTATTAAAACCGTTTACTAGGGCTATACACTGGTAACCTTAATATTATACATACATATAAAAGTGTTTCCCAGGGCTATATCTCAGCGGGTTAAATTAGGCACTGAGATACAATGTATCATTTCCAACCTAGGAAAGGAATATCTTCATCGACGAACAAAAGAACTTTACACTGCGCGTCTAGGGGATCTCGATCGACTTTGGGACAATTTTGAGGCTACTGACAACGTCATCTGTGCAGAACATGGAAATGAATTGTCGCATGGCTACTTTTCAACCGGACACTACGATACCATTATACAAACATATGAATAAACGAGAGAAAGAATATTGAGTAAGTTAGAGCTGACACAGAAAGATGAACTGGCCAATATCGCGGAAACTGGAGATAACCAGGGAAGCGCACACTCTAGCATGCACTAATAATGGAGACAAAGCTACACTGAACAATGATTCAGATGGAAGCGTACACTCTAAAACGCACACTACTAATGAAGACAAAGCTGAGCTAAATGGTGATTTAGATCAAAGACCGCAGAGTGAAGCAAGCAAACCAGCTACCTTCGTTCGCCAGTCACTGCAAAAAAACAGCAACATATCAGGCCTAATTAGAAGGCGACAAGCGGCAAAAGAATTACAGGTTAGATCAAAAAGAATTTTATCAGATTAAATTTAAAACAATAGAACGTTATTGGGATGAAATACTGCAATTGCACAATCAAATTTATGAGTAATCAGTAAACCCAGCTCTCGATGAATACAATGTCCAGCAGTTTTTTGATTTAGAAAGAAAAACTCAGCAGCAACATGTTAAGCTGTGTGAGTTATCAAATCAGGATTTGCAGCAACCATCAGGCCAAAGAAACTATGCAAACACATCAAGCGATCTTAAATTGTCAAAGATAGTAACACCAAAGTTCGGTGGGGACTACATGAAATGGCGTCAATTTTATGATCTTTTTGTGGAATTAGTACACAAGCAACCCATTGCCAATTGTCAAAAGATTTATTTCTTAAAGGCAAGCTTGGTTGGTGACGCTGAAAAATGAATACGCCATATAATACCAACGGAAGCAAACTACGAGGCAGCGTGGAAAATTATAAACGACAGATTTGAAAACAAAAGTCTGTTAGCCACAGCTGTTCTCTACAAATTGATTTCACAACCTACGGCAACAATTTAAAATGCTTCTGCAATTCGTGCATTACACGACACCACTCAGGAATGCCTATTAGCTTTAGACGGCTTAGGAGTCGATACTGGTACTTGGGATTCAATACTTCTATACACTCTTATGAAGAAGTTAAACAACAAGAAGTTTAAGGCTGTTAATAATACAAACAGGCGAATACATGTCCAAAGGTCACTCACCGCAACCTCACATACAACTTCATATCTATGCAGTTGTTGCAAGGAACGACATTAAATATTCGCTTACAATAAATTTTTACGAATGATAGATTAACATTGGTCAAGGGACTCAACCTCTACCTAAATTGGACACACATCCTCGAATTGCTCCTCCAGAGGTTGCGGAATGTGTTACAAAAAACATAAAACACTCTTACACTTAGGCCCGAATCCGAAACCTCCATCAAATAACATACTCACTACCAGTAATTCCTCATCAGCATCCGACATTCCAGCAAGAGATCAGTCGATTTCTTTAACAACTCAAGGAAGGCGTGGAAGTCATGGGTATGTTTTCCTCTCAGCTGCTATCGTGAACCTGACAAATCAGGATGGCAAGACCATTGAGTGCAAGGCTCTACTGGATTCTGGATCCCAGGCGAAGAATAGAGTTAGAATTCAACTAGAATCTCGTTTTAACGCATTTTCCATAACGATGGAAGCCCATGTGTTTGTCAAAAATAACTTCAGATCAACCCACCACAAGCGCCTGGCCAATTCCAGTCAACATTCCACTGACGGATCCAACCTTTGATAAGCCGGGTTCAATTGATGTTCTTATTGGAGCCGAGTTACTCGTATATTATTCTCTTCCCTCCGTGGGGCAAATCAAATTGGAGAAATCCATGCCAACGTTACAAAACATAGTTTTTGGATGGAGAGTGGGCCGTAAAATAGAAGCACTCACGAATTGAACACAGTATGTGGAATATGCAGCGCAGGCGAAGCACTTGACCACCAAATCGAAAGATTCTGGCAATTGGAGGAACCACCATTCAATGAAAGGCGTCTTACAGCATCCGAAAGACAATGTGAACTTCATTTCAACCAGACACTATCAAGAAACGATAAAGGGCGATTCTTGGTAAAACTACCATTCAAGAAAGAACCTAACATTTTGGGAGAATCAAAAGATGTCGCTTTCCAACGATTTATTTCACTTGAACGCCGACTTGCTAAAATTACGTTTTTATGTGCCGTCTTTATTAAAAAAATCTTTATTAATTTCAAAATCATTGTACATCCGAACACTATGACTGCTGGACAACAAGTGTCTTAATTGAAAAATTCTATCGGCAAGCAAAGGGGAAATACAGCTGCATAGCTTTCCGTGGAAAGGAATGCAGTTGTTTACAAAATATTCATATTACATTCCCGTGCAATGAAATATGAATATGTTTTATGTTGAGTGCGCATAAATGGCTAGCGCATGTAATGCTGTTATTTTGTGCTGAGTGCATATATGTAAATGGCTAATTCCGTTATACGTGGATGGAGTAAATGAGAAGCCGTTATTCAAAGGTAGTGGCGTATCCGACGTAACGCCTCCCCCCTTAAGATTCTGCTCCGAAGAATCAGCACTTTTTACATTGACTTTAATTCTTGTTGCGTTATTATTTTTTTAAATGAAAATGAAAACTATAACGAAAATTATTATTATTACGAAAGTTGCTCCAAAATGTATGTATTCATGCGCGGTTGTTCTCAATTTAACTTCCTCTATTAGTTTACGATTTTCTAAATTCTTTACGTGTATTGCCTCCGTAGATAAATTCATTACAATTTTATTAATAGTTACATTATTAAAACTAGGTATGACGAAGTTGTAATACATTACAAAGTTTTCGTATTTTATATTGTTTATATCTAATTTACAATTTTCAAATCTTAGTAAATTATTACCCATAAAATTGAAAGTGAAATTATTGCAGTTATTCAAAATCTGGGTATAAGGAATATTTTTTGTAATGATAATATTATTATGTATTTGTTTAATTTCAACATTTTTATTTTCTTTAAAATTACATCTAGCATTCTCTTTAAAAATATTAGATATACAATTATCATTTATGATTTTTAAATCTTTGAGTTTTATTGTTCCATTTATGTATTCATAATTGAGATTATCATCTCTTATGAATTGATCGTAACACCAACTAATTCTAAGTTTGTTATTAGGAATTGGTTCTATTAATATTCTATAAAATTTTACATTTGATTAGTTTAGAATCAATAATATAAATAAATAATAATCATGGTTACGTACATAAGGTTTATGTTTGCGTACCATATGTCCACGTGTAATATTTGATTTGGTTTATCTGGAGTGTCAGTTATTTTGAAAGGAACCTTGTATGGTAGTCTCTCATACTTAGATGTGTTACAGATTTCACAGTTATTAATGAACTGTTGAATTTTATCTTTTAGTTTTAGGGCGTAAAATATACAATTGCTTTCCAAATATGTCTTGTTAATCCCTCTATGATTCAGTAATTCATGGGTTTTGATAATGACTTCCGCCAATTTTTCCTCATCTACTAGGTCACCTAGGAACTTACTACATTTTATAACTTTTAACAGTTTATTTTTGCTAAAATACTTAACGTATACATCTTGAGATTTGGCAAACATATGATCATATTTGGAGTAGATCCCTACTATTTCTTTTGCTGGAAAAAATTCTTTCATAAGATCTAGAACTAAATCTTCTTTGAACTCTTTCATTTCTATCACTAATCTGCTCTTTCCAAAGTCTTTACATATTTTATGGTTATCTATTCCACTTGTAGTGTTTAGAATTATTTGACTTTTATAGAACTGGAGATTCTACTATGGGAATGTGGTTAGTGCTATCCTCATTTGCGCTGTGGATAGTAGCCACCATGCATTGTTCATCTATTGTTCACCCTATTGTTATTATCATCAGAATTGTTTACATTTCCGCTGTAGTATATTTCCATTCTAGATAAACCATCTGCTACAACATTGTCCTTTCCTTTTACATATTCAATTTCAGAATTGTATTCTTCCAATTTGATCTTTCACCGTTTCAATTTGGCGTTTGGCTCCTTAAGCGAACTTAGCCAAACAAGTGGTCGATGGTCTGTCCTTATTATGAATTTTCTACCGTATAGGTAGGATCTAAAATATTTTGTGACCTGTACAATTTCATGTTCATTAAGGGTGCGACTGTAGTAGCATACCGGGTGGTTTTCCTGGCTTAAAACTCCACCAATTGCATAATTAGATGCATCCGTTGTCAGGGTAAATTTTTTTTTTGAAATCAGGGTACCTGAGAATTGGTGCAGATGTAATTAGGGTTTTCAAATTTTTGAAACTTTCGATATAGTCTTTGTCATTTAAATTTATTTTAGCATTCTTCTTTAAGAAAGCTGTCATGGGTTTTGCTACTTTTCCGTAGTCCTTTATAAATTTGCAGTAGTACCCTGTGATTCCTAGGAAAGCCTTTATTTGCTTCGTAGACTTGGGTAGCTTATAATTTTGTACAGCCGCAATTTTATTTGGGTTTGGTTTAATACACTCTGTAGTATCCAGTTGAACTTTGAAGTTTACTTCTTTAAGTCTCTTGAATATTTTTGTCAGTGAAAAGATATGCTCTTCTAAGTTGGTGGAGAAGATGATTATATCATCCAAGTATACCAGACATAACTTTCCTATGAATTCATTAAGGACTGAATTCATTAGCCGCTGAAATGTCGCGGGGACGTTTTTCAACCGGAATAGCATGCGAACGAATTCGTAATGCCATTTATCAGTTGAAAAAGCTGTTTTTCTTATGTCCTCCTCCGCGATCTCAATCTGGTGGAAGCCTTTTGCCAGATCGATGGTGGTGAAGTACCTTGACTTTCCCAATTTGTCGAATATGTCTTCCATATTCGGTATTGGAAATTTATCGTCCACCGAAATTTATCGGTAATCGATAACTATTCTCCACTTTTGCCTTCCAGATGCGTCCTTTTTTTGGGGACGACCCAGATAGGAGCGGAATAGGGTGAGTCGCATGGTCGAATGGTGCCTTGATCCAGCATTTCTTTAATTTGTGATTTCACCTCATTTCTATGTACCTCTGGGTACCTATAAGTTTTGGTATAGATAGGGATGTCGTTTACTGTCTTTATATTATGCTTAATAGCATTAGTGAATGACAAATCACTACCTTCTTGGTAGAATATTGAGGAATATTGTGAAACAAGTTTTGATATTATATCCTTTATCTCCTTGTTGAGGTGGTCAGTTCTGATTTGGTTGTGAATTGGTTCATTGTTCATTTCTGTATGGTATATCTCTAACTGTGGTACTTGTTTACGGCAGGTTTCGTTTGTAAATTCCTCTTCTTCATTGAAAAAAATTGGGATTTCTTTCTCGTCTATTATCAGACGTCTATTTTTGAAGTCAAGTATAGCATCTAATGGCATCAGAATATTATTTCCGATAAGTCCATTAAATACTTGGTGAAATTTAAACTCTAGGAATTCCGCTATTCTATTTTTGCCAAATTCTTTGAACAGTGTGATTCTTACCTTTTTATTCACTAAAATGAGTGTGCTGGTTGTGATTATTTGGATTGGCCTACTTAGTTCAATTTGCCATTTGGGGTGATAAATTCCTGGGTTTATAATACTGGTTTCCGAGCCTGGATCTATTAATATTCTAAGTTTAAAATTATTATTCGTTTGAATAACTATAAAGGGTAGTTTTCCAGTAGGCTTTCTGCCTGAAAATCTGGGTTGTTCGTTATGTTGTTTATTTGCCTAGTGTAACTTCCAGACAACGTGTCTCGGTTCCTAAAATTTCCTGAGTTATTTTCAAGGTTATTATTTCGGTTTTGATTAAATTGCCTACTATTGTTTGATCTATCACGGTTTGGGTTATTTGAATTATTGTGTTGAGGATTATGATTTTGTCGGTTTGAATTGTTATCATATTGATAATTTTGTTGACCTTGCCTGCTGGAATTTGTGTTATTGTCGTAGTATTGTCGTCTATCTTGATTATTTTTTCTGTGAGAGTTCTTCAAATTGCTTTCGTCTTGCCTTATAAATGTATTAACAATGTTCCTAATTTCTCCTATGTCATGCTTATTCGTTATGGCGTATGCTAAAGAGCCAACTACGATTTCTTTCACTTTTTGTACTAACATACTGTAAGAAATGTTTATAATTGTTTCACCATTTTCATTAAACTCTGCGAATTCTGTTATAACTTCTACAAATTGTTTTAACTTATGATCTAGTTCACTTATACTACTTACTTTAAAATACCCGATGTCTCTGGTAATTGTCATTTCGTCCTTCGATGCTCTAAAATGTTGCTTTAATCTGGTTTGGCATTCATCCCATGTGGTTGGTGGTTCAATGTTGAGGATGTTTTTTGCAGCACCTTGAATTCTTCCATCGCAAATTGCTTGGAAGACGTGTTGTAGGTCATTTTCTCCGTAGTTTGCAAGGGTCCTTGTAACTGAGTTGATGAATGAGGGTAGTGTCCCTTTTTCGCCCTGGAACGTTGGAAGGTAGCGGATCTCCTTCTCGATTCTAGATCTGAGACTCACTGGATGATTATTTTGGATAATTAATGATGTTAGTGCTACAAGGCACTGTTCAATATTATTTTGGGCTATTCTTATTCTTCGGTAATGGTCAAAAGAGGCGTTTCTTTGGTTGTTTATTTTGTGACTTATTTTTATTTATTTTTTTTTTTTTTATCACTGGATTACGACCACAATGGTTAAGTTAACAAGTATATTTATAATTTTTTATCTTTTAGCGGATTTCTTGGACTCACTTCATAGAATTTTTGTTTCACGTTATATTACAATATATTATATTATATTATCCTTTAGCGGATTTACCTTAATCGGTTTTATTTTTTTTTATTTTTGTTCACTCAAGTAAATAGTAAAAACTAGCCGCAAGATATTTATTTTTACACAAACAAAATTTCCGCGTACTTGAGGACTACCGACTGCGCCAATTACGTTTTTATGTGCCGTGTTTATTAAAAAAAATCTTTATTAATTTCAAAATTACATCCGAACACTATGACTACTGGACAACAAGTGTCTTAATTGAAAAATTCTATAGGCAAGCAAAGGGGAAATACAGCTGCATAGCTTTCCGTGGAAAGGAATGCAGTTGTTTACAAAATATACATGTTCACCGCAGATATTGAGAAAATGTATCGACAAATACTGGTACACAATGAAGACACAAAATACCAACTGATGTGGTGGAGTCCCAATGACACACTTAAGTGTTTTAAACTTAATACAGTTACATACGGAACAACTTCTGCGCCATATCTCGCTATAAAATGTCTTCAGCGATTAGCAGAAGATCATCAGGACCGATTCCCATTAGCCTCAAAAGCAATCCAAAAGAATTTCTACGTAGACCACGTGATGACAGGATCCGACAGCTTAAGCGTAATCCTCGCAACTCAAAAAGAACTACAAGACTTATTAAAAATCGCTGGGTTTAGGCTTCGGAAGTGGTGTGCCAATCACTCGTCCAGAACATACCAATCAGCGATCGCGAAATCGAATTGAATTTCAATACTAGCATCGAAGAACATGTAAAAACAATTGGAATGACTTGGCTACCTAAATGTATGTATGTATGTATGTATGTATATTTATTTTTATTATTTCTCAAGAAAGACAATAATATTTTAAACAAGAATGGAAAGGTATATTTGTAGAAAAAAATCGAGATAATGCCATAGTAAAGACCAAAATTATGTAACAAAATAATAAAATAGTAGGTGAAAAGAAAGAGACAAATAAAAAACCAGAGTAGAGAAAACCAAAAAAATAGCGATGCGAAGAAAGTATTTAAATATTTAACTAGTACATTGAAAGCAGAGTGTAATAATTCACCAAAATATCATTGAAGGACACTAAAAAGAGTTGCAATATTATTTAGATCAAAGGAGAAAAGCCAATCAGTTACACATTTTGCAAATACATTGGCTGAAGTAAGCAATCTGATAAAAATTGGTAATCTATTGAATAACCGACACGAAACTACACTGTAAAAGTTACGAAATGCGGTTGTACTTAAATCAGGTAAAGCGACCAGATTTAAGGAATTGCCTCGTAAAGTGTAATTGGGAACCTGTCTGAAAGACGTGTTACCAGATCTTAAAAAGAACACTTTTAGGACATTGTAACAATATAAGTGTTGAAGTGGAAGAATTTTTAAATCTCGGAATAACGGAAAACTAGGATGTCTACGAGCTTTCCGACAAATGATTTTTAAAACATGTTTCTGAAGTGTTAAAAGAGGTCGTAATTTGCAAAAGTAAGATCCTCCTCAACAGCTAATCCCGTACTGTAATCTTGAGTGGAAGATGCCATAGTAGATTTTTAAAAGGAGTTGGATAGAGCTGTTAAAAGGAGTTGGATAGAGTTGTTAAAAATCAATTTTGCATCTATGACAAGCCTTAAATACTTAAATTTATTAACACATTCCACTTGAAAACATTTATCATTGCAACAAACATCAGTATTAAAAGTGAAAGATCCTACATCGCAAAAGCAAGTTAACAGTGGATACTTGAGGCAATCAGGCGCATGGTAAAAAAGTTCTGGTGCTGTAATAATTTGTGTAGAAGGACTAAAAAACATAACCCTAGTTTTTGAGCTAATTGGCAAACTATGCTTCGCAAACCAGACTCTCAACAAAAAAAGATCTCAATTTAAGGCAGATATAAGGTCCAATACTCTATTATAACCATAACTAAAGCCAACATCGTCTGCGAAAGCTGTCAACAGATCCTTAAAGGGGGAACTGAAGAGGCAGTTAATATATATTAAAAAAAAAGTATGTGCCCAAGTACAGAACCCTGCGGTACACCCAGATATAATAACTTGAGATCACTCCTAACTGTTTGAATTTTAACCCTTTGGTTCCTGTTCTTCAGATAAGATCTAAACCAATTAAGCGTAAAACCCCTAAAGCCAGCATTTCCAAGTTTTAATATTAGCATGTCATGATTGTCCATATCAAAGGCTTTGGCTATATCGACAAACAACCCAGCTGTACATTTTTTTTTATCAACATTATTATAAATTTAGGAGCAAAAATTTAACAGAGCATCTTTAGTAGATCTACCTTCTCTAAAGCCAAACTGAGCCGAACTGAAAAATTTTGTTTTATTTAAAAAATTAATCACTCAAATTTTGCTAATTGAGGGTAAAAGTGAAATGGGTCTATCAGTCGCACCTTTCTTATGAAGAGGTAAAACATCCGCACTTTTAAGAGCATCTGGAAAAACTCCAGAAAAAACACTTTTATTAAAAATATGAGAAAAGACATCAACCAGGAAACATGCAATATTTTTCAACGAACGATACGAGACACCATCTATTCCAGTAGAAATAGAATCTTTTAGTGAGCCAATTGTTTTTAGTAATTCTAAGCCATTAACCGGGATAAAAACAAAACTTTGTTCGCAAGGCCTACAAGAAAGATTACATGCCGAACAATCAAAATGTACTGGACTCAAATGTACATTCTGGTATATTTTTGAAAAATAATTATTGAAGGTGTTAGCAATTAAAAGAATGTCAGAAATCACAACATCATCATTATCACGTACAGCAACTATATTTTTACCAGTTTGAGTTTTGCTGAGGATGCTGTTAATCAACTGCCATTCATCCCTCAAGTTACCTTTGGCTGCATTAAATCGGTTTGAATAATATACATCTCGACAAACAGGAATTTCTTTTCTCAACTCTGACCACATAACTTTGTACATGTTTTAAGTGTAGATTATTAGGCTGCTTCACATATTTAACTCCAAGTTCATTCTTTTTCCTAACTTTATGTAATAAATCAGTCGTTATCCAGGGTTTAAGACGTATGTTTGACTTCTTTTGGTGAATTACGAATGAGCAACTAGATATATGCCTGGAAAGAATATCACTATCACTATCAGAAAATACTTCCTCCCAACACTCAAGAAATAGACAAGTTTTAAGTTTTGCAAAATCAATTTTTGTTTTAAGAGTATGGAAATTGGGAGTAAATAAATTTTTGTCTAACGAGATATCAACTAGTAGACCAGTCATGCTGTGATCTGTGATTTTTAAGTCAAATACGCACTTTTCACAGGAGCTAGGAGTAGAATCAAAACGGCCAAGTATATGATCAAGACATTTACCTGACTCTACCCTTGTAATCACATTTAAGAAAGATACTAACCTGTGAGAAGCAATAGCTTCATTATGCTCAAGTATATTTATATTAAAATCACCTATAATGATTAAGTTTTTAGAGGTTTCGTTATCCAAGAGAGTTGAAAATTCTTCCACAAAAATAGAAACACTGAAGGAATGAAGCCTATAAACGCAAATCAAGACAAAGATTGTCCCATTATTTCTAAAGCAAATTCTTAAGACATCAGCGCTCCGAAAAGCTAATTGTGAAATATCAAAAACATTAAAACATTCCTTTGCAAAACAACCAACACCTCCAGCAGAGTAATTCTCATTTGTGTTTGCATAAAAGTCAAAGCCAGGCAATTTATAATCATTTCTTTCAAAATCATAGATCCAAATTTCTGAGATAACTACGAAATCAGGAATGCATACAAAAGAATCCAAATGGGATACCAATGAAGTAAAATTCTCCCTTAAGCTTCGGATATTTTGGTGAATAATAAAAAAAAGAGTTTGTTAGAGCAGTACAATTTGCTAGTAAACACATGTTCACAATTCGTACTCTTAAGATTATAGGAAGGAAAATCATAATTGAGAAAATTCAGTAAATTCATTAAAAAGAAAAGTTAAAAGAAAATAAAGAGAATAATTATAGTTGATCGAGATCATTAAATGATCTTATAGAAATGATTTTCCCACCACCAACCTTTCTCATTAAAATTCGATTATTTTTTAACCATAAATATTTGTACTCTCTCTGCTTCTTTGCCTCCTTCGCTTTAGAGAATAACGCTCGTGAAAACTTAGTGAGACCATCGTTTATGTATATAACCGATCCCATCTTTGTGCGGCTTACATCGCCACTGCCACCATCACCATTCACCTCTGCTACCAACACCGCTGCTACCACCGCAATCACCACCGTTGGCAAATAAATCAGAATTCAGCATGCTCCTTTTCTTGACCTTCTCTCTCATAATATGTTGTTTGAGAGAGTAATCAGAAAGTCTTAGACAGATGACTGGTATGTGATATTCACTTGAAGAGCCAAAGTTATTATTTTGATTTTCTCTCCGAACCTTTCGTACGTAGCAATCACTAATCGTATCATCGGGAATGACAACGCCTTTTCAAATATTTGTTGCGCTATGCGCTTCGTAGTTTTGTCATTGACAATGGGCACCCCAGTAATCTCAATGCAGTTGGTTAGTTGTTTCTGCTGCTGCCAGTTGAGTCTAATTTCCAACAGCGAAATTTTAGATTTAAGATCAACATTTTTAGGTCGCAACTCATTAATCGAGAGAAGGAACTGCTTATTAATCTTCTCCAGGCTTGCCAATTTTTCATAAACCTTACGAGGAGTGAACTCTTCATCTACTTGCTCTCTGGTGGTTGTATCGAAAGATGAAGTTTGCAGATGATTACTACCTTTTCCTTTAACTTTTAAGTGTAGAGAGGTTGGTTGCTTAGATGTTTTGGAATTAAACGTGTTTAAGTCTTTCGATGGGTTATGCATGTAATGTGATTTACGCCTAAGCGCTGAGCAATTATCACACCGATAGGAAACACCACTCGTTTTAAAATAATCGATATCTTGCTGTAAGATGTTGACGCAAGATGCATGATAAAAACTTTTACAATCACGACACGAAATTTTGGATATTGAGTTTCTTTCAATTTTCTCGGTACAAATTTGACAATTCATTTTAAAGTAAAATCTCACACTTGACTTTTAGACACCCGTACTGTTCGCAGATCCAAACCGAATTGAATGGTACTGAAATGACCCGTGCAATAAAATTTCATGAGTCGGAAAAGATCGAGTAACAAAACGAACTGCGTACTCAGATATTGCTCATCTTTTTAATTCTCTCGGAGTTATGGCCCCAATCGTTGTTAGAGCTAAAATATTCTTACAACGACTATGGGAACATAAATACGATTGGGACGCAGCATTGCCACACGAATTGCAAACCACATGGGTAAAATATCGAGAAGATCTAAAAACACAATATTAAAATACCCAGGCACATCTTTTAACACAAAATTCCCAAGGATGTGCAATTTCACGTATTTGCGGATGCAGCCGAGAAGGCATATGGAGCAGTAACTTACGTTCGATCGCAGGATAAAAGTAATACAATTACGGTACACCTTCTTTGCGCCAAATCCCGGATAACTCCTTCCAAGAAAACCGGAATTTTACATCAAAGTACCATCCCACGACTGGAACTGTGCGCAGCTAAAATGTCTGCTGTACTTATTCATAGCCTGCAAACCGATTTATAGATTCAGCGAGATAAAATTTATGGACCGACTCAGAGATAGTCCTCATTCATTGGGTTAATACATCATCATCATCTACACTTCCAACTTCATTGCTAACCGAGTATCTACAATTCAAGAACACACGAGTCCACAGCAATCGCGACACGTAAGCTCTAAGGATAACCCTGCTGACATATTGTCACGCGGAATAGCACTGGAGTTACTTTAAAACCACATTGTTTGGTTTTATGGACCAAGGTTTTTGCATGGGGCAGAATCAATCTAGCCACCCAAATTTATAAAGAAACCAGTTATCCGTCAAGATAACATTTCACTGCCAGCCACAGCTCTTCAGTCATCAGACAATGATATTCTGGGCACTCTCAGCCATGGAAATTCATTCAAAAGGGCACAGCGAATTACGTATATAGCTTATATACTACGTTTTAAAAACATCACTAAGAAACAAACAAATACTACCGCCAGATTAAGAAATACTCGCACATTCTTAACCAGTGAAGAACTTGAGCAATCAGCAAAAACTATAATCAAATTGATACAAAACAACGAGTTTCAAGATGGCATATGGACAATAAACTACTCAGATAATAATAATAATAATTTATTTCGTTTATAATTTACAATGTGTTATCGCACAATGTACATAATTCGAGATACAGAGATTTGATATAAATTTATACCTTTCTACTGGAAAATAATGTTAAATACTTTTAAAGAAAATGTTTGAATATGAAAAAATACTTTGAGGAAAACAACGGCAAAAACCTCAAATTTAAGAAGCAAAAAAAAAAAAAAAAAATAAACAAAAAATAAATAAATTAAAAAATATAAATAATAAAGAAAAGAGATAAATATGTATATATATGTTTAATATATGTTTATAAATAGATAAATAAATAAATGAATAAATTAATAAATTAATCAAATAAATAAATTGACAAGTACATAAACATTTTAACAGATACATAAATAAATTAACACATAAATAAATTAACAACTAAATAAATTAACAACTAAATATATTAACAGATGAATAGATTAGCAAATAAGTTAGTAAATAAATAAACTGTAACAAAAAAAAAGTTAACAAAGATATGAAGGAACAAAAAGTTAAAAAAAAAAATATCTAAAAAATAAGGAGTTTAACATTGCATTAGTAAGCATCAGGTAAGGGTATGATATTGCATATTTAATTCATTTATTAGGGGATTGTCAGGAATATCGCATCTGATCTTAAATGTTCCATTAAGTTTGCCAATTCTGAAGGAGATCAATTCAACATTAGCTTTTGTATATAGATCTAATGTAGAGTGATGCCAGGGAAGTTTTAGCATCATTTTTAGTAGTTTGTTCTTTGAGATTTGTAACTTCCTAATGTGACAATCTGCACAATCACCCCAAACCTGGCATCCATACAGTAGAATAGCTTGAAAAATCGTTTTGTATATTATTATTTTGTTTTCATTTGACAGTGATGATTTTCTATTTATGAACGGATATAACATTCTCATAGCTATATTTATTTTGTTAATTGTTTGCGTATTATGTTCTTTAAATGTCAATTTTGAGTCAAGATATATGCTCAGATATTTTACAGCGGGATTCCATGTTATTGAATGTCTGTTGATTATGAATTGATTAGCCGGAAGAAAACAAGGACTTTTTTTCGTGTAAAAAAGATAGCTTGCATTTTTTCGGCATTTAGCTTTATTTTCCACTTTATGTAGTAGCTTTGCAGTATTTCAAACGCATTTTTTGAAATTGGTCTCAATATTAAGACCAAACTCATGCGATGAAATGATGGCCGTGTCATCGGCATATATTGCTGCTTCACATTGGGGAAGAATGGAGAAATCGGATGTGTACAAATTGTACAATACTGGTCCAAGAACCGAGGCTTGAGGAACACCTGCATACAAATTAATTACATCTGATATTCTACAATTGACATGCACTTTAAAACGACGGTTTGCTACAAAACATTGAACAATTTTAGAGAGAAATTGGGGGAAATTCAGCTCTAACATTTTATAAGTGAGGCCATTGTGCCACACAGAATCGAATGCCTTTTCAATATCGAGTAAGATCATACCAGTTGATCTTCCTTCTGCACGGTTGGTTTTAATGATATTGCATATTCTTAAAACTTGATGGGAAATTCCGTGACCAAGCCTAAACCCAAATTGTTCATCGGGATATATTTTCTTATCGTCGACAATCTTAACAATTTTTTCTTTCAGAACTTTTTCGTAAATTTTACTTACATTAATGAGCAAACTTATTGGTCTGTAACTTTGAGGTCTATCAAGAGGATTTCCCGCTTTTGGAATTGGTACTACCTTTGCCAGCTTCCATGCGTCTGGGAAATATTGCGTTTTAAGGCAAGCGTTAATGATAAACCTAAGGAGTTTGATTCCCTCTTTAGGTAACTTTTTCAGGTATTAAATTTTAATGTTACCAATTCCACCTGTTTTCCTAATCTGCAAATTATCTACAAAGTATTTTATATCCGTTTCAGTCACAAATTCACTTGACGGAGTTTCTGTAGTAGTCGCATTAAAGGTTTGTAGAACATTTTCTATAAGTGTGTTGGTATATGTGTCTCCTAAATGTTGAGATACCACATGATTTTCTGAGAAATTCGAAGCAAGTACTTTCGCTTTTTCACTGTCTGTAAAAAAGGTATTGGACTCATTTTGAAGACAAGGTATTTGCCTGTTTTTATTTTTTATAATTTTCATTATATTCCAGAAAGGCTTTGAAGCTTCATCGAGAGTACTTAATTTGTTGTTCCATTCTTCGTTTCGGAAAGTTTGAATGTTTTTATTTACTAGTTTGTTAATTTGTGATAACTGAATTCGATACATAGGAGGCTTTGCCAGTTTCTTCTCTGCATATTCCTAATTCTAATAAGTTCTAAGATATGAGCTGGTAATTTTACACATTTAAATTTTTGAGAGACTTTAGGAATGTTATTATTAGCTGAGGTAATAATAATATCTGAAAATTGTTGAACAATGGAGTCGACATCTAGTTAGGTAGAAATGTTTCGAATATTTGTAGGAATAGTTCTAAGTTTTCTTTTCACTTCTGTCCGAAAATTTGTCCAATTTTCATTTTTTAAATCTTGAAAATATACTACTTTTTCCGCACCCGACCGACGAATATTACAAAGAACTGGATTATGGTCAGAGCTAAGTTCATTCGAAGAAATTGGCTGAGATATAAGACTGGACACATTTGTTACAAATAAATTGATAACAGAGGGACTTCCACGAGAACTAGCTGGGACATAAGTTGGACTAGGTGGGAACATAATAGACATTGGCAATATAACAGAAAGATTAGACAGAACGTTTCCCCAGGAATTGGCTCTAATGCAACCCCAATCCCTGTGCCTGCAGTTTAGGTCACCTCCCATTAGAAAAGCACAATTTATACTAAATAACTTTCTGAGATAATTTTTTAATCTTTGCCTTTTTTCATCTGGTGTGAAGCCTCCTGTAATTTTCCCTGGAAAATAAACACAATATATCTTGACTTTTCTTTAATTACTTAATGTTATTTCAACTCCTATGTTCTCCACATAGTTAGTTTGTACGCAAGGTAAAAGCTTATGTTTTATTGATCTCCTAATAAGAATCGCGACACCTCCACCTATTTTATTTTTCCTATCTACACGATAGCACTTATAAACGGACGTGGAAATTTGAATCTCGGGTTTTAGCCAAGTTTCCGTTACTAACGCAATATCAATTTTATTAATATTTAAATATTTTATAAATTCAACATGTTTTCCACGAATGCCTCTAGCATTCCATGTTACAATACTTATATAATTATTATTAAAATTACTTATCATTATTGTACAGAAATAAGAGATGATTACCAAGCTAAGTACTTTCAGAACTAAATTAGATAAATTTAATGTTATCGCTCAATTAGCGACTAAGTGCTAATTGAGCGATAACATTAAATTTATCTAATTTAGTTCTGAAAGTACTTAGCTTGGTAATCATCTCCATTACAAGCGAATTCAGTTCGTCCATTGAGAACAATTCTCCACTTCTGCAGGCAGCAGCCGCATTGTTGTTGTCTGTAGGTGGTAGTGGTACTGCAGCTGAAGTGTACTCCCAAGCTTTCGGGCGAGGAATGCTGGTGGTTAAGGTTTCTCTATTCACACGCTTTGTAGCGGCGCGTGTTGGAAGAGCCGGAAAGTCGGTGATGGACAGCAGTGGAATATTGTTGTTGTTGTTATTATTATTATATTTTGGCGAAGCGCCAGGGCGATTGATTCTAGTAACTGTTTTTTGTCTCATTTCTATATACTTATTTCGACTGGCGCATGCACTGTGTGTGGACTTGTGATTTCCCTTGCAATTCGCGCACTTGTACACGTCTGAGTTATTGCAATTGCAAAAATGTTTATGATGGCCTGCGCAGATTGAACAGTATGTCTTTATATTGCAATTTTTTTCGCCGTGGCCGAAGATTTGGCAGTTTCGGCATTTGGTCAATCTGTTCTTCTGTTTACGTTGTTAACTCCAATTAATTTGAATGCGGAATATGGAGCGAATATTTTTCTTCAACTCGTTCAATTTGATTGTGCCACTTTGAAGGGAAATTATGTAGAAAGTGTCAGTGTAGTGTTGATACTTTTTAGATACCATTTTCACTTCTTTGCATTTAAGTCCAAGTCTTATTAGTTCACTTTTTAATTTGGCAGTGCCGCACACATCTACGCCAAAAAAAACAGCTTCGAAAGCTTTTTCACTTTTAGGATCATGGGTGAAATATTGGCAATTTAATGATTTTAGTTTGTTAAGCACTGAATTATGTGATTCCATACTTTCGCACATAATTTTAATTCCAATTGATAATTTTTTAATGGAATAATCAGATACACTAAGATCGTTTTTTCGTTTTTAATGCATTTTTATTTTTGGAATTTATGAATCTTAACAGCTAGACACAAAAAACTATGTTATATACTAACTTAATGGCCCCATGCGGGCGCTCTAAGCTAAACCTAATGCTTAAACTATGTCTTTCGACTTAACATAACTTAAAATATTTATTAAATCTATACTTATAAATATTGAGAAACTAAGAAAAAATTTGGAAGCAAAAACTTAGTATATGAACAGAATTTTTTATCTATATATAAAACTTATAAACTACCTAAAAGCTCCTTATTCTAAGGTACGTGATTAAACACGCGAATTTGTTTTGATATACATATATATATAGTACATATATATAGATATATTGTATACCTTCATAATAAATATAGTATACATACATATATACACATGTATAAGGTTTTAGATTAGCCTCTGGGGGGGTGAAGCCGTTAAGGCGCACGCTCTTGTGATACAAATCATTGGGGTAGAATGCCCCAGAGATCAGGTTATTCATCGAGGACATTGCTCTTATAGTGTGCCTTCGAATTATCTTGATCAGGAAATTATCCACTCTGTTTATGTTCGCCCTGTTATAAAAGACCTCATTAGAATAGAATTTTATGTACTGGAACTCTGGTGTTCTGTACAACTGAAGACAAGCCCTAAGGCAAGCCCTCTCAAATACTCGAATCCTTCCCATCCAGCTTGCTCCCACGTTGAACCACACGTGACATCCATATACGAGCATGGGCCGAATAAGGGTCATGTAGCAGATTACCTTCACCCTTGCATCGAGTTGGCTGCTATAAAACAGTCTCTTTGTAAGAGCAAAAGCACCTCTGGCTCTGACCAAAGCAGCATCTACATTTTTGTTAAAATTTAGATATTGATCTAGCCAGATCCCAAGGTATCTAACCACACTTCGACTCGCTAGTGGCTGCCCGTGCTATCCCACGATTGAGAACTTTCGCCAATTCTTTCTGGTATCCCTGGAGGCCACAGATAACGACGTTCTAAACAGAATAGTCTCTGTCTTCTGGAAGTTGATCTTCAGCTTCTAGTCGTCGCAGCATATCTTGATCTTATCGAAATCACGCTGCAAGAGTATTGCAGTGACCTCGATCTTTGGCCCTGACCTATACGCGATCAAGTCGTCTGCATACGCAATAGCATGGGGAAAAGATCCTACGAGATCACTCAGAAGGAGACTTATCGACCGGAGATTCGCCGGATTGGATGTATCTTTACCTCTTTTCCGCACATTGTTAAACAGGGTAGTGCAAATGTCCACCGCTTCTGGAGGGAGATGTCGAAGCACAATGTTAGATATTCCATCGATACCTATTGAAGATCGTTTGGAGCTCCACCTTCGATATGAACGGGGGATGTAACCCCTCATCCGCGACGATATTATTTGCCATGTTATCGTCGAATAGCATAAGATCCAGATAGGAGCCGTATCTAGGATACGACGGGCTATCTGTAGCTATCAAATCGAGTCTATACTCAAAATTGTGCTGACCCCACCAATTGAATAGTAGGTTCCCCCTAGAATTTGGTATGTTATTTCCCTAATCGCTATGTTTGGCGTTTAAATCATTCTCCTCCGACTCCAGCCTTAGACATCGAAAAAATGTCTCGAGCTCTGTAATAAATGAAGTAGTTTGAGTAGAACCAGATGCGTAGACCGCGACTATGTACATCCTCTTTCCACTACGGAGAGCAATGCACACAATACATGCTTCCAGGTCCTGGAATCTCCGCACTTCACCGCTGTACACGGCCTTATATCGCAAGTCTTTGTGAATGAAGATCGCAACACCTCCTCCTTGAGTAGAGTTGGGTCGGTCTCTTCTTATAATATTGTATTTATTATGGCACAGTCTGTGTTTCTGGGATAGCTTAGTTTCGCTAACCAAAAGCACATCAGGGCTTTGATCTTCTAACAACTTAAAAAGTACGGTTCTTCGCTCGATCCTTATAAGTACTGGAGGTGCGCTAGGCCCGGCAGAAATGCGTAGATCTGGTCCACCCGTTTCGCCTGCTCTTGTAACTGCCGCTGAAGCTGGTTCATTTGCCCTTGAATAGAGAGCAAAATAGTCAGCAAATCAGACTGAGCCTCAGGTGTTTTAGGCACTGGGTCCTGTGCGGCAACCTTCGGTTGTTGTTGTACCGTGTTTCTCCGGCCTGACGCCATTTGGGCGTAGGTCCATTGGGGAGTAACGGCTGGTGTTTGACTAGAAACAGGCGGACGCTTGACTTCGACTTTCTGCTAACAAGCCAGGTTTATTTTTTTCATGTACTGGAACTTAGGACAACCCCGATAGTTTGCGGTGTGTCCCGAGTTCCCACATAGTGCACACGAGAGTTGGCCTTTATCTACCGCCCCATCCTTACCCAGGGAGCATTCCTCTGCTTTGTGGTTCTTTCCACACTTTACGCATCGAGGCTGCATTTCGCAGTTCGACGCGGCGTGCCCGAACCTTTGGCAGCGAACACATTGTAAAATGTCATCGCTCCTCTTTACTTTTTCCCATTTAACAACCTGGTAGTCTAGGACATTAATACTCCTTAGACCATCCAATTTGCTGTTGGGAGTTATCTGCACAAGGAAGAACGGTAATTTCCGCTTCTCCCTTTCGGCCTTTGCTGTGGTGAACGACTTGACTCCCACGAACTCAAGACCGTCGCACTCCTTCTCTTTCAGCATCCTAAGGAGCTCTCCCGGTTCGATAGACGGATCTATCCCCCTCAGTAGCATAGTTTGCAACTTTGAAGGAGGAGTGAAGGAGAAGAACTCCGTCGTCGTTTCCTTTAATAAACCTTTTATTTTTTTGTACTGGTCCACTGTATTACAGTGGATAGTATGCCTGTCTTCATTAATACGTTTAATAAAAAAGTTATTGCCTATGGCCGACTTACATAGCTCAATGGTGTCTTTTAATTCCATCTTGAAGGTGTTGATTGGTGGCACCTTCTCCTTTGCACTCTTCTGCTGCTGATGTTGTTGTTGTTGCTGGTCTTTCTGTTGATGTTGTTGTTGCTGCTGCTGCTTAGCTGGCAACTGTTTTTGTTGTGGTTGCTTTGTTGGCAGCTGTTGATGTTGTTGCTGCTTTGCTGGCAGCTGGTTTTCTTGCTGTCGCTTTGCAGGCAGTTGTTGTTGCTGCTGCATATCAGGCAGCTGTTTTTCTTGTTGTTTTGTTTTCAGTGACTGGCTATCTTCCGCTCTTCTGGCTGTCTGTTTAGCCTTTATGGTCAGCACCCTCTGCTGGAGCTGCCGTATGCTCTCGTTGATGGACTCCATCTCTTCGTCCTTATCCTCAGACTCGGAGGCCGCTAACATGGCGAAGCTATTGCTACCATTTTTGTAGCAATTTTTTCCACCGTCCGAGCCGAATGTGCGTTTGTTTGCTGCTGCTGTTGTTGTTGACGCCGCCCCCACCCCCACTTCTCCCGGCAGTTTTTCAGTCGAAGCTGAAGGGAGGGGCGCTTGCCTTCGTAGGGAGTCAGCCTCTCCTTCCTCCTCCTCTTTACTGTAGTTCCACTTTCTACAGTTGCCAAGTGGCTTTCACTGTCGGCCTCATCGGCCGATGTTTATGTGTACACTGCTCCCGCTATGGGAAGCAAAGACCGTTAACTTTTTTTCATTCGGTACCTCACTTGTATTGTTTTTTATGTTAAAAAAAAAAAAAAAATTTAGTTCGGGTTGGAATTGAACCCGAACGACTCAGGTCACTGGTCGCTTATTTGAAATCATGCGAAAATCTTAAGAGAAGCCGAAACACGTGTGATCCCCACTAAGGTCTGCGAACGACTGAGATACACTAAGACTTTTCATTAATTCATGCACATAATCACCGGGTTTCTGTAAAAGCTTTATTGGTGGAACAAATAATTTAGTAGTTTTGTTTTGGCAACACATGGTCGTCCATATCATCACTTTCAATTTCACTGTCCGGTAAACATTGTAATGGACTCCAATAATTGGTGTCCTTTTTAGTTAAAACCATTTTGGGTACCGACTTAGGTTTTTTATCCGAGGAAAATAGGTTGTCCTCGGTATTGGGCGATCTCGCGCCTTTGCGAATTTTGGCTGTATTTACTGAAAAACTTTAAGATATAGTACGGTTTACACAGAACATTTGCTTCTTTTTTTGCTCAGTTTTTAGTCTATCACTCACACTGCAAAAAAGAAACAAAAAAAATATTTTGTGCGACTGCGGTCACGGAGTTCTGATGCCGACACGTTGGTAGGATTGATATGGATTATCTGTATAGATCATATATATGTAAATGGTGGTTAAGATTTAAGGGCCGATGTTGATTTTGAATAAAACACAAATTATTTAGGAAATTACTGTCATTTATTTTTATTATGATAATATTGGTATGGTTCAATTATGTATGGAACAAAATATCGGCCAAATGGCCTCCGCGACCTCGGCGGCACACCTCCATCCGATGGTCCAAATTTTCGATGACGCTGAGGCATAATTGAGGTTCTATGCCGTTAATGTGCCGAATTATCTTATCCTTTAGCTCTTGAATTGTTGCTGGCTTATCGACTTACACCTTTTCTTTCAAATAACCCCAAAGAAAGAAGTCCAACGGTATCAAATCACATGATCTTGGCGGCCAATTGACATCGCCACCACGTGAGATAACACGGCCATTGAATTTGTCGCGCAAAAGAGCCATTGTTTCGTTAGCTGTGTGGCAAGTGGCACCATCCTGTTGAAACCATATATCGTCCACATCCATATCTTCCAATTCGGGCCATAAAAAGTTCGTTATCATCTCACGATAGCGAACACCATTCACAGTAACTGCCTGACTGGCCTCATTTTGGAAAAAATACGGCCCGATGATGCCGCCAGCCCATAAACCGCACCAAACAGTCACTCTTTGTGGGTGCATTGGTTTTTCGACAATCACTCTTGGATTATCATTCGCCCAAATGCGGCAATTCTGCTTATTGACGAATCCACTGAGGTGAAAATGTGCCTCATCACTGAAGATGATTTCCTTCGAAAATTGATCATCCACTGTTGCCATTTCTTGCCACCATTGTGACCATTGACGACGCTTGAAATGGTCAAGAGGCTTTAGTTCTTGAATCAATTGCACCTTGTAAGTGCGTAAATGCAAGTCTTTATGCATAATGTTCATCAACGACGAGCGTGAGGGGTGCAATTGTTGGGCACGACGACGAGTTGAGGTGGACGGCTCTTCAGCCACACTATCGCGAACAGCAGCAATATTTTCTGCAGTACGAGCTGTACGAGCATGCACTGGTGTTTTCACATCTCCTACAGACCCGGTTTGCACAAATTTTTGCACGATTTTTCCGATTGTACGCACATTTGGACGATTAAATTAACCGAAAAAATCACGAAATGCACGATAAGCCTGAATAGCTTTAACGCGTTGCTCGATTGTGTATCTTTCCATGGTTCAAATTGAGTTAGTCTGAAATTGAGAAATGTCAAATGAAATGCAGAAAAAAACTTTACGTTTAGGTGTGGTTCACATTCAACATCGGCCCTTAAAATTTAACCACCCTTTATATATATATGTGCAAATGGTTGGGCTTATGTTGTATGCTTGTTATTTTGTCTGTATGTATGTACCTTATTTCCAGCAATTGATTAAATAAATAAAAACTGTAAATTTTGTGGACACAAATTTGATCTGAAAATGGGTATGAATATGTGTTTTGCATACTGCATTTTTTATTTATGCACTTATAATAACTGATCACTGCTCTTGGTCTACTTAAGTGAAGGGAACTAGTCTTCGAAATTATTATAAAAAAAACTAACTAACTTAACAAAATAATCATTAACTTAAATTAGGTTAGTATTAAATTGCAGTTAAATCACCTTAATCATAACATACATTGAACCAATTCGGAAAATGTATATTTGTTGCCTTTACGTGGGTTACATATCCCAAACGGAACACGAGCCACTCCATTTTTTCGCCTCATTAGTAATTTAATTCTCTTCATATTTCCCCACATTTTCTAAGGTCAACGTGCATTAGTGCACGCGCAACCAGAAGAATGCTGAACCGGTGAATTGTGCAACGGGATCCGATATCCCATAACGAATCGCCACGCGAATAACAACTTTAGCTGAGTTAGCAAAGTAAAGTAGAGATAAAATATTGAAAATTGTCGTTTAGTTAGTTAATAGAAAGCAACGGAATAAAGCGGTCGATTCTTTAACAGTAAAATAAAAATTGTTTTTTTTTTCGATCAAATCGGGAATAAATAGTTAATTGGCGCAGTCGGTAGGATCTCACTATATTTGAGAGATCCAAAACGAGAAAGAATCTAATCATCGCAACCGGGTTTTTAATAATAGTGTCAGGTGAATCACTGACAGAATATGCAATAAGAGCGTATTGAATAAAAACCACAAAAAATCAGTGATAGAATACGCAATAATAAAGTGTTGAATAAAACCACTAAAAATCAGTGATTGAAACACGAAATAAATAGTTGCATATCGCCGCAAATCCGAACAGTGCCGGGGTAAACCACTAAAAATCAGTGAAAAAGCACTCGCGCTAGTGAAAAGAACTAACTCTATTTACTCAAAATTTCGCGTAAAGAAAAAACCGACAAATTTTGGAAACTTGTAATTGAACAAGAAAATATCGAACGAAAATATGAGCCACTTGAATGAAGAAGAAAGTAAAGAGGTGCAAAAATTGTTAGGGCAATTTGAACATTTAATATATCGAAAGGGTGATCAATTAACCAACACCGAATCAACGATGCATGAAATAAAAACAAAAGTCGACCAACCCATTAATGCTAAACTATATCGGTTATCAGATATGCGTCACCTATTGTGATAGTAGCTAAAAAAATAGATAATTCAGGGCAACAGAAATTTCGTCTCTGTACAGACTATCGAAAATTGAATGAAATTATAATTGATGACAGGTATCCTTTACCGAACATCGATAGTATATTAGATAAACTGGGAAGAGCTCAGTACTTTTCGTCGATTGATCTCGCAAAGGGCTACCACCAGGTAAAGGTTCACCCCGTCGATGCCTAATGGTCTCTACGAATATCTTAGAATGCCTTTTGGGTTGAAAAACGCGCCGGCGACCTTTCAAAGATTAATGAATGATGTATTGAGAGACTATCTAAATAAAATTTGTGTTGTCTATCTAGATGACATTTTAATTTTTTCAACTAGCTTGAAAGAATATTTGCAATCATTAAAACTGATTTTCCAAAAACTTGCTGAAAATAATTTAAAAATCCAATTTGATAAATGTTCCTTTATGAAAAGAAACACCGAATTTCTGGGCCATGTGCTGACAGCAGAAGAAATGAAGTTCAATCCCAATAAAATTAAATGTATTCAGGAATACCAATAACCCAAAACAGAGAGACAACTGAAAGGATTCCTTGGAGCTACAGGCTACTACAGGAAATTCGTTAAAGATTACTCGAAGATAGCTCACCCAATGATTAAGTACCTAAAAAAGGATAGAAAGACTAACGTTAGTGACCCTGAATATATTCAAGAATTCGAAACACTCAAATTAAACATTAGCAGGCACCCAATACTAAAATTTCCTAACTTTGAAAAGTCATTCACATTGTTCACTGATGGCAATAATTACGCAGTAGGGGCAGTACTAATACAAGACCAACAGCCGGTATGATACGCGTCGAGATCATTAAATGACCACGAAAAAAATTACTCAGTCACAGACAAAGAATTTTTAGCCATTGTCTGGGCCGTGACCTACTTTAGACCTTATCTGTGGGGAAGGCGATTTAAAATAGTAACAGACCATTTACCGATTAAATATTTGAACAAAAAATACACAGGAAAGGAATTTAGTCAGAGAAGGTATGTCAAACCAGGGCTAATAGGCATATTCACAGTCACGAATTTAATAAAATCCAGCAGATATTAATAGAACTTTTTAGCCATGATAAGCAAATAAATTCATTAAGACAACTTTAAGAGGAATGGAAATAAGAACTTTAGAGGAAGCACACAAGCAGATAGCACTATACCACACCGAAGAGAGTTTACGCAGTGGAATAATAGAAACCTACCATAGCTTAAAAGACAAGATATACTACCCTCATCTAGTAAAAGAAATAACAAAAATTATAAATAACTGTAAAATCTGTATAGAGACAAAGTATGAATGTAACCCAATTAGACCCAAATACAAAATTAGTAAAACACCTAACAGACCCAACGACTACTGCACATGGACATATGTATATTACTTTAGGAAACATCCATTTTTAACCCTAATTGATATACTCACGAAGAAAGCATATGCTTACCTTCTACCTAACAGGAACTGGACGAAAAAGATAGAAACGCTAGAGGAGCATTTCTCCAAATTCGGGAAACCATCGGAAATTATAACGGATAATGAGTTTAAGTCAGAGCATTTGAAAGAATTTCTAAGAGAACAAGAAGTTGAACTACACCTAACTAAACCCAACACTCACACAGGCAGTAGTGATATAGATAGGTTCCATTCTACGTTACAGGAAATACTAGTAGATATGAGGAATTTAGATCTAACACTTATTCAACAAGTACATAGAGCAGTGAAAATATACAACAATAGATACCATTCCACCGTTAAAATGATGCCTGAAGATGCAATGTTCACGGACTTTGCAAGTTTAGTTAAAAACATACAGACCCAGAAAGAGAAACGAACCCAAAAAAACTAAATCAGAATAGGGAAAGTTAACTGGAAATGAGAAAAGTTATACCAGTTAAGAATTATAAAAGAAATTATTATAAAAACGAACCTAGGTATAGAATAAAACAAATGGATAGGGAACACCCAATAAACATTAAAAGACCTTGTGATGACATCAGCGTTTCTCATACTGACAATACAAATGACGGGACAAATAATGGCAACACTAACGATTGATAGGATTACAACAGACAACGGTTACGTCAAAATTAACATGGGACAAACAGAGATAATACAGGACTCGAAAACGATAATACATATTATAAATACAAACGAATTAAGACAAACCATTAACTCTATTGAAGATAATGTACAAAGACTACATGTAGGTAACGACCTAACTATAAAAAAGGAGCTAGAAACTATCTATGCAAAAATAACAGCAATAGAACCAGAAAAAACCATCAGACAAAAAAGAGGACTAGTGAACTTTATAGGAACAGCACAAAAATGATTATTCGGAACCATGGACGACAACGACATACTAGAACTTACAGACCATATGAGAATTGTTGAAGAAAATAACAATAACGCAATCAGTAACCTTAATAAGCAGATTGAAATTAACTCCCATTTTAATGAAACAATAACTAATCTTAAAAATATTATAGAAACTGATGAGGAAGCAATTAGGCCAAGCATATGAAGAGCTAACAGCTAATGAAAAACGAATTATATTGTATCAGCTAAGAACAGATTAAATACTGAAATTAAGAATCATAGAAGAGAAACTCGACCAAATCTTAGACAGTATAGCATTAGTAAAGCAAGGATTAGTGCACCCGAGCATGTTAACAGCAGTAAAAATTAGAGAGACAGAACTGGACGTTTACAAATTGAAAAACATAAAAGTACGACTATTAAAATATGGCAAAGACAGACTGATTCTAGCATTGAAAATTCTACACTCGTACAAACTTGTAGACTATAAACGAATTACAGCAATACCTACGAAAAACATGATGGAAATAATAATAAACGATCAATATATAGTAGACATCAATAGGACAAAATATAAATACGATAATCAAATCCAATACAAAGATGAATTAGAACCAATAAACAATTGTATTACAAAAAACCACTGTAAATTAAGAGAAAATAAAGTAATAGAAATTAAGAAACTAGACGATAGTACTTTAATTTGTAAGAATTTGCAAAATGTAGAAATTGTAAACCAGTGTGACGATAGAAAAATAAAATTAAATGGAAATTATTTGGTAACTATAAACAATTGTACGATTGAAATATTAAATGAAACATTTAGTAACAATAATTTAGAATTCACAGACAGATTTTTCTACACTGAAGATGTAACCTATAATTTTATGAAACAATTAAATTACGAAGACATTATTATTAAGAATTTTGAAAACCTGGAAAACATTAAACTACTTAAATTCCATAAGAACATTAATTACATTGCTAACTCAACTATCCTGATAATCATAGTCGTAATAATCATTTCAATAATAATCCTGACGAGAAAAAATAAAAAGCTAAAACTTTCAATCTAAAATTGCAATAGCGAAAATCCTAAACGAAATAAAATTCACGAGAATTTTCAATTTAACGGGGGAAAGGTTACATATCCCATACGGAACACGAGCCACTCCATTTTTTCGCCTCATTAGTAATTTCATTCTCTTCATATTTTCCCACATTTTCTAAGGTCAACGTGCATTGTTGCACGCGCAACCAAAAGAATACTGAACCGGTGAATTGTGCAACGGGATCCGATATCCCATAACGAATCGCCACGCGAATAACAACTTTAGCAGAGTTAGCAAAGTAAAGTAGAGATAAGATATTGAAAATTGTCATTTAGTTAGTTAATAGAAAGCAACGGAATAAAGCGGTCGATTCTTTAACAGTAAAATAAAAATTGTTTTTTTTTCGATCAAATCGGGAATAAATATTTAAGTCGTGTATACATTCTTTGATTATATTTTCTTCTAAGTTAGATGCAAAAGGTAGTTTTCGAAAGTATTCGGAAAATATTTGTACATGAAGACGGCATACTTGAAAACCTTTTTCTGACGGCCATAAGAGAACCATATTTTTTTTGAATTTTCATATTCTTTTAATTTTATCAATACTTCCGTTAAATCGAAATTCTGTTTGTCCTTTGACATTTCTTCAGCACAATTTTCACAGATTTTGTTCATTTTTTTTTATTGGTTAAAATTCCAATATCCGGCAAAGTATCTTGTAGCTAGGTCGTTGACCTGCAGTACCTTGACTGATATTGCGTCTTCATCTGGTGGATTAACTATATTGTTCGTATTCGTGTTATTTTCAAAACATTCCTCATTCTTAAGAATGTCGTGATTTTGTGATAGCTCTTGGGTAAGTATTATTTGCTCTTCTATATCACTCTGCAAAATAGCATTCCAATCCACCTGTAGATATTCCGAATCGTCTTCTTCGCAGTTGGAACATTTCGATTTGAATAAAAATTTTATCGATATAACTTTCGCTAGCAGGGAGTTAAATTTGGAAACATTTGGATTACTTTTATTAATATTCCGCGCTCTTATTTTACCAAATAAGTTCTCTAACTGATCTTGATTAAATTTATTTACATAAATGTAATATAAATCATTATGATCCATGAATCAGTCGCAGGCGTTTTTCTAGATATCGAAGGGGCATTTAACAATGTGAAAACTCAAAAAATTGTGGAGGCACTCTCGATATACTGTAATAACCAAACCAAAATACTGTAATAAGCCAAAACAATTGGCTAGAACACATGCTTACAAACCGCATTATCACAGCTTCCCTGGGAGACGAAACAAGAAGGGGAACAGTCCGTACAGAAACACCACAGGGGGGGATAATATCTCATTTTCTGTGGGTGCTCACAATGGACAACCTTTTAAAAGCACTAGATGGAACCTGTGCGAAATGTGTAGCGTACGCAGATGACCTAGCCATTCTGATAAGAGGTAAGCACTTGAACATCATAGCTTATGCAAAACACCCTTCGAATCATAAAAGAATGGGCGGAGGAGAGTGGATTAGAAAAAAAACCAAATAAAACGGAAATGGTTCTCTTTACAAAGAAAACCAAAACTAGTGACTTTCACATTCCACAACTCGGAGGAGTATCACTACAACTCCGCGACAGCGTCAAGTATCTGGGCACTATATTGGACAGGAAACTGACCTGGAGAAAGAACCTGGAAGAAAGAGTCACCAAAGCCAAGAGAGCATATTGGATATGCAGGAGGGCCATCGGGAAGTCATGGGGCTTGAAACCGAAACAGGTCCACTGGATATACGAATGCGTAATAAAACCTATTATCTTCTACGGTGTAATTGTATGGTGGCCAGTGATGAGCAAAAAGTATTCAAGAGACTTGCTAACCAAGGTGCAACGTAGGTCTACTTGGGTATTACAGGAGCACAATCCTCAACACCAACCGCGGCCGTGGAAGCGATCCTAAACATTCTACCAGTGCACCTCGAAGCGAAGAAGATTGCCGGCATTTCAGCCTCACGGCTTAGAACTATCGGCCATTTCATCGGTGGTGCAAATACGGGACATCGAAAAATTACCGAAATGATAAAAGATAATGACACCACTCATCGATTGCCCCAGTGATGTTGTTGGAAAATCGTATACGTTCTCCAACAACATCGAAACAATTTTCCCCGCAAGAGAATATTGGACGTATGAAAGAACGACAACAAACTTCGGTATATACAGACGGCTCTAACATATCAGGAGAATCAGGGGCTGGCATCTTCAGTGCTAACCAACCGATTGAACTTGCTATTCACCTAGAACCATTTGTATCGGTGTTCCAAGCAGAAGTCTATGCAATTATGGAGGCAACTGAAATACTCGCAGAAGACACCAGCGAAGGGAGGCAAATCGACACCTGCTCGGACAGCAAAGCGGCAATAGCGCGATTACAAACCCCATGTCGAAATCACGACTAGTAAGGGAGTGCAAAACTAAATTGAACTTACTTGCCAGACGCAATAGAGTCCGTCTCACATGGGTACCGGGGCACGAAGGTGTACCGGGTAACGAAAAGGCAGACGAACTGGAAAGGAATGGAGCGGGCAACATAGAACTGAATCCTGGTAATACAATAGGGGTCTCTCTGACAACTATTAAAATAATAATCAATGAGAAGATACGGCAGGAGTTCAATAGCTACTGGACGAATCTAGACACGTGCAAAGTAGCAAAGTGTAATAACAAAACCGAGTAACAACACAGTAAAAAGAGCTCTTAACTCAAGCAGAAAACAATTGAGATTGATGGTGGGACTTTTAACAGGGCACATCAATCTCAACAAACATTCGTTCAGGCTCGGGATAGCTGGTACAATAATCTGTGCCAACTGTGAGGAGGAGAAGGAAAATATAGAAAACTTCCTCTGCCACTGCCCTGCTACAGCGAGGTTAAGACTGAAAATTCTAGGATCTCCAAGGATTCCGGATATTAGACACCTCTTTAAGAAAGGAATCGGGGATATATTGGACTTCGCCAGACGAACAGTGCGATTCCCCGATCACTATACGATATATTTTCCCGTTGATATTACCCATGATGCCTAGACCTAAATCCTCTCAACACATAATTCCCAAAGCACAGCACTATTCCCTACAGTAACATAGATGAGGGGAACACAACGGGCCCAATACAGGCCTAAGTGAAGAGCATAAGGTCACCCTGTTAAACCAACCAACCAGCCATGATCCATGAATAATGTGTCTCTTATTCTATAGTTAAGGCCAAGCCTTTGAAACAAAATGATCTATTTCTTGCGTTTGTGGGTTCGATGTTTAATATATAATCCTTCATTTCTTAAAGTTAAAGTTTTTTTCATTTAGATTAAGTTTACTATATAAACTACGATTGTGGGTCCTTGATCACAGCAAATAGCTCTAACGGTTAGTTTCAGCTCCGCGCATATATCAAGACAATTATATACCTCAATCTCAAGTTGTTTCATAGGTATATTGCTTGGACAAACGATATGATATAAAACTTGCTTCATGAAAACACACACATACTTAGCGCATATATTAGATCTTTGATAATTACGACTTCTTTTTCTTTTGGTGATAATGTCGAAGTTATTTTCTTTATTTCCTCTTGAACATTTTTTTTTTCCAGGTGACAGACTTTTAATCTTGATCCACCTATGTAATGAAGACGGGTGCGGCAAGTGTAGCCCAAGCTGATCCCGTAAAAAGTTGTATCCGGAAGACGAACGGAAAAAAATGCACTGCGAAATCCATTTCTCCTCTTCGGTGTATTTTTTTGTACTCTCAGATAGAATGAACTTCGAAAATGTATTAGTATTTTAATCAATACCAAGCAATAAATCAATTTTCTCTTGGATATTCTGCTTTGCACTCACTTGCAGCCTTTTTTTCTTTTAAACGATGAATTCTCTGCAGCAAATTTATTTTCGATTTGCGATTTTGTTTTATTGTTATCCTTAAGCTATTGTTCAATTTCTTAAGCTTCTCAATTCTTTTAATGTAAATAGATTGCCTTTTTATATGAGTCTCACAGTTGGCGCAAGTAAATTCTACGTTATCATTGAATCTTTTCTTGATAACCTTTTTGAAGACAAGTTTAGTACTTCTACTGTAACATCATTCGAATCCAGTACTAATTTATTGCAGTTTTCATATGTGACCTTAGCTCTCGTTGGATCAAAACAAATGAACTCGTCATCAAATATAGCAACACTTTGTTTTAACAAGGGGGAAGGGTAAGCATTTTTTTTTTTAAATATATCTTTCCAATGAAGGCATTCTTAAAATGTTTGCCGTATATATAGGGCATTTCAAGGCTTTTCATGTGTTCCCGAGACTCCTCTGCTAAAGCTAGCCATTCATCGTATTTAACTGTTGCTTTTTTAGGAATTTTACAATAAATAATTTTCCATCAGGCAATTCATTTTTGGTTATAGAACAGTGTGCAATTGCGCACTTCGTTCTTTTCAGGGCATTTTTTTCCTTGGAGACAATTTTCTTATGCCTTTTAATTTTTTAGTATATGTATGTAATATATGTATGTTAGTAATTAACCTGAAAATCTAAATGATTGATATTCGAGATGCATACGCGTTTACAAAACTTCCGTTCATGAAAATTTATTTTTTTGCTGCGGTGGTATGGAAATCACACCGTCATGCATCTTCATGCCCCTTCCCGCATATCCCTTTACACTTCATCACCTCGTTCGTTTCCATGTCACAATACACGATGAGAAAAATAACTTTTCCCACATGAGCGAATGGAGTGAGGAAAAAGAAAAAGCTTTATTTGTATTTTTTAGTATTTAGTATTTATTATTGATTAAGTAACATCATTTATAATAGACTTTACATCATCTTTAAGCTATAAATGAGATATGTATATATAGGTAATACTAATATTCAAAAATTCATACAATTCAGTGATAAATGAAAATGAAAAATGTATAAGTAGAACATTTTTGTAGTATACAATATGTAGAAACAAAATTTAACTTTTACTCGTAATTGTGAAAATGCAAATAAACTAAAATGTGCTTGTTTTACCCTGCCAAGTGCCGAAAGAGAGTTTCCCCAAAACCATTCGCATCATAAAGTCTCCTAACGCTGAGAGGAAGTGCATTCCAAAGATGAATAGCATGAACGAAAAATTGACGCTCTGAGTTTTGATAGTGAACACGCGGTTGGATTAAACTTAAAGATCGTCTCGACCGTGAAAGTTTAAGTTTTTCGAATAAATATGGAGGCTGTTTGCTGGTAATAATTTTTTGTAAGTACTTGATTGTGCAGTACTCGAGATATTTATCAAGAGTGCATCCTAATATGTTCTTAGCATATTGTGAAATATGGTCAAAACGTCTCAATCCATAAACATAGCGAGTTATGTTGTTAAACTCAACGTTGAGCTTACGTCGAATGAGAGCACTGCTGCAACAAAAAATTTCACATCCGTATGTAAATATTGGAATTAGCAAAGCCCTTACTAGCATTAACCTTGTTTGCAAACGAGTGAAACACTGCGACATAGATAGATTCCTAAGAGAACCATAGATTTTGCCTATAATAGTTGAGATATGATCATCCCAACTTAATGTTTTGTTAAACCATACCCCAAGATTTTTAGCTTTGTCAACGAATTCAATTGGTTCATTTCGGAGGAATATATTAGGAAGATCACAGCTATTCACGCCGTTTCTGCTAATAACGGGACATTTAGATTTAGCTGGGTCAAGTTTCAACGAATTATCTTCAGACCAATCTTGAATTTTTCGTAGATCTTCGTTAAGTTTACAAGCTGCATCCTTTATAAGGTCTAGTTTGCAACTTATGTAGAGCTGTACATCATCTGCGTACATGTGTAACAATGAGTTTTTGATTATGGTCGGAAGATCATTGATAAATATTGTGAATAACAAAGGTCCCAATATGGACCCTTGAGGTACACCCGCCGAGGTTGCAATAAAATCAGACATCACATTTTTAACAGCAACGGATTGTTTTCTTCCACCAAGATATGTTTTGATGAGCTTGATAGCAGATGATGAAAAGCCAAACAACCTCTTGAGTTTTAAGAGAAGCTGCATATGATCCACTGTGTCAAAGGCCTTGGAAAAGTCCAGCAGAGTCACAAAAGTTATTAGGTCTTTATCCATCGCCACTCGGATATCATCAGTTACTTTAAGTAGAGCAGATGTACAGCTATGATATGGCCTGAAGCCAGATTGATTTGCGCAAAGTAGTTTATTGCGCTGGATAAAGACAGACATTTGCTTATGCATTATCTTTTCCATGACCTTGGACAAAAATGGAAGAATGGCAATGGGTCTATACTCAGCCGGCGAGTTAGATGACGCTTTCTTTTTCAGGGCTGGAACAATTTTTGCAGTTTTCCACTCAGTCGGAAAAGTAGATGTAGTTATTATATTGTTGAAAATTTGGGTTATGGCTGGAAGAATGTGAGGTAGTATGATTTTAATACAAATCGGATGAATTCCGTCGATACCAACAGCTTTAGACTTAATTTTAAGGATAGCATTGACAACATCAACCTGTTCAATACGAGTGAATTCAAAGCCACTGAACGTTACATCCAATGGATCAGCACTTGTTCTGGATGTCATTTGCACTTTCGTGAATTCTCTATTGAGCTGGTTGGGATCGATTTCATTCATTTCAGCATTCTTTTTCCGTCCAACACCAAGCTCGCGTAAATTTTGCCAGAGAGTTTTTGAAGGTAACTCATGGTCAAATTGTCTAGCGTAGAACATTCTTTTGGCTTGTTTAATCTTGGAATTGACCAAATTCCTTAGTTGGCGAAAGCTGTTATAAAATTCTTGGAGCTTGAATCTTTTCCACTTCTTATAGGCTGTATCACGATTGTTTTTTAGGGCAATAATTTCTGGTGTAAACCATGACTTATGGGGATACGTAGTAATTTTAGTTCTGAGCGGCACGTGTGTATTGAACAATTCCAGTACCATTTATTGAAGGTGATCAACTTGGGTATCAATGGATGTTTCATGATAAATTGGATACCAATTTATTCTTTGAATATCTTGCTCCAGAGCATCAGAATTGAGATATCTAAAGTCTCGGAATGTGTATTTGGATTGAAGTTTATCTCGTGGAAAGTTAAAAATAGCAAAAATTAGGTCATGTTTGGAGAACGCAGGTGCTGAAACCTGACTATAAAAAACATCGGCACAGTCGTTAGAGAGGAATAAATCCAAAAGTGTGCTAGCTTGAGTGAAATGTGTTGGCACAGTAGTGTTTAAAATGTCCAAGCCAAGAGTTTTCATAGATTGAACGAATGACTCAGAGCCCTCATTATCCAATATGTTACAATTGAAATCACCACATACTATGGTTTTCCAATAATTTGGGGAGTAATTTTCTAATAAGTGAAATATTTGTGTATTCTGAAAGCTCTCTGTCTGCCAGGACGTTGTCTGCCAGGACAAAAATATGCTTAATTTTTTTATATGGGCGTGCGACATCTGGGTAGTTTATTATCTGTGCTATAAGCTTAGAGGAAAACGACCCCAAAAGTCATATATAGCAGTATTCTGCTGTTTTACAACGAAAGCCTGTCATTTAGAACTCGTAATTGACCTAACTTCTCAGGGATTCATTGGGCCATTAAAAAGATACTTATTGTGATAATGCCACAAATTTTGTGGGAGCTAAGAATCAATTGATGGAGTTAAAACGTTTCATTGACTTAACCAAGCAAAGTGAACAAAAAACAGCCGTATGCGCAGCAAAGAGATTTGATTTTAGCTTCATTCCACCCCGATCACCTCATTTTGAGGGTTTGTGGGAAGCTGCAGTTAAATTAGCGAAGCTTCTTTTACAACACATTCTGGCTTCAGCTTCGTTAACATATGAAGAGCTCAAAATAGCAGTTTTTGAAGTTGAAGCTATATTAAACTCAAGACCAATAACTCCCTTGTCATCATCTCCAAACGATCTCACTGCTCTCACTCCAGGACACTTCCTTATTGGCGAACCAATAACGAGGAAACCAGAAACGTCTGCACTTCTAACAAGATGGAAACTTGTGTCTTCGGTCAAAAATGAATTCTGGCGACGTTGGTCGAGCGAATACCTAAGCCAACTAGGTCATAGGTACAAGTTGAAGGAGAAATGTCGCAATGTAGAGCCAGGTTTGATGGTTCTCATTAAAGAAGACAACCAACTAAGTCTTAAATGGCCATTAGGAAGAATAACTAATTCCGTTAAGGGACCCAATGGCTTGATCAGGGTAGCCGACGACTTCATTCGTCGTGCTATACACCGACTGGCACCACTGCCAATACAACATCCAGTCCAAGGAGATCAAGGCATAGGGAATAGTAACAAATTACATATCAACGATGAAGACCAAATAGTGATTCCATCGTCAAACGACAAATCGGAAGGAAAAATACTAGATAGTCAAATGAAAAAAAAAAACAGTTATTAGATTACGCCTTAGTTACGTTATTTTTAGCCTGTGCATTGATGCCAATAAGTACCGCAAGTCAGCTAGAAGTAAGAAGATTTGAATCCCAGCCCGGATTACATTTTGAAAAATAAGGAACCATTAATTTGATAAACAATGAATGTAACTTAGTTGCTTACTACAGCCTTGAGCCATACAGAATGGAAGTTTAGGCTCTGGAAAACTGTATACTAGATCACCTCTGCAATCAACTCACATCACAAGTTGTCCAGCAAATTCAATTCATCAGGAAAGAAATCACATAAGAAAATGTACTACTTGTAGTAGTCCGAAGAAGGTGAAAAGAGGAGCAATCTTTCAAACTCACTGCCATTAGCCATCTGTTGATTTCACCTCAGCAACTAAAACACGAAATCATTATAATTAAAAACCACCTACCACTAGGGCTCCGACTTTCAGTGGAGCCAGAAAACATGCTGGAACTTTACAAATTAATGTCAACAGAATACCAAATCACAGCAACCGACGTAATTTTCAAGTTTGACTTACCTTTGATTGACCTAAACGAATTCACGACATTTAAAATCATTCTAATTCCGGCAGTAGTCAACAATGTGTTAATAGCCATAGATCCTTCATCAACGTTACTTACTCCATCACGATCAATACTACCCAATGTCAGAAGACGAACTTCCTTTATGCAAAACCATTAAGGGCACACATCATTTATGCACTCAATTACATCCAATTTACCGGCCTGGAGCGAACATCAGCTTGTGCGAATTGAACCTTCTCAATAATATATCATCATTATCCGCATGTAAATTAAAAACGCTTGAAACTAGTTCCGGTGGACAAAGCTTCCTAATACAAACAATGAATCTACGCAGTTCTCAAAGAGACACTGCTGAATACAGTTTGTGATTACCACACATCACTAATCACAATTGAAGGAAGTGGTATTTTGAGATTGCACCAAATTGCGTTATCAAGCATGATCACATAATGCTTCAAGGCCATCACATCTACTCCAGCAGCATTCGATTGTCATATACCAGAATAAGCAGAGACCTAAACCTTACAAACATAGCCCATATAACCGCAATTCAGCATAATGTACCAAACATCAATACATATCGAATGGAACCACAAGATCTACGCGAACAGATCAGATCTTAGCAATTAGAACTACCAAACCAAATTCATCACCATAATACCCGGCACACCATCTTGAGCACTTCTGGTTTACTACTAGTGGATGCAGTTGTAACATTCTTGATTTCGAAATCCCGATCATCCACCTGCAGACGAACGAAATATTCCATTCCATCACCAAGAGGCGGACTTCAACATTCTAATCAAACTATCACCCATCAACAGAACGATTGAACACAGTTCAATGGGGGCAGGCTTTGCTTTTTGTTATTCTTCTTCACCTGCTTTCAGTCATTCATAATTCATATTTATATTTGCACTATATTTGCACAGTAATCAATTTGCACCACATGAACGGTTTTTATGTTATGTAGAGTAATTTTGTAAAGTAAGCTAATTTTATTTTTGTCAAAGATCTTTTCCGGACTGATTGTTAGAACTCAACAAATGATCGTAGTGAATGATGATAGGTTACAAAAGGAACGATAAGTGCCACAGAGTACATCCAGTTTATCCCTCTATAACTCATAAGCACCAAATTAAAAAAAATTTGTTGAATTGGATAGTTTAAAGAATTAAAGGAAAAACGTATGTTATATAATTTTGAAATTATTAATTATTTATTAGTAATATTACAAAAAAGGGAATGTAGCTTGTAGGCAACAATGAGCTATAACGAAAATGAAATGAAAAATGAAGGTCGGTTAATTTATGTGAAAATTCTTGAGACAATTCTCTGAAGATTTACTGTATAGATTTTCACAAAAAAATTCACCAAATAACACAAAAACTATTTTTTTTATTATTTTTACCGGAGAACAGGAAACAGAAATGGATGGAGACGGTCACCAAAGTTGATTTTAAACACTCGAGCCGGAAGGCATGGAGTTTACTTCGAAAACTAGGCACGTCAAACTTGCCATATACTACAAAACCAACCATCGACCCCAATCATGTAGCTAGCCATATAGTCAAACTATCGAAAGCTAAACCAGATAAATCTTTCACAACGCACATCAATCAAGAGTACAAAAATTTACGAAGAAACACAGCTCCACATGCCACCTACTCAGCTCCATTATCTACAGCCGATGTTGATATTGCCCTCTCTTCCATAAAATCCGGCGCAGACGGAATTTATCCGGAATTTTTGAAACACAGCGGTCCAAAGGTAAGAAGGTGGCTCGCCCGAACATATTCCAAAATGCTATCATCTGCAGAGATTTCTACGTCCTTCAAAAAGTAAAAGGTCATCGCGCTCTTTAAGCCAAGCAAATCTGCAGATGCCCCAGAAAGCTACCGCCCAATTGCGCTCCTACCTCTCGGCCTAAAACTCCTTGAACGCATGATCCTGAACCGAATAGGAACTGATATTGATAAAGCTAACCCGGACGAGCTGGCAGGTTTCAGGAAATCTAGAAGCTGCACCGACCAAGTCTTGGCCCTAACAAACTTTATTGAAAACTGTTTCCAACGGAAAATGAAAACCAGTTTATGCTTCGTGGACCTAACAGCAGCCTACGACACCGTGTGAAAAAAGGGCCTCTTCAGATCATCCCTTGCATAAAAATCTGCAACCTAGTATGCACGATGCTGAGCGACAGATTATTCAACGTCTTGCTCAATGACAAGCTAAGCAAAACCAGGAAGCTCAACAACGGTCTTCCGCAAGGGTCGGTGCTCGTTCCAACACTTTTTAACATATATACCTGCGACCTTCCAGACACGTCTTCCCGGAAATTTAACTACGCCGACGACATGGCGCTTGCGTTTCAGCACAAGTCCTTTGGAACTCTGGAACAGGTAGTGACTTCAGACTTGACCCAGCTGTCAGCATACTGCAAGCATTGGCGCCTACAACCAAGTGCAACCAAAACTGAGATCTGCTGTTTCCACCTCAATCATAGATAGGCTCGAAGAGAATTGCGGGTGCTGCTTGATGGTGTATACTTGAGGCACAACTTCACCCCAATATATCTCGGTAGGTTCGGTTAGACCGAACTCTGACGTACAAGCCTCATCTAACCAAAGCCTCGCAAAAATTAAAGTCAAGAAACAACGTGATCCAAAAACTGGCAGGCACCTCCTGGGGTGCCTCTGCAAACTGCCAACGCACCTCTGCTCTCTCGCTGGTTTATTCAACTACAGATTATGGAGCCCCTGTTTGGCTTAACAGTTGCCACACCAACAAGATCGACCCTCAACTGAACACCACCACGAGATTAATATCTGAGACCCTAAGACCGCCCCCGCTGAATGGTTGCCCATGCTCTGCAACATAGCCCCACCCGATCTAAGAAGAAAACAAGCCTTGATCAAAGAATTCCACAAAATCTGAGATAATGCGAGAATCCCACATCGCGCTGAGATCGAAAATTCCACCACCCTGAGACTGCGCTCAAGACACCCCCCGGTAGAACTCGCAAAAAAGTTAAGTGCCGAAAACTTCTCCCTGGAATAATCCTGGTCATCGTCGTGGGCGAGTTCCCGTAGACAAAGTCCAATATTCAGTAACGAAAACAGAGAAAATGAATTTGAACTACCGAGGAAAGCATGGTGCAACCTTAATCGACTACGCACCTCTACTGGGAGATGCAACGATACCTTAGCCAGATGGGGTCACACTACTGACCCGTCCTGCTTATGTGGCGCTCCCGTTCAAACGATGGACCACATCTTGCTCGACTGTCCAGAGCAGCCATATATGGGTAACACAGACGACATCGTTAGCCTGTCATCAGAAGCTATTTCCTTGCTACAATCACTGCATCTATAAAATGTTTATATATCTGTTTTGTAATTTCCTTTTTTTGTATCCATATGCTAAATAAATAAATAACCGGAGAGCACACGTCAACTTTTTAGAAATTATCACTCTACTAACGGGATATCTTTGTTTGAAGAATAGAGACATCATTTTGTTCATTGTTTCTGAACTTGATTCGAAGATTGGAGTGTAGACTAAAGCCTAAAATCGGAAAATAATAAACACACTAGGAATTTATGAGGGTAAAGCGGTATGTTGCCTGTAGTCTACTATAGGCTATAGAGGGTTATATTGGTTCCAACGTATTGTAACATAATGTAGCATAATAATTACGCCCTCAAACAGGCGTTCCGAAGTGTCTTTTCATTCGAGGTTCGTGTCCACAGAGAGACGGATACGACGTCGCAGATTTAAGAGAGAATTATAACCGCAAAGGGAATTATAACCGCAAGAGATTATTGGCTGCAGCTGTCATCTTGGAATTATTACATAAGAATTTTCTTGTTCCAGTGGTCGAAGAATTTGCTAGAAGTTTCTGGCTATCAGAAATGCGACTATATAAGGACAGATGGCGATCGAGGCAAGGCAGTTGGTTTTCGAACCGCACGAAGAGATTGGAAAAGTGATAAACGACGAAGTTGTAATTTTGTGATAAATTTAAAGTTGAGAGTTAACAAGAAGAAGTAATTAGTTTGGATTTGTGAATTAAGTAATTGAAAGGAGATAAAGTGATTTCAGAAGAAAGAGACCTTGTAAGAGGAAGGAATTTGCGAGGAATAGTATAGTGTGAACTTGAATTGTTCTATAGACTAGAAAATGAAGAAATAATCTCACAGAATAACGTTTTATCTACTCGAGCCGTAGCTCGCATATTACAATATGTACACAATATTACGTTCTTGAATTAAACCAAGTATACATCCATTAAATACAGAACTACATTTAATGGTTATCTACTTTAGCGGTACTTGTCGATCAAAGAGCCCATTAAATTTGTCTTGCAGAAACGCTACCTGTTGGTTTATGGACAATATATGAGAAATTTGTTCCCAATGTAAATGTTCGCATTGAATTTTTAAGTAAATACTTGATTTTCATATGCGTACAATTTAAGTAATGCTGGAGAACCAACATTTATTAGGGGCCATAGTACTTACTAGATGCGGATGAATTTTACTAGTAAATACTTTATGTCGTATGCATAAAAACTACTAAGTATTTATTTTTTGCGGTATTTACTTGACTTTTTTCAAGTTGGTGAATAGTAACTTGAAAATTTGCTAGCAAATACTTTTATGTTCTAAATACGAAATTTTGCAGCTATAATCAAGAAGTCTCATTTTGAAGCAATCAGTTCGCTATATTTACCGAAATGGCATCATTTTCACGTATTATTTTCGCGAAAAAGTTTACAAGAAGCGTAAGGTTAGTGAGTCTAATTTTAAAATGCTTTACCGTTTTGAGAAGGAAAACGTAGAGTGGTTAATTGAATACTTTATTGGTAAGCAATTACTGCATATGTATATGATTTTACTCGAACGAACGAATTGTTTCACAAATTCATATTGTTATATAATGCTTTACATTATTCTCACATTATTCTTACGTGAACAATTCACCTATTTTTCACCACACTTGTCCTTTGGTCATTTTCTACAAAAATGGTGATACTCTAACATTTACCAGCGGAATTAGACACAAAATTAATACAAAAAATTAGAGACCAATCTAGAGAATCTAGAGATTCACTCTGAAGAGGTCGATAGGCAGGTTCAAGAAATGTTGCAACAAAATATAATAGTTCCCAGCAATAGTCCTTACAATTGGCCCATTTGGGTAGTCCCGAAAAAGGATGATGAAAACGGTCAAAAACAATGGCGTATTGTAATGGACTACAGGAGGTTGAATGATCAAACGATAGAAGACAGGTTTCCTATGCCTAATATTGATGATCTGTTCGACAAGCTCGGAAAATGCAATTTTTTTCTACTATAGATCTAGTGAAAGGCTTCCACCAAATTGAAGTCGAACCTCGTGACAGACCAAAAACAGCTTTCTCGACTAAGAGCGGTCATTATGAATTTTTGAGAATGCCGTTTGGCCTTAAAAATGCCCCAGCGACATTCCAAAGGTTAATGAATAACGTCTTGAGCAATTTCATAAACAAGGTTTGCGTTGTGTACCTAGATGATATCCTTGTGTTTTCTACAAGTTTTGAAGAGCACATAGAATCGCTTGGAAAAATCTTTCGAACATTAAAGGAATGTAATTTAAAAGTACAAATAAACAAATGTCATTTTGCAGAGTTATCCACAAATTATCTAGGGCATACAATAGTAAACAATGGCATTAAACCTGATGAAAATAAAGTTAACGCAATCCTTTCAATGAAACTTCCAACTACTGTAAAAGGGATAAAGCAATTTCTTGGAATAACCATTTACTACCGGAAATTTGTAAAGGATTATGCTAAAGTTGCGTATCCCATGATAAAGTTTCTAAAAAAATCAGAAAAAATAAACGAATCAGATCCAAATTATAACAAAGCTTTTAAAACTTTAAAAATATTACTTACTTCTGACCCTATTTTAAAGAGCCCTGACTTTAACAAAACATTTGTCCTAACTACTGACGCATCAAACTATGCACTGGGAGCAGTGCTAAGTCAGGGATACCATCCCATTTGTTACGCGTCTCGAATTTTGAACAACCACGAGCGCAACTATTCGACAATCGAAAAATAACTCCTGGCAGTCGTCTGGTCGATTAAATATTTTAGGACATATTTATATGGGAGAAAGTTCACGATTCGAACAGATCATAAACCCCTGGTGTGGTTAAACGGGATAAAAGAACCAAATATGAAGCTGCAGCGTTGGAAGATTACACTTAATGAATACGATTTCGATGTCGAATACATAAAAGGAAGAGAAAACTGTGTTGCTGATGGGCTAAGTAGATACATTGCAGAGGGCGATAACAATAAAGTTTCAATATAAGAATCAAATCTATTTATCCTTTAGCACAAAACAAAAAGTATTTATAAAGATAATACACAAAAAAGTACAGAATTACGTACAGATTGATAAGGAAAACAGCAATCTATTAAACATAATGAAACAGCTACTTATAAATAAAGGACTTATGTGTATATACTGTGATGATCTTCCACTGTTCCTTGAATTCCAGAATTTGTATGTAAAACATTTTTCAATGAATAAAAACATAAAGCTATTAAAAACTAGCAATAGATTAAAAGACATTACGGACAAAAACGAAATAATAACTATAATATAAGATGAACACCTTAGGAAAAATCACAAAGGAATTAATGAGATGTTTTCTGAATTAAAAAAGTTATACTTTTATCCAAACTTTCATGTCAAAATCCAGAAATTTATAAATAATTGCGATGTTTGCAATTTATCTAAACATGACCGAAAACCAGCAAAAATTTTAGTGCAAGTTACCGAAACACCAAAGTACTTTAACAACATAGTGCACATAGATATTTGGTTTCCAGAACGACACAAAATGTATTTAACGACAATTGACAAATTTTCAAAATACGCAACAATTCACAAACTAGAGCACAGAAATTGGACGGCCATCCTAAATGCATTAAAAGAAAGAATTCAATTCTTAGGCAAACCCACCAAAATTGTATCTGATGGGCAAACGTGCATCCTACATTCAGCAGTGGAAGAATTTTTGAATAAAAATGATGATTCCACAAAACAGCGTGCCATAAAACTGGTAATGCTGATGTAGAAAGATTGCATGGAACCCTAAATGAACACCTGAGAATAATGAATGTAGCTAACGACAACTCAGAGCTAGACGAAAAATTGTTTAAAATAATCTGTAATTATAATAAAACCATACATTCAACAACGAAAATGAAACCAATAGATTGTATTTGCAAAAACCTAGATAAGGAGGGAATCGAGTCATTGGTGAACAGATTCAAAAAAGGCAAAGAGGTCAGAATGAACGTTAGAAACAAAGGAAAAGATGCATTTGTGAAACATTGTACGAACATTGTTCAAAACAGAACAATTGTTAAAAACAAACCAAAATACAAAAAGTTAAGCAAGGTAATCGGACGGAAACTACATCATAGATAAATCAACAAAATGAGACACAAATGACTGTTCTGCGGGTGCGTTTGCGTGGTGTTTCGCTGTAATGGGTGCGTAAAGAGTTCGAGGTGTCGAAAATGTGTGTTTAGACATGAGACAACTGGTTTGCCTATAAACAATGTTTATGAGTTTGTTAAGGAACAAAAATAAGAATAGTATGATAATAATAATAAATAATAAAGGGAATTTTTAATGGTAAGAGGAAGTGACTGGTAGCGAAAATCTTGTTCAGAAAATAACCTTTCAATGAAAGACAGATACTGCTATGAACTCTGTAAGAATAGTAATAATAATAATAAACGATGTTTTTTGAGAGAATTACTTTATTTTGTTAAAATAAAAAAAAAATAAAAAAATTAAATAAAAAATAAAATAGAAATAAGTAAAATAGAAAGAAACCGTTATAAATTGTACAAAAATGATCTAAATATGTAATACTTATATCAACAAACTTAAGTTTAATAGTTTAAAGTCTATTAAGAATCCATGAATTATTTGGTACCTGGTATTTATTTATTTTTGGAGACCAAAAATATTTAACGGGGGAGGTGTTATATAATGCTTTACATTATTCTTACATTATTCTTACGTGAACAATTCACCTATTTTTCACCACACCAAGAAACCATCTTCTAACTTACAAAATAATTACATATTTTACGCCATTCAAACTGAAACAGGAGGAGGGGCAGTTTCGCCTCAAGAAAAGATGAGGATCTTTTTAAGATACGTTCGAGATCCTGGGTTTCAAGTTGACGTTGGTGAAGATATTGGCGTAGATCAGAGTACTGTTTCTAGAACAGTAAATTCTGTTGCAAAACTCATAACAGAAGCTTCTCATTGGATAAAGTTTTCTTCCAATTATGAAGAACTTTTGAAATCAAAACATGTTTGGCTTAGCAAATACAGCTTCCCATCATGTATAGGAGCCTTGGACTGTGCTCATGTAAAAATGATATAGCCGCACTTCCATTCAGAAGAATATATTAATCGAAAGGGATATCCCTCCATCAATATTCAAGCAACATGTGATACAATAGAATGTTTTACAAGTGTGGATTACCAATGGCCAGGCTCAGTTCACGATACGAACCAGGAATACAAGAGATAGATGGGTTTTTATCAGCATTCAACAGCTCTAAAAAAATCACTTCAAATTCTTTTAGCTTTTTGGGATTATTTCTCGTTTTACTTAAGTCTGCCTTCTTCTCAACATCTGTCTTAATATTATTGAGCCTCTTCCTAATTTGCTCTTCCGATAGTTGAACACCGGTCTCCTTTTTAATGGTCGGTTGTTGTGACTTATTCATAAGTACGGTATGCTCTTTTAAAATTCACACAAAAGCTAGTTGCATTTGACTAGTGGGAGAAGCTTCGCTTGTCATGGCTGTTTCTTTTGAGTACTCTTTACGAAATTAATAGCCCAACGAGATTGCTCACAAAACAAAAATAAAAGAGACAGTAAATGACGATAGGAGCTACCGGTATAGCTTTCAAAACAATTTTTTTGCAATAACGATTGAGAAATAATAAAAAACAAAATAAGTATATACTACCAATTTTGGATGAACTGGTAGTATTTACTTGAATGAATCTAGTATTTACTAGAAGTATTTGCTAGCAAGTTAAAACTTATTATTATGCATACTCAGACCTTTTACTACTACTTAAGTTTTATGCATACGATCCATAGATGGGTTTTTATCAGCATTCAACAGATCTAAAAAAAAATCACTTTCCATTCTTCGAGCTTTATGGACTTATTTATCGTTTTCTTTAGGTTTGCCTTCTTATTAACATGTATGTTAATATTATTGAGCTTCTTAATAATTTGCTCATCCGATAGTTGAACACCGAACATAGCCTTGCATTCATTAATAAATAATTACATAGAGTCGGACTTCTTCTCTTTAATGGACGGTTGTTGTGACTTATTCATAAGTACGGTATGCTCTTTTAAAATTTGCACACAAGCTTGTTACATTTGACTATTGGGAGAAGCTTCGCTTGTCGTGGCTATTTCTTTTGATTACTCTTTACAAAATAAATAGCTCAACGAAAAAAAAAAATATTTTTATGCCTACCAAACCTAGTAAATACTTCAATATTAGCTTCTACTAATAGTACTAGTATTTACTTATACCTTTTACTACTAGTATGTACTTAAGTTTTGTGCATACGGCCCATTGTAGCGGGAGGCATTTGTTCCCTTGTATTCTGTAGAATATGTATATGAAGTATAGGTACATGAGTGGTAAGTTGTTGGCAAACAAAGGACACGCATGTTCAAAATCGAAAACGAAATGTATGTACATAAAAATCTGGAACACTTTAGAAACAACGTCGTTGAGACTGCAAAATCCGACAAAAATGAAGTCGCGCGTAGGTACTTGCACCTACATATATGATGTTTTGTTTTTGCGGAAGCTCGGAATTTAAATTTTAAAAAAATTGTTGAAATGATTTCGTTTTTTTTTTCAAAAAAAAAAAAAAAATAAAAATCCACAAAATTTGAAAAGAAAATATTTTGGCATTGGTATGGTATGTAATAACCTTGAAATATTTTGTCGCTAACAGCCTATGTAGGGCCTGGCCTAGCTTCTCTCTGTCATTTGTGCTGTGCGACACACGAAACAGAAATAAACACTAAATTTGCAAAATTGCAAATTACTCAGTTTATTTTTTATTTTTTAAATCTGCCGAAATTAAGAATGTTCGCGCAGATATTAATGCAATTTCGCATGCTAGTATCGTCCTGAAAATCGAATAAATGGGAATGGATCTTGATGGTATGGTAAATGTTCTGCTGAAAGTTGTACCGAATTATATGCGAACAGTCGAATCACAGGAATACAGATTAAATATTCAATACATCAAGACAAACAAAAAAGTCTACTTAAGATCCATGCTATCTCTTACTGTTATTAACTTTTTACAAAAGGTAATAAACAATTTTCAAAAATGGATATATATATTATAATAAAGAATTTTCAAAACTCAGAAATTGTGCCTTAACCACTTTTCATTTACCTTGTGTAACTTTTAAAACAAGAATTTTCCATAAGAAGGTATGCTAACATAAGACGTATTTTTCGAAACCTAACAAATGTAGAACAAATGCAACAACTGGCTGGCTACAACTCTTGCTTTTTTCAGCAGCCAAAACCAACTGGCTAGGAATTGTTACACTGCTTACAGAGTACGTCTGTAGAATTTTTGGTTATGTAGGGACTTTTTCGTAAAGTGAAACCACTTTCCACAAATCGCCTGGAATGGGTTTCATTGGCCGAAAAATAGACTGTTGTTAATTACAGTATTTTCATTACGCGTAAGTATTTTCCAGTTAAAGTATTTTTGGAGTCCACGTGTTTGTAATTATTTTACACTTACTTTCATTGACCCACCATTCATAAAGTGGAACAGGTGGATCAGATTCATACAATGTAAGATTCGAGCATTCCATGCATAGAATATTTTGCACTTGACTATATTTCACTGCGGCAGTAATATGCCATAATATTTCAAGAAGCTAGGTATAAAACAGCTAAAAAGAGTGTGCTGCGCTATACTCGTACATAGCTTAAGGGTAGGACGATAGATAAGCGAATAAATAAACATTACATAGCGATCCTGCCAACTTCGCACAGAACTTGACAAAACGCGAAGAAGTGGGCACAAACCGAGTATAGAAATAACATGTCGTATAACAAAGACGAGTTGAACGAATTGTTCAAAGATTTGGATATTCCAGAAGCAACAAGCAAACAAGCAGAAGTACCGATATACAAACCGACACCGAAGTCCGCTGGCCCGAAAGCCCTCTCGATAGAAGAGTATGGAAAGAGACAGCAACTAAACAAAACACCAAAAGGAACACAAGAATGGCGGAACATCGTATCTAGGGAACAACAACTACATTGTAATCATACTATTATTCATACATCATATCCTTAAAAATAAATAGCCTTTACAATAAGTTTGTAGAAAAAACAGGTTATTAGCAGCAAAATCAACCATGTTTAAAATCAAATAAAAATAAAAATTTGGACTAAATAAAATTATGGAAAATTTTAATACAATTAAGGACTTACTAAAAAATTTAAAGAAAAATTCAATTAGGAAATATACAGGAAAATTCATAGCAAACAAGAAAAAAGAAATTGAACAAATTTGGGAACAAATTTGTGAAGAAATAGAAGGAGAGGAAGCAGATACTTCTTATATTAACAACAAAACTGACTGATAAAGTAAAAAACAAACTGCTAACAGAAACAAAACCTGAAGATTTTGTAACATTAAAAAACACTCTGACTAGATTATACAGACCAAAAACGAACCCACTAAAAATATGTAATGAACTAGCTAGGCTTTATTAACGTGATACGAGTATAAACATATATGCAGAAAAGATAGAAGCATTGGTAGCACAGTTAAATGACATTCGGATAGCAGTCATAGTGGCGCTAAATGACCAACTGAGCCTTAACGCCTTCAAAAATGGTCTAAACAAAGCAAGCAAAGCAGTTTCTACTACTGCAACACTCTCACAAAACAACATAATAATCAGATAAATCTTAAGAGGAGGATTTCGAAGACAAAGTGGAAATTTTAATCAACGCTTTGTTAACAACAAGAAAGAAACCAAACGCTTCAGAACAAAAACAGGAGACAATTTAACAATAGAGGCAATCGCTACAACAGCCAACGTAGGAGTTACCGACAGCAGAATGACAAGTCGAAAAACACCGGTATCCCCGCGCAATAGAACCGGGGAATAGGATATGCCAGAAGAAGGTATTAAACTTGAATAAAGAGAATGATTTCACAAATTTTGTTAGTATGGAAATTAAGAAACATAGATACAGGTGTGGATACAGGCGCAGACATTTCCGTCTGTAATATTAATGTAACAAAAATAAAAAAAAACAAATTGGTATTGTGCGTCAGATAAATGCCATAACAAACAAAACAATATTTTCGGAAGGTACATCTGAGTTAGACGCACTTCATTGCTAAGTAAATAAATCTGATGTAATTTATGTTCAACAAAAATAAATTAATATCCATATACATATGTAACTACATAAATTAAATTAAGAAATGTCGGTAGACAAAATGATTTTAATGTTTTGCAATGAAATCGTACCACCAACTAGACGACGTAAGCGCTACAGGACCCACTTCAACACTTTCGAATTGACCAATTAGGACTTCTACGAAAGATTATATTAAATTTTCTAAATATTGGAGACAAGACAACAAGGAGAGGTTTGCCAATTTTTGAAAGCCTTCAAGTCTTCAAAGCTTTTAGTTTTTTGGTAGAAATGTTTCCGAGTGATATACATAGGTAAGAAGGACTTCATTATCTTCACACGAAACAAAAGCATTCATTAGTTTTCAAATCGTATACCGTTAAGTTTAGTACGTTAAATTGCATTACAGCCTGCATGTCGTATACTGCAACTACAACGTCAGCTTTCTCCTTGTCATTTTGCTTTTCTATTCTCGCCTTTTCGATCAGGTGGCTCATAGCATTCCTTTAGTTTCTCTTTGTCCTCTCCTTCGATACAAATAACGAAATATGGAAATCTTCTGTGAAGATTCGGTAAAATATTAGATAATTAACAAATCTGACATTTTTTGCCTTGCAATCAGGTACATAATCTCTTTGGATATCTACGATCGACTTACTTTCGTCGATGAAGTGCTTGGATGTATTTGGACGCATGTAGTGTCTTGTCTATAATATCTTTGATCACCTTCCTTCAAAACAGAATACAATTTTGTTTGATTACCATGTTTTCTCCGCCGGTCATCGTCCAGTAAAACATTTGCTACTACCTTTCGCTTTTCCAGGACAGTACGAATTGTTCTATCATTTATATCCATGGTATTCTTGAAGAATGACTTACCTGACCTTTTGATCATTATGACGGAAATAGAAGGCATTGTTGTAGTCTCTTTTCTTTCTTGTACTATTTGCACGCACATAACGATATTTTGGCTGAATGGACATTGTTACAACCCCGACTTCTTCCGATCTCTCCACACACCACGATCTCGCCTGAATACACCCATTTGAGAAAAGGACAGCTGGTATGACCAGAAGCTTGACCATTTTTCTTTGATTCCTTTTTTTGCGATCTTGTGTCACGCGGTAACGAGGAAAAAGACAAGAATTTGTAATTTCTCTCTAAAGATTTACTAAATAATAAAGAGTTTGTTTTTTAAATTGAGGAAATTGTTCAAATTTGATTGAAGTTGCCTAAGTGTGGCAACATTTTACAAATTCTTTCTACCGAATGAGCACAAGCATGGTTAACGAGAAGTCACCGCAGTACAACGACGTGGATGGATACAACTGCAAGGCATGTCCAGCACCAGATTCTGAATGTGATATGGTGCAGTGCGACATGTGCAAATCTTGGTACCATTTCACTTGCGCTGGGGTTAACATGTCCGTTAATGAAAGAGCTTGGTTATGCAGCACATGCCTCGGTGAAACAACAACACTTGCAGCTGCCAATCTCACGAGTGATGCTGAGCCAGCATCAGAGCGCCGTGCACAGGTAGCCCCAACAATTATGAACATCCCAGTGGCACTGTCTCAGCGATCATCCAATCAAGACCATACCTCCAATATCACAAAGTCATCGAAGTCGTCTGGGTCATCAACTGTGAGACGTTATCAACTCGAGCTGCAAAAACTAGAAGAGGAAAGAACCATGCAAGAAAGGCGAGACCGAGACTATATCGATAAAAACTACACGATCTTAAATCAGCTGGCCAATGAGTCGTCCGAGGGAGAAGAAGAGGAAGAAGCAGATCCAGCTGAAATTAGAGGTAAGGTGAATAATTGGCTTACTACTAAAAGCTCCACTCAGCAGGAAGAAGCTCTCTCTCAAACGGAGCAACACATTTCCACTCGCCTCAAGGTTAGCAAAACTTGGATGGGAACTGCTACCAATCAACTGTGCGCTAACACAATCCGGGTTCTGAGTTACTCAGCGACTGCATAGTCCAACCCAACGGCGTAACCAAAAATGATTGTAGATCGACTCAGCCTACCATTCCTGAACGGCGGCCAAACGCTCAAGTACTCTCAAGAGCATACCGGCAAGATCAAGCACCTGCTTTGCAGCAGAATGTTATAGTTACCACCACACTCTCTCCTAACCAACCAGCTTTGCATGATGATCAACACAGCTTTGCCCTGGAACGATCCAATGGCCTTACAAGAAGTCACATCGCTGCTCGCCATCTAATCTCACGTGATCTTCAGAGTTTCGATGGAAATCCCGAATTCTGGCCACTATTCATATCAAATTTCGATCGCTCCACGCAGCTCTGTGGCTTCTCGGATGAGGAGAATCTTATACGACTACAGAAAGCGTTAAAAGGCAAAGCTTTAGACGCTGTTAGATCTCTGTTAATCCAACCACGCTGTGTGGCTAGAGTCATCGACACACTCGAGATGTTATTTGGAAGACCGGAGTTGATTGTACACACACTTTTACAAAGGGTTAATGCAATGCCTGCTCCAAAGGCCGAAAAGCTGGACGGTATAGTCAACTTCGCCGTTACGGTCCAAAATCTCTGCGCCACAATGGAGGCGTCAGGGCTAGAGAGTCACTTAAACAACCCGACTTTGTTACAGGAACTGGTGGAGAAGCTACCGCCTGCCATCCGTTTGAATTGGGCAATGTACAAACAAACACTGGCGGTGTGTACTTTATCAGAATTCAGCAGTTGGCTTCTTTGTGTAGCTGAAGCCGCAAACGGGATACTTATTCCAAATGCTTCGCACGCAGGGGAAGTAAAAGCTTATTCTCGGAGTGCTAAAGAGAAAGGTTTTCTACATGTGCATTCAACTGAAGTAGACAATAACAACAATGCCTCACGCTCACCAGTCAAACACAGCTGTTGTTTTTGTCGCGGAAGATGTTCTTCTGTGGCTCTTTGTCAAAAGTTTGCTCAGGCCAGCCGCGCAGCCAAGTGGGCAGCGGTAAGGGAAAATCAGCTGTGTCGTCGATGCCTACAGAAACACGGGAACTTTAAGTGTAAATCAGTGGACATATGTGGGAAAAATAACTGTACCTATAAACATCATCGATTGCTCCACAATGATGAGAGGGATATGCCGAAATCACAACCACAGCAAAAACCCAATAGCCATTGCCACGATGAAGGGAGGAAGGTGAATGAGGTATTTCAACCGCCGCAGTATGATTCCAATACTCATTGTCACAACTCCGATTCCATTCTATTTCGCATAGTTCCTGTGATTCTGTACGAAATCAATAGTCAAGTGCAAACGTTTGCCTTTCTAGACGATGGCTCATCGCTTACTTAAATGGACGAGGAAATAGCCATGCAGTTAAATATTAAAGGTACAGCCCACCCGCTCTGCATTAGGTGGACTGGAGACACTCGACGATATGAATACGATTCCAAAATCATGAGCTTGCGAATTTCCGGCACTGGAGACAATGCTGTAAGGCTCAATCTCACGGATGTTCACACAGTCAAGAGTCTACAGCTACCTATACAGTCGTTGGATCCTGAGAAGCTGAAGGTGCAATATAAACATCTCCAAGGCCTGCCCATTGCGCCTTACAATAACGCTCGGCCCCGTTTACTCATTGGCTTAAACAATCTTAAGCTAGGGTTTCCTTTACGGTGCAAGGAAGGCTCCTCTGATCAACCGGTCGCTGCCAAGACTAGGCTGGGGTGGGTAATTCATGGCAGTTGTTCAGATTCATCTTCCACGGGTCCACGCACCCACGCCACCTTCCATCTTTGCGGATGTGAGCAAGAGAACAGCGATACGAATCTGCATCAGCTCATTAGAGATTTCATCAGTGGAGAAAACTTTGGAGTGTCACGTCCAAGGAACCTGTTGATGCCAACGGAGGAGAAACGTGCGCTTGAGTTGCTAAATACCTACACTCGCAGAGTAGATGGCCGCTACGAAACAGCTCTGCTCTGGAAGTATAGCGACGTTCAAATACCAGATAGTTTTCCAATGGCTATGAAACGCTTTTTGTGCCTTCGTAAACGCATGAATAGAGATCCGCAGTTGGCCGCCGCTATGAAGGAGAAAATCGAAGACTACGTTGCCAAAGGCTATGCAAGGAAGCTATCTTCTGAAGATATGACAAAGCAAACCCGTTGTTGGTATCTACCTATCTTCCCTGTGCGGAACCCAAATAAACCAGGGAAACTACGAGTGGTCTGGGACGCAGCTGCCAAGGTGAAAGGAATGTCCCTCAATTCGGTTCTCTTAAAGGGGCCAGATCAACTTACCTCCTTGACGTCAGTTCTTTGCAAATTCAGGGAGAGGTCTATAGGCATCTGCGCTGATATTGCGGAGATGTTTCATCAGGTGCGAATCAGGCAAGCTGACCAATATTTCCAACGTTTCCTTTGGAGTAACAGCGACGTTAAGAATCCAGACGTTTATGTTATGAACGTTATGACATTTGGTGCGACGTGTTAACCTTGTTGCGCCCAATATATCAAGAACAAGAACGCCGAAGACTACGCAATGGATTTTCCTAAGGCAGTTCGATCAATTCTCGATAATCACTACGTCGATGACCTGATGGATAGCGTCGACACGGAAGAGGAAGCGATTAAGCTGGCAAAGGATATCCGATTCATCCAAATTTGGGAACAAATTTGTGAAGAAATAGAAGGAGAGGAAGCAGATACTTCTTATATTAACAACAAAACTGACTGATAAAGTAAAAAACAAACTGCTAACAGAAACAAAACCTGAAGATTTTGTAACATTAAAAAACACTCTGACTAGATTATACAGACCAAAAACGAACCCACTAAAAATATGTAATGAACTAGCTAGGCTTTATTAACGTGATACGAGTATAAACATATATGCAGAAAAGATAGAAGCATTGGTAGCACAGTTAAATGACATTCGGATAGCAGTCATAGTGGCGCTAAATGACCAACTGAGCCTTAACGCCTTCAAAAATGGTCTAAACAAAGCAAGCAAAGCAGTTTCTACTACTGCAACACTCTCACAAAACAACATAATAATCAGATAAATCTTAAGAGGAGGATTTCGAAGACAAAGTGGAAATTTTAATCAACGCTTTGTTAACAACAAGAAAGAAACCAAACGCTTCAGAACAAAAACAGGAGACAATTTAACAATAGAGGCAATCGCTACAACAGCCAACGTAGGAGTTACCGACAGCAGAATGACAAGTCGAAAAACACCGGTATCCCCGCGCAATAGAACCGGGGAATAGGATATGCCAGAAGAAGGTATTAAACTTGAATAAAGAGAATGATTTCACAAATTTTGTTAGTATGGAAATTAAGAAACATAGATACAGGTGTGGATACAGGCGCAGACATTTCCGTCTGTAATATTAATGTAACAAAAATAAAAAAAAACAAATTGGTATTGTGCGTCAGATAAATGCCATAACAAACAAAACAATATTTTCGGAAGGTACATCTGAGTTAGACGCACTTCATTGCTAAGTAAATAAATCTGATGTAATTTATGTTCAACAAAAATAAATTAATATCCATATACATATGTAACTACATAAATTAAATTAAGAAATGTCGGTAGACAAAATGATTTTAATGTTTTGCAATGAAATCGTACCACCAACTAGACGACGTAAGCGCTACAGGACCCACTTCAACACTTTCGAATTGACCAATTAGGACTTCTACGAAAGATTATATTAAATTTTCTAAATATTGGAGACAAGACAACAAGGAGAGGTTTGCCAATTTTTGAAAGCCTTCAAGTCTTCAAAGCTTTTAGTTTTTTGGTAGAAATGTTTCCGAGTGATATACATAGGTAAGAAGGACTTCATTATCTTCACACGAAACAAAAGCATTCATTAGTTTTCAAATCGTATACCGTTAAGTTTAGTACGTTAAATTGCATTACAGCCTGCATGTCGTATACTGCAACTACAACGTCAGCTTTCTCCTTGTCATTTTGCTTTTCTATTCTCGCCTTTTCGATCAGGTGGCTCATAGCATTCCTTTAGTTTCTCTTTGTCCTCTCCTTCGATACAAATAACGAAATATGGAAATCTTCTGTGAAGATTCGGTAAAATATTAGATAATTAACAAATCTGACATTTTTTGCCTTGCAATCAGGTACATAATCTCTTTGGATATCTACGATCGACTTACTTTCGTCGATGAAGTGCTTGGATGTATTTGGACGCATGTAGTGTCTTGTCTATAATATCTTTGATCACCTTCCTTCAAAACAGAATACAATTTTGTTTGATTACCATGTTTTCTCCGCCGGTCATCGTCCAGTAAAACATTTGCTACTACCTTTCGCTTTTCCAGGACAGTACGAATTGTTCTATCATTTATATCCATGGTATTCTTGAAGAATGACTTACCTGACCTTTTGATCATTATGACGGAAATAGAAGGCATTGTTGTAGTCTCTTTTCTTTCTTGTACTATTTGCACGCACATAACGATATTTTGGCTGAATGGACATTGTTACAACCCCGACTTCTTCCGATCTCTCCACACACCACGATCTCGCCTGAATACACCCATTTGAGAAAAGGACAGCTGGTATGACCAGAAGCTTGACCATTTTTCTTTGATTCCTTTTTTTGCGATCTTGTGTCACGCGGTAACGAGGAAAAAGACAAGAATTTGTAATTTCTCTCTAAAGATTTACTAAATAATAAAGAGTTTGTTTTTTAAATTGAGGAAATTGTTCAAATTTGATTGAAGTTGCCTAAGTGTGGCAACATTTTACAAATTCTTTCTACCGAATGAGCACAAGCATGGTTAACGAGAAGTCACCGCAGTACAACGACGTGGATGGATACAACTGCAAGGCATGTCCAGCACCAGATTCTGAATGTGATATGGTGCAGTGCGACATGTGCAAATCTTGGTACCATTTCACTTGCGCTGGGGTTAACATGTCCGTTAATGAAAGAGCTTGGTTATGCAGCACATGCCTCGGTGAAACAACAACACTTGCAGCTGCCAATCTCACGAGTGATGCTGAGCCAGCATCAGAGCGCCGTGCACAGGTAGCCCCAACAATTATGAACATCCCAGTGGCACTGTCTCAGCGATCATCCAATCAAGACCATACCTCCAATATCACAAAGTCATCGAAGTCGTCTGGGTCATCAACTGTGAGACGTTATCAACTCGAGCTGCAAAAACTAGAAGAGGAAAGAACCATGCAAGAAAGGCGAGACCGAGACTATATCGATAAAAACTACACGATCTTAAATCAGCTGGCCAATGAGTCGTCCGAGGGAGAAGAAGAGGAAGAAGCAGATCCAGCTGAAATTAGAGGTAAGGTGAATAATTGGCTTACTACTAAAAGCTCCACTCAGCAGGAAGAAGCTCTCTCTCAAACGGAGCAACACATTTCCACTCGCCTCAAGGTTAGCAAAACTTGGATGGGAACTGCTACCAATCAACTGTGCGCTAACACAATCCGGGTTCTGAGTTACTCAGCGACTGCATAGTCCAACCCAACGGCGTAACCAAAAACGATTGTAGATCGACTCAGCCTACCATTCCTGAACGGCGGCCAAACGCTCAAGTACTCTCAAGAGCATACCGGCAAGATCAAGCACCTGCTTTGCAGCAGAATGTTATAGTTACCACCACACTCTCTCCTAACCAACCAGCTTTGCATGATGATCAACACAGCTTTGCCCTGGAACGATCCAATGGCCTTACAAGAAGTCACATCGCTGCTCGCCATCTAATCTCACGTGATCTTCAGAGTTTCGATGGAAATCCCGAATTCTGGCCACTATTCATATCAAATTTCGATCGCTCCACGCAGCTCTGTGGCTTCTCGGATGAGGAGAATCTTATACGACTACAGAAAGCGTTAAAAGGCAAAGCTTTAGACGCTGTTAGATCTCTGTTAATCCAACCACGCTGTGTGGCTAGAGTCATCGACACACTCGAGATGTTATTTGGAAGACCGGAGTTGATTGTACACACACTTTTACAAAGGGTTAATGCAATGCCTGCTCCAAAGGCCGAAAAGCTGGACGGTATAGTCAACTTCGCCGTTACGGTCCAAAATCTCTGCGCCACAATGGAGGCGTCAGGGCTAGAGAGTCACTTAAACAACCCGACTTTGTTACAGGAACTGGTGGAGAAGCTACCGCCTGCCATCCGTTTGAATTGGGCAATGTACAAACAAACACTGGCGGTGTGTACTTTATCAGAATTCAGCAGTTGGCTTCTTTGTGTAGCTGAAGCCGCAAACGGGATACTTATTCCAAATGCTTCGCACGCAGGGGAAGTAAAAGCTTATTCTCGGAGTGCTAAAGAGAAAGGTTTTCTACATGTGCATTCAACTGAAGTAGACAATAACAACAATGCCTCACGCTCACCAGTCAAACACAGCTGTTGTTTTTGTCGCGGAAGATGTTCTTCTGTGGCTCTTTGTCAAAAGTTTGCTCAGGCCAGCCGCGCAGCCAAGTGGGCAGCGGTAAGGGAAAATCAGCTGTGTCGTCGATGCCTACAGAAACACGGGAACTTTAAGTGTAAATCAGTGGACATATGTGGGAAAAATAACTGTACCTATAAACATCATCGATTGCTCCACAATGATGAGAGGGATATGCCGAAATCACAACCACAGCAAAAACCCAATAGCCATTGCCACGATGAAGGGAGGAAGGTGAATGAGGTATTTCAACCGCCGCAGTATGATTCCAATACTCATTGTCACAACTCCGATTCCATTCTATTTCGCATAGTTCCTGTGATTCTGTACGAAATCAATAGTCAAGTGCAAACGTTTGCCTTTCTAGACGATGGCTCATCGCTTACTTAAATGGACGAGGAAATAGCCATGCAGTTAAATATTAAAGGTACAGCCCACCCGCTCTGCATTAGGTGGACTGGAGACACTCGACGATATGAATACGATTCCAAAATCATGAGCTTGCGAATTTCCGGCACTGGAGACAATGCTGTAAGGCTCAATCTCACGGATGTTCACACAGTCAAGAGTCTACAGCTACCTATACAGTCGTTGGATCCTGAGAAGCTGAAGGTGCAATATAAACATCTCCAAGGCCTGCCCATTGCGCCTTACAATAACGCTCGGCCCCGTTTACTCATTGGCTTAAACAATCTTAAGCTAGGGTTTCCTTTACGGTGCAAGGAAGGCTCCTCTGATCAACCGGTCGCTGCCAAGACTAGGCTGGGGTGGGTAATTCATGGCAGTTGTTCAGATTCATCTTCCACGGGTCCACGCACCCACGCCACCTTCCATCTTTGCGGATGTGAGCAAGAGAACAGCGATACGAATCTGCATCAGCTCATTAGAGATTTCATCAGTGGAGAAAACTTTGGAGTGTCACGTCCAAGGAACCTGTTGATGCCAACGGAGGAGAAACGTGCGCTTGAGTTGCTAAATACCTACACTCGCAGAGTAGATGGCCGCTACGAAACAGCTCTGCTCTGGAAGTATAGCGACGTTCAAATACCAGATAGTTTTCCAATGGCTATGAAACGCTTTTTGTGCCTTCGTAAACGCATGAATAGAGATCCGCAGTTGGCCGCCGCTATGAAGGAGAAAATCGAAGACTACGTTGCCAAAGGCTATGCAAGGAAGCTATCTTCTGAAGATATGACAAAGCAAACCCGTTGTTGGTATCTACCTATCTTCCCTGTGCGGAACCCAAATAAACCAGGGAAACTACGAGTGGTCTGGGACGCAGCTGCCAAGGTGAAAGGAATGTCCCTCAATTCGGTTCTCTTAAAGGGGCCAGATCAACTTACCTCCTTGACGTCAGTTCTTTGCAAATTCAGGGAGAGGTCTATAGGCATCTGCGCTGATATTGCGGAGATGTTTCATCAGGTGCGAATCAGGCAAGCTGACCAATATTTCCAACGTTTCCTTTGGAGTAACAGCGACGTTAAGAATCCAGACGTTTATGTTATGAACGTTATGACATTTGGTGCGACGTGTTAACCTTGTTGCGCCCAATATATCAAGAACAAGAACGCCGAAGACTACGCAATGGATTTTCCTAAGGCAGTTCGATCAATTCTCGATAATCACTACGTCGATGACCTGATGGATAGCGTCGACACGGAAGAGGAAGCGATTAAGCTGGCAAAGGATATCCGATTCATCCATCGGCAAGGAGGTTTTCACATCGGCAACTGGATCTCTAACTCCCATAGGGTGTTGAAAGCATTACAAACAGATCCTACTGATCAGAAGAATTTGAATGTGGACGTTGAACTTGGCACGGAGAAGGTACTAGGCATGTGGTGGTGCACCGCCTCCGACTGCTTCATATACAAGCTGACTTCTAATCCAAAACATAAAGCACTCCTTTTCGGAAGACGCCGCCCAACCAAACGTGAAGTATTAAGAGTTTTGATGACTGTCTTCGATCCGCTGGGATTATTAGCGAACTACTTAATGTATGTGAAAGTACTTCTGCAGCAAATATGGAGATCTGCGATCGGCTGGGACGACGAAATCCAGGACGCTGAGTATGAAAAGTGGCTTAAATGGGTTCGCCTTTTGCCGGAGGTGGAAACACTAAAACTTCCTAGAAGATACATTACCCAGAATTTCACGACGCAACCAGAGATCGAACTACACATTTTCGTGGATGCCAGCGAAAATGGTTACGCTGCAGTGGCGTATGCTAGATTCAGCTCCAAAGGATCTGTGCAGTGCTCTCTTCTGGGAGCTAAAATGAAGGTGGCTCCGCTTAAAATACTCCCCATCCCGAGACTGGAGTTACAGGCAGCCCTGCTAGGTGCTCGATTGGCTAAGAGTATAACCGCCTCCCACTCCATTGTTTTCCAGAAACGTATTTTTTGGACGGACTCGAAAGTGGTGCTGAGTTGGCTGCGGTCAGATCATCGCAAATACCGTCAGTTCGTTGCCTTTCGCGTTAGCGAAATACTCGACCTCACAGAACTGGGTGAGTGGCACTGGATTCCTACAAAACTCAATGTGGCTGATGAGGGCACTAAGTGGCAAAAGACACCTCAGTTCACATCAAATTGCCGGTGGTTCATAGGACCCGAATTCCTAAGACAGTCCACCGATCATTGGCCTCGAGAGCTTCGAACTGATGAATCAACGATTGAAGAACTGAAAACGCAATTCACCGGCATCCATCTGCATGAACGAACTGTGATATTCCAACCGGAAAGATTTTCGAGCTGGCAGAAACTTCTAAGAAGTACCGCATTCGTTTTCCGATATGTGCACAACCTTCGTTCGAAGAGAGTCGGAGTTCCTAGGAAAACAGGACCTTTCTCGCAGATTGAGCTCCAACTTGCCGAGGTCCGATTGCTCATCGAAGCTCAATCCAGTGCGTATGAGGACGAAATGGTTAATTTGTCTACTCAACAAGCCATTCGCAAATCCAGTCCCATTTTCAACCTATGCCCAATTTTGGATGAAAAGGGACTCCTTCGGGTGAACAGCAGAATACATTTCTCCAAGTCAGCAAGTGAGGATCTGAAGCGACAGATCATATTACCAAGAGGACATCCTATCACCGATCTCATCCTTATGGACTACCATAGCCGATTTAGACACCAAAACCATGAAACGGCGATAAACGAACTTCGTCAACGTTTCCACATTCAGCACATGAGAGCAGCACTCAACGCTGTGAGGGGATCTTGCCAATCATGCAAAAATGGCAACACTCGCCCTCAGCCTCCGTTGATGGCTCAACTTCCACCCGCCAGGTTGGCTTCCTTTAGTCGACCGTTTTCGTTCGTTGGCGTCGACTACTTTGGGCCACTAACCGTCACAGTGCTGAGAAGAAGTGAAAAGAGGTGGGGCGTTCTGTTCACCTGCCTTACTACGAGAGCTGTTCACATCGAGATTGCGCACTCATTGTCAGCAGACTCCTGCATCTTAGCCATCCGAAACTTTATCGCCAGACGTGGCACGCCAACTGAACTGTGGAGTGATAATGGCACTAACTTCAAAGGAGCAGAACGTGAACTGGGAGAAGCGCTACGGGTAGTTAACCAGGATAAAATTATGCAAGACTTCATAACCACCAATACGATGTGGAAGTTTATACCGCCAGCCTCGCCGCATATGGGCGGCAGTTGGGAGAGACTGGTGCGATCGATCAAGACTGTCCTTTATCAACTGAAGCCACCACGCAACATTTCGGACGAACTGTTAAGGAGTATGCTCATAGAGGTCGAAAGCATATTAAACTCAAGGCCTTTGACATACATCCCGATCGATGATGAAAGTGATGAGGCGCTGACTCCAAATCACTTCCTCCTGGGATCTACGAACGGAATAAAGTCGATTGCGCCATTTACTGATGAAAAGATTGTGTTAAAGAGTAACTGGAGGACATCACAACAGTATGCAGAGCAGTTCTGGAGGCGCTGGGTTAAGGAATATCTGCCGACTATTACGCGTCGGACGAAATGGTTTACAGCTGTAAAACCGATAGAGGGAAGAGTCATCGGTATCAAGTGTTCAAAAGATGGACAGGTAAGAAGTGCTTCCGTGCAGACATCGAGCGGTATATATGACAGACCGGTCGTAAAGTTGGCGATCTTGGAAGTCAAAGGACCAGAACAGCTAAGCCCAAAGGACTTACCGAGGGGGAGTGTTACAACCCTGACTTCTTCCGATCTCTCCACACACCACGATCTCGCCTAAATACACCCATTTGAGAAAAGGACAGCTGGTATGACCAGAAGCTTGACCATTTTTCTTTGATTCCTTTTTTTGCGATCTTGTGTCACGCGGTAACGAGGAAAAAGACAAGAATTTGTAATTTCTCTCTAAAGATTTACTAAATAATAAAGAGTTTGTTTTTTAAATTGAGGAAATTGTTCAAATTTAATTGAAGTTGCCTAAGTGTGGCAACAGACATCATGCTATTGGCGATATATTGGCGTTGTTTCACCAAATCACATATTTCTCAAAGTACATTTATGAGTACTATTTCTCTGATTCCAATTTTTTATTTTTTGGTATGCATTCTGTACTCTTTTCCGCTGTTTCTCAATAATGTTTCTTTTCCAAGCATTCTCATTTCTTCTACGCTATTTTTAATGGACAGAGCCATAGATGTGCTGGATAAACAGAGTCGATAATATCTAAATTGTGTGTGGCAGTGGATGAAGATAGTAGTCTTTAGGGACATCTGCTACTGGCAGTGGATGAAGATAGTAATCTTTAGGGATATCTGCTACTGACTCGTTATCCTCGCTGTCACTAGATACATTTTCTGATATACTCGTATAAGGCTTATCATTAAGTATATCATCGTTATTCTCAGTAGATGAACCGCTCGAGCAATCTGAGCTAGATGCTGAAGATGAACTTGATCTCGATCGAGTGCTGCCTCTGTTACTTGTAGCCGACAGGGAGGTAACCGCTATATTTTCAAAAGTTTTAGGAGGTTAGCATTTGAAATGTAATTTAAATAAAATATGACTTATCACATTCTCCTAAAGCTTCGTCCATAGACATACAACTTTAATAAACATTACCTTCAGAGGCCACCGATGTGTGGACCATACACGACTTTGTTCGGTCCATAGCCAATTTCAAGATTCTACTAGCTCTTGTGTTTTGTTGCATACTATATACTTGTGTTTAATGTTCCGTTATGATGCGCAATTCCTTTATTAGTAATAATAAAAATAATAATGTTGTATGAACGCTATTTTGGTGAAGGTACCTTAATGTTATTAGAATGTTACAGTAGATATACATTGGTGACGTTTTGAATACACTTCTAAAGGGTGGTTAAATTTTAAGGGCCGATGTTAAATGTGAACCACACCTAAACGTCAAGTTTTTTTCTGCATTTCATTTGACATTTCTCAATTTCAGACTAACTCAATTTGAACCATGGAAAGATGCACAATCGAGCAACGCGTTAAAGTTATTCAGGCTTATTATGAAAATGGGCGTTCAAATCAAAATGCATATCGTGCATTTCGTGATTCTTTCGGTCAATTTAATCGTCCAAATGTGCGTACAATCGGAAAAATCGTGCAAAAATTTGTGCAAACCGGGTCTGTAGGAGATGTTAAAACACCAGTGCATGCTCGTACAGCTCGTACTGCAGAAAATATTGCTGCTGTTCGTGATAGTGTGGCTGAAGAGCCGTCCACCTCAACTCGTCGTCGTGCCCAACAATTGCACCTCTCACGCTCGTCGTTGATGAACATTATGCATAAAGACTTGCATTTACGCGCTTACAAGGCGCAATTGACTCAAGAACTTAAGCCTCTTGACCATTTCAAGCGTCGTCAATGGTCACAATGGTGGCAAGAAATGGCAACAGTGGATGATCAATTTTCGAAGAAAATCATCTTCAGTGATGAGGCACATTTTCACCTCAGTGGATTCGTCAATAAGCAGAATTGCCGCATTTGGGCGAATGATAATCCAAGAGTGATTGTCGAAAAACCAATGCACCCACAAAGAGTGACTGTTTGGTGCGGTTTATGGGCTGGCGGCATCATCGGGCCGTATTTTTTCCAAAATGAGTGGTGAATGGTGTTCGCTATCGTGAGATGATAACGAACTTTTTATGGCCCGAATTGGAAGATATGGATGTGGACGATATATGGTTTCAACAGGATGGTGCCACTTGCCACACAGCTAACGAAACAATGGCTCTTTTGCGACAAATTCAATGGCCGTGTTATCTCACGTGGTGGCGATGTCAATTTTCCGCCAAGATCATGTGATTTGACACCGTTGGACTTTTTTCTTTGGGGTTATTTGAAAGAAAAGGTGTACGTCGATAAGCCAGCAACAATTCAAGAGCTAAAGGATAAGATAATTCGGCACATTAACGGCATAGAACCTCAATTATGCCTCAGCGTCATCGAAAATTTGGACCATCGGATGGAGGTGTGCCGCCGAGGTCGCGGCGGCCATTTAGCCGATATTTTGTGCCATACATAATTGAACCATACCAATATTATCATAATAAAAAGAAATGACAGTAATTTCCTAAATAATTTGTGTTTTATTCAAAATCAACATCGGCCCTTAAAACTTAACCACCCTTTATTAACAACACTGATATAAGTTAAAATATTTCATAGCACAACATTAAATTATAACAATTTTTTTCTGCAAGAATGTCATAACAACACATATTTTATAAATCGGTGTATGAAAATAAACAATTTTATTTGCCACAAAGTAACAAGACAAAATACTCCTACTACCTCGATTACTGTTTTTTTTTTTTTTTTCTGCAAGATAGTCATATTTAGAATAAAGTCAAGTGTCACCCATTCCAATTCTTGTAAGTATATAGGTCACTGTACTTACTTTTTCTAAAATAAAGTCACAACATAAAATATGACACTTTTTAAGAAAACTGAACAATGTTTCCATCACAAAAGCATAGCGACATAAGTGCCCTCTCTCGCCCAATGTTTGAAGCTGAGGAATGTCATTCTATAGAATAAAAGATAATTTTATTTAGGTAACTTCTACATTGATAACTATGAATTCGGAAATTTTGAGTGGTGACGGTATTGTAGCAAATGAAAGATACGTACATATATAACTTCAATTAAAATTGGTAAATTATTGTTCGAACGGGAAGATTGTTTGTAAAGAATGTTCTTTTTTAGATGTTTGTTTTTCGAATTGGCAATATTTCTCCAACTTTTCGACAGCTGATAGCTGATTTGTGCTCAGTTTGGTGTGCCATTGGTGTGCGTTTTACTACAAGCTTTTGATGGACTAATAAAAAATACATTGAACGAAATTAGGAAAGATATTAGACTCACCAATGAAGAGGCAATATTATTAAAAGCGGAAAACGCGGAACTTAAAATCAAAGTGGAAAAGCTGAGAAAGAGAGACTAGAAGATAAAAAGCGACAAATGGAATCAGCATCTAAGAAATATAATTTATGAATTAGGGGTCTAGCGTTCAATAAAGATGCCGCTGTAGAAGTGCGGAAACTTTTTATGCAAATACAGGAAGATGTGTACCTAAGTACAGATAATAAACTACCCAGATGTCGCACGCCATATAAAAAAAATTAGGCATATTTTTGTCCTGGCAGACAGAGAGCTTTCAGAATAAGTACCACAAATAAAGCTTTTTCTTTTTCCTCACTCCGTTCGCTCTTGTGGGAAAAGTTATTTTTCTCAAAGTGTGTTGTGACATGGGAACGAACGAGGTGATGAAGTGTAAAGGGGTATGCGGGAAGGGGCATGAAGATGCATGACGGTGTGATTTCCATACCACCGCAGCAAAATAATAAATTTTTATGAATATAAGTTTTGCAAACGCGTATGCACTGTATCAGTTACAGAAATTCTTATGGATTTCTGCAAAAAAAAAAAAACAATTTTTTACTTTTTTTGATCGGGACGTCCGTCCTCCTTTATCAATGAAACCGAACTCAAAACTATTACAACTGTTTAACATGTATTTATAAAAAGAGTCGAACCATCGCTGTGAGGCTGCAGACGCTATGTCAACAGATTACGCTGATCGGGTGATATTTTCCTGGAACTCCCTCGCTTGACTGTGGGAAAATGCACTTCGCGTGCACAGGTGCTGAATTGGCTGTATGATATGAATGATGAAATAATGGCATGTTATGGGAGCATGACGCGAACTTGGAGTTTAAATGTTTACAGAGTTAACTCCTCTCTCCTCAAACTCGAGTGGCCTCACTCAACAATACGTAGAGAAGTGGTACTGGAGTTTCCTTTGGAGATTTGGTTTGACACTGGCTCTCGGGCTGCGTCTCTATTGCCTGTGATGTTGACACTTCTTTTGAATTTATCAGTTTGCTGATAGTGATCTTCTTGCGTGTTATTATTTCTCTGATTATGAGGGTTGCGATTACCAAAATTAATAGGGAAATTAGGCTGTTTGTTATTAAGTGGATCTGCCTCTCTTCCTCAATTTCAGCTTTTTGTACCATGTTATTGATGTGTAGCTCTTTGACCATTTCCAGGGTGAGAAGTTCCTCGTAGGTCTTGACTGATGCGCCTGGTTGGAGAATTGCTGGTAGAGGTTTTGATGTACATAGATATTTCTTTCGAAGTGAAGTTTTGTTCACTGATTACGAGTGATTCATTAAGATATTGGATGATGAATGTACCCGTGAGGTTAATTGTGTCGCTGCCAACATAAATGAATCCCTTGAATTAGTTTAGTCGCAAGATTCCAGGTTGAAGTTCCTCGACTGTTGGAATGTGTTGGTTGTTGATTATGTCACAACTAGATGGTCGACTTTTTAAAAGATTTGAAATACAATTATCTTGGTTAAGGTTTACAATTTCATTTTTGTTACAAATTGTTAATGAGTTGTATGACTTACACAGTTTCTTAATACCATATAAATTATTTTCGCAGTTTAAAACATTTTCGAATTCTAATTTTATTATTTTTTTACTATACTTTATTGGTTTAATTAAAAGTTTTTCACAAATTATATTTTCGGCTGTAGGTATGTCAATTATATATAAAATAGTTGAAATGTTCGTGGCTATTTTTATGTCAGCAAACCCAAGTGCTTCCTCTAAATTTATATATGGGATATTATTTTCTTCAAATTTACGTTTTACAATTTGATAAAATAAAAGAGTTTACAATTTTACATTTCGCCCACAGCAAGGCGTATTCAATATTAACAATTTCTTCCTTTATAATATCTAGTTTATATTTTATGTTTGTAATATATTTATTTTTAAGATTATCATCTGTTTTTGAGAGACTAATAGCATTCTTTGTAATATTTGTTAATTTATTAATTCTTTCTATATATGATCTATTTATTACGACCTGTTTATTGTTGTTACTGAGCAGATTGTGAACTTTATTTTACTATATGAAAATCGTCGTGGTGAGGGCTTCTGGCAAGCCATTTCCACGCGGTACCCAAAATGTTTAATGACCTGCGGTTTCTTATTATTGGCTGAAGTGTGTTTATTTGGCTAAGGATTTGGGTTATTTGATGAAATAGGATGGAGAGATTAGGATCGGATTCGTTTACATGACTCTGAATTTGTTTTTTGATGTCTTCTATGGAGTCCTCGTAAGCTTTCAAGTCGATCACGTGGATTAATGTTAGGGTGCCTGTTTGAAATTTTGCTGTTCCGGTGTGTAACGATACGATTTTTGAATTTGAATAGTCAAGGATTTGGTCTTCTTCGTGACTAATAGTCAAGAAAGACCTGACAATTAGAAATTAATTCATAATATTTCATTATGGATTGTGGTGGATTTATCTTCTTTCACAATTTCCGTTTTAAATTTTGGGGGGAGTTTGGTGCCTAATCGTTTGTATATCTTTATTTAAATGGCCTACCCTGGGGAGTAATTTTTTACTGGCTGTCTACTCTTATTATGCTGCTCCATGTTTTTGTTTTGTTTTTCTCTTAATATTTGAATATTTTCATGCCTTGATTTTTCATATAAATCTGGGTGAGTACTGACGATTCTACCGAAAAATGTTTCGATTGGTCTTTTATTTGTTGAAGAGTGTATTGAGTAGGTGTATTGAGTAGGTAGACAACACGGTCTAACAATTCCATAAAGGATTGATGAATACGCTCCGTTTTGAGACTACGCATTATCTCAGAAAGGGTGGAGTGAAACCTCTCCACTTGTCCGTTCACTGTGCTAGTATATGGTGGAGTATTATAGATCTCTATGTTTAGCTGATCTTCGAGCATAAAGCAAATAGATGCTGAATTGAAGGTTTTTTCATTATCGAAGACCACCATTTTGGGGACACCATATGCGAATATCAGCTGTCTCAATGGTTCTCTGACATCTTTGATGGCTCTTGATTTAAGAAAGCGTGCTTTGTTGATTACGGAAGGAATCAAAGATCTAATATATGCGCTAAGTGTGTGTGCGTTTTTATGATTCGGAGTATATGCGGAAATTTTAAGCAAGTTTTATATCATGTCGTTTGTCCAAGCAATATACCTATGAAACAGCTTGAGATTGAGGTATATAATTGTCTTGATATATGCGCGGAGCTGAAACTATGAAAATGAAAAAAACTTTAACTTCACTTGCAAAAATAAATCCATATATGGAATGTATGATATTCCTCATCTTATAAAGAGTATTCGGAACAACTTACTTAAATACAATTTCACCACTTTTGATGGAATTTTTAATTGGAAGGTAATTGAATACCTTTATAACACAGTAAAAATTAATACTACCAAAATATGTCCAAAACTTACATCGGCACACATTGATAGTACAGTGTTTCAGAAAATGAACGTGAAGTTCTAAGCAGATCTGTAGCCTGCAGCATTGAAGCTTTAATAAAACTAAACAAAATTTCAAGTCATGTAGCCCAGTAAGCAAAATATACAGCTGAATTTATAGAAAAAATATATCGACTTTTCGACCTATTAAATGGAAAGCCAGCACTTATACGGAATGATCAAAATATGCATTTTATACAAGAAATGCTGGATTATATATTAAACATCGAACACACAAACGCAAGAAATAGATCATTTTGTTTCAAGGGCTTGGCCTTAACTATAGAAAGCGTTTTAAGAATAAGAGACACATTATTCATGGATGATAATGATTTATATTATTGTAATATGCGAGCTACGGCTCGAGTAGATAAAACGATTTTCTGTGAAATTTATTTCTTTATTTTCTAGTCTATAGAACAATTCAGGTTCATACTATACTATTCTTCGCAATTCTTTTCTTACAATGTCTCTTTCCTCTCAAATCACTTTATCTCCTTTCAATTACTTAATTCACAAATCCAAACTAATTACTTGTTCTTGTTAACTCTCAACTTTCAATTTATCACAAAATTACAACTTCGCCTATTATCACTTCTCTAATCTCTTCGCCACGGTTTTAAAACTACTGCCCCCTCTCTCGATTGCCATCTGTCCTTATATAGCAGAAGTTTCTGATAGCCAGAAACTTCTAGCAAATTCTTCGACCACTGGAACAAGAAAAATTCTGATGTAATATTTCCAAGATGACAATCATTCTTGCAGTTACAATTCTCTCTCATCCGTGATATTATCCGTCTCTTTCGTAGACATGAACTGTGGAAACCGCAGACACGAACCTCGAATGAAAGGACACTTCGAACCAAAATTCTGCCAGAATGAAAAGACACTTCGAAATGGGTTGCATAGTCGTAGGAGCGTAGTTATTATTATGCTACACTGCCCCCCTCTTAGACGTGTTCGTCCCGAACAAGTGCATCCTCATTTCGGCCATTGTATCGACTCAGTCGGTCCACATGAACCACTTTCATTTTGGCCCTTGGTCCTCGCTGGATGCGGTAGACAACATCGTTGATGCGGGTTACTATTCTGTAGGGACCCTCCCAGTTCCGCTGCAATTTAGGTGATTTCCCCTTTTGGCGATGGGGATTATACAGCCACACCAGATCTCCTTACTGTAATCCTGACGTTGTTGCCTTGGCATCATACCTGGTCTTCATGCGGTCGCTCGTCATTTTAATCTTGCTTCTGGTCCTTTGGTGTATGTCCCTAAGCCTTTCCCTAAGGTCCGCCACGTACTCTTCTTCATTTCTGGGCTCATTGGTAGGAGATCCAAATTTCACCTCACTGGGTAAACGAGCTATTCCACCAAATAAGATTTCGAACGGCGTATGTCGAGTAGTGCTATGCACGGCACTTCTATAGGCCATCAAAAACAAGGGAATCTGCCGGTCCCAATCCCGTTGGTAGTCACCTACGACCTTCGAGAGATGTTCGTCCAAAGTCCTATTGAAACGCTCCACCCTACCGTCCGACTGTGGATGAAGCGGGGTTGTCCTTGTCTTTTTGATTCCGAGTAGTTGACACATCTCTTGGAAGATTCTTGACTCGAAGTTCCGCAATTCCAAGGGCACACCGAATCTGATCACCCAATTGTAAACGATCTGCTCCGCCACGGTTCTGGCTTCCTGGTTAGGGATCGGAAACGCTTCCGGCCACTTACTGAAGTAGTCCATCACTACGAGTATATACCGATTACCATTGTCGGTTTCCGGAAAGGGCCCTGCGATGTCAATGGCGATTCGTTCGAAAGGTGCTCCCACGTTGTATTGGTGCATCTTACCTTGAGTTTTGATTCTCGGACCCTTGCTAGCTGCACACACGTCGCATTTTCTGCACCAGTCTTCGATATCTTCCTTTGCTTTTAACCAATAAAAACGTTCTCGTACCTTTTTGTAGCGTCTTATTCACTCCCAAGTGGCCTCCGGACGCCCCGCCATGCATCTCCTGTAACACCTCCTTGACCCTCGTCCGCGGCACGACAAGCTGCATTACAAATGACTTTCCGTCGGAGGATTCCCATTTTTTTCTCAGAACACCTTCTTGGACATGGCGGGAGTCCCACTACGCAAAATATGCCTTTAAGGTCGGGCTTCTGTGAGAGATGTTCTGATGATCCGGTTTCTCCATGTTCTCCTTCCAGGCCAGAATCGGCTCGATATCCGGTCTTCTTTCTGAGCGTTCCGGATCTTATCTACGCTCCAGCCGGCGATAGGTTCGGCTCTCATTCTTTGGATGGAAACCAGCTCCCGTTCTTCCTGACGCGCACAATGTTTACAATCCGTTCTGCATGGTCTCCGGGACAGTGCATCCGCATTAGAGTGGAGTTTTCCTTTACGATGCTGTATTTCGTAGTCGTAGATTTGCAGCCTTTCGATCCATCTTGCGACCTGACCCTCAGGACTCTTGAACTGTAATAGCCATTTTAAGGCTGCATGGTCTGTGCGAAGAACGAACTTCCTCTCATAGAGGTATTTGTGAAAATGCTTCGTAGCCAAGATCAAAGCTAGAAGTTCCCGCCTTGTCACGCAGTAGTTCCTTTCTGGCTTAGAGAGCACCTTGCTGAAGTACGCATCCACCTTCTCTTGGGCATCATGCACCTGGGAGAGTACGGCTCCTACCCCGACATTACTAGCATCTGTATCCACAATGAACGTTTCCCCGGGAGTGGGGTAAGCTAGTATCGGGGCATCACATAGCCGTTGTTTAAGTGCCTTGAAGCTCTTCTCGCACTCAATTGACCATTTGAATTGTTTCCCCTTTTCCGTCAACTGGTGCAGGCTCTTTGCGATCCCGGCAAAATCCTTCACGAACCGTCTGTAGTAGGTGGCTAGGCCCAGGAAGCTCCTTAGTTGGTGTTTGTCTTTGGGGACTGGCCAGTTTTTCACCGCTTCGACCTTCTCTGGATCGGTTCTCACTCCTTTCGCTGAAATTATGTGTCCCAGGTACTTGACTTCCGCTCTAAACAGGGCGCAATTCTTGGGGTTGAGCTTCAGGTGGGCACTTCGAAGCCTTTGAAACACATCCCTTAGATTATCTCGGTGTTGCGGAAACGTTTTTCCTACGACGATGACATCATCCAAGTATACCAAACAGGTTTTCCATGTTAACCCTTGCAGGACACATTCCATCAATCGCTCGAAAGTCGCCGGAGCATTGCACAGCCCGAATGGCATTACCGTGAATTGCCATAGCCCATTTCCTGCGGTGAAGGCGGTTTTCTCCCGGTCTTCTGGATGGATCTGTATCTGCCAGTAGCCACTCTTTAAGTCGAGAGTAGAAAACCATCGGGCTCCTGATAGTGTGTCTAGCGTGTCGTCAATCCGTGGCAGAGGATAGCTATCTTTCTTGGTGACGCAATTGAGCTTCCGATAGTCCACGCAGAACCGCGTGCTGCCATCTTTCTTCTTAACCAGTGCAACCAGTGATGCCCACGGACTTTTGGAACTTTCAATCAGACCTTCTTTCTCCATTGCCGACACCATCTCTGCAACTTCTGTCTGCTTTGCCAATGGAAGGCGCCTAGCAGGCTAACGAATTGGTCTAGTATCACCAGTGTCTATTCGATGTTGCACCAGGTGTGTTCGGCCGTATTCTCCGTCCTGTGAGGTAAATACATCAGCGTGCTCATTGATAAGATTCTCTGCCATAGTTCGCTGCTCCTGATTCAGCTCACTGGACTGGAGAATCGTCTCTCTCGTTTCCGCTGTCCAAGGTGATGGGAGAAGTTTTGGAGCATCACGTTCAGATATTGTTGCGACGGCGGTAATCGGCGTGCATTTTCCAGTCACCTCCCCTCGCCTTAGTTTGACAGTGTGTGGTCTCGCGTTCAAAACTCTCACTGGAACCATGGTGTTCTTTGGTTCGACTAACGTCTTTCCCACGATGTAATCTTGAGAATTCTTCTCAGGGTCTGGTTCTACTATGTAGAATCGGTGGCTCCCAAGATCACCTTCCAGCTTCGTCCAAATGATTGTCTCTGAAGACGGCGGCAAAACTTCGTCTTTGCTGATGACTGTCCTGAGAGTTACGGCATTCTCGTTTCCGTACACCATCGGAATTTCCACATTTCGATACCTCAGTACTTGCATCCCGATGTCCAAGATTACTTCATTTGCTTTCATGAAGTCTATTCCGATGATGCACTCGTCGCATATATCTGCCACCAGAAACGCATGGGAGAACGTCAGTCCCGCCAGAGTAATCGTAAGACGAACTTCTCCAAACACCTTCGCCATTTTCCCTGTTGCAGTCTTCAGGCAGTAGCTGTTGGTGTTGTGCAGCCAGGCGCTTCTGACGATATCTCTTCTTACAATGGAGGCGGTGGCGCCTGTGTCGATGGTGGCTACGCACTTCTTCTTGTTGATTAGTGCCTCCACTGTCAGGCTCTTGTTACCCCGTTTGGTTTGCGAAACTTGAATGGTGGGTCTGGGGGCCTCGATTCCAGTAACCAACTTCTGCCCCTCGAAGTTGGTCCTTACGCATTTCCCGACTGCTGGTTTTGGGAAGTCTGACTGACAGGATGGATGTTATCACCGCCAGATGCTTCCTCTCTGCTTCTCCTACTTCCGCAATGTGGACAATTTCCTCGTCTAGGTGCACTTCTGCACTGCCGTTGTAGGTGTCCGGTTTGGTTGCAATTCCAGCAACGGATTTGACTTCCGCGAGCTCTGTCTTCATCCATGACGGCTGTTCACTGGCATGAGCATTCCACGATGGTCATTTCCCTGACACGGTGTATTCCCTGGTATGCGAATGCCAATGCCTCGGGGAGTGTTCGCTTTTCAGCCATCCTTACGGCCATTTGCAGTTGTCTGTCCTCTATGGCCTGAATAAAAGCTTCCACCGCCATTTCGTTGATAAGCTCCTCACCGGCTTTAGGGTATGAAAGATGGGCTAGTCGCTCTATATCCGCTTGCAACTGTTGGAGCGTTTCCCCCCTTTTCTGGACTCGACTACGCAGCTGTACACCTGCTGCATGTGTTCATCCCCAAACCACATCTCGATAGTCTGAACCAGAGAGTCGTAGTTCTGCTGTTTATCTTCCGGGATGGTCTGCAAGAGCTCCGCAGCTGGACCCCTCAGTGCAAGCGTTCACACTATACTATTCTTCGCAATTCTTTTCTTACAATGTCTCTTTCCTCTCAAATCACTTTATCTCCTTTCATTTACTTAATTCACAAATCCAAACTAATTACTTCTTCTTGCTAACTCTCAACTTTCAATTTATCACAAAATTACAACTTCGCCTATTATCACTTTTCTAATCTCTTCGCCACGGTTTTAAAACTACTGCCCCCTCTCGATCGCCATCTGATTTCTGATAGCCAGAAACTTCTAGCAAATTCTTCGACCACTGGAACAAGAAAAATTCTGATGTAATAATTCCAAGATGACAATCATTCTTGCAGTTATAATTCCCTCTCATCCGTGATATTATCCGTCTCTTTCGTAGACATGAACTGTGGAAACCGCAGACACGAACCTCGAATAAAAGGACACTTCGGACCAAAATTCTGCCAGAATGAAAAGACACTTCGAATTGGGTTGCATAGTCGTAGGAGCGTAGTTATTATTATGCTACATTATATTTATGTAAATAAATTTATGGGTAATGGGGGCATGATGCGAACTTGATGATTTGGCTGTATGATATGAATGATGAAATAATGGCATGTGATGGGAGCATGGCGCGAACTTGGAGTTTTAATGTTTACAGAGTTAACTCCTCTCTCCTCAAACTCGAGTGTCCTCCCTCGACAATACGTAGAGAAGTGGTACTGGAGTTTCCTTTGGAGATTTGGTTTGACACTGCCTCTCGGGCTGCGTCTCTATTGCCTGTGATGTTGACACTTCTTTTAAATTTATCAGTTTGCTGATAGTGATCTTCTTGCGTGTTATTATTTCTCTGATTATGAGGGTTGCGATTACCAAAATTAATAGGGAAATTAGGCTATAGTTTGTTATTAAGTGGATCTGCCTCTCTTCCTCAATTTCAGCTATTTGTACCATGTTATTGATGTGCAGCTCTTTGACCATTTCCAGGGTGAGAAGTTCCTCGTAGGTCTTGACTGATGCGCCTGGTTGGAGAATTGCTGGTAGAGGTTTTGATGTAGATATTTCACTTATATGGAATGATCAAAATATGCATTTATATATATTAAATGAAGGATTAAATATTAAACATTGACCCCACAAACGCAAGAAATAGATCGTTTTATTTCAAAGGCTTGGCCTTAATTATAGAAAGCGTTTTAAGAATAAGAGACACATTATTCATTGATCATAATGATTTATATTACATTTATGTGAATAATTTAATCAAGATCCTTTAGAGAACTTATTTGGTAAAATAAGAGCGCGGAATATTAATAAAAGTAATCCAAGTGTTTCCGAATTTAACTCCCTGCTAGCCAAAGTTATATCGATAAAATTTTTATTCAAATCGAAATGTTCCAACTGCGAAGAAGACGATTCGGAATATCTACAGGTGGATTGGAGTGCTATTTTGCAGAGTGGTATAGAAGAATAAATAATTAAATAAATAATTCTTAAGAATGAGGAATGTTTTGAAAATAACATGAATATGAACAATATAGTTAATCCACCAGTTTTTTTTTTTTTTTTTTACCACGCATGATTCATATATCTGACCTGATGATTCAAGCATCGGGAACCGGCCGCTCTGCTCATAGTAGTAGGAAATTCGTTCCTCTCATTTTTGCGTTTTGTGGTGACTGCGACTAAGTTACCTTAACAAGTAGTTTACACTTCTGTAGTGTTAATCGCGTTAGGTAGGTAGCTTTCCAGCGAAGGCACCTACAAATACCGTCATTACATGCGGTTTTCCCTTACTGCGCCGGATCGTACGGTCTTGTTCTTTGTAGTCGGCGCTCGAGGTTTGTCACGTCCAGAGTACGGATTATTTCATTATTACAATGATCATGAAGGCGAGTACGAAGTTTGTGAGCAAAGTTTGTTACTTCATCCCTCACGGTAGCAATTCCTAGATCTCTGTGAATATCACTATTCGTTATATACCATGGAGCATTCACAATTGCTCTTAGTGTTTTGTTTTGGAATGTTTGCAGAACAGTCATATTGCTTGGCTTGGTACAACCCCAAAGTTGTATACCGTATGTCCAAGATGGTTTTAGCACTTGGTTATACAGAAGCAGTTTGTTATATATGCGTAACTTCGAGTATCTCCCGAGTACCCAGTAGATTTCTCTAAGTCTGATTTCGAGCTCGTCGCGCTTCTTTTTAACATGTGGCTTCCACTTAAGTTTTGCATCTAGTGTCATTCCTAGATATTTTGCCTCGTTTGCGTACGGTATTTGTACCGAGTTAATGGAAATATGTAAGTTGTTTATCTTTTTGTACGTAAAATTGACATGCGTTGACTTGGTCTCGTTAAGGACGATTCTCCAGGTCTTTGTCCATTCGCATACTTTGTTTAAAGCTCGTTGGAGTTTTCCAGTTGATGATTCGACTGACTCATCTGTTGCGAGGATAGCCGTGTCGTCTGTGAAAGTTGCTACGACAGTCCCATCCACCAGATGAAGACGCAATCAAGGTACCGCAAACAATAAAAAAAATGAACAAAATCTGTGTAAATTGTGCTGAAGAAATGTCAAAGGACAAACAGAATTTCGATCTAACGGAAGTATTGATAAAATTAAAAGAATATGAAAATTCAAAAGAAAATGCGGTCCTCTTATGGCCGTGGTTGGGAGGGTGGGGGTCGATATCCTGCCACGTCCTCGTTCGTGTTCCCTGGAAACTACTTCAGTTAAGGTGATTTAACTGCAATTTAATACTAACCTAATTTAAGTTAATAATTATATTGTTAAGTTAGTTAGTTTTTTTCTATAATAATTTCGAACATCAGTCACCTTCACGTAAGTAGGCCAAGAGCACTGTCAGTTATTATAAGGGCATAAATATAAAATGCAGTATGTAAAACTCATATTCATACCCATTTTCAGAGCAAATTTGTGTCCAAAAAGTTTACAGAGTTTTTATTTATTTAATCAAGTGCTGAAAATAAGGTACATACATACAGACAAAATAACAAGCACACAACATAAACCCAACCATTTTCACATACATGTATACGATCCATATAGATACCAGTCGTTCACAGACCTTAGTGGCGATCACACGTGTTTTGGCTTCTCTTGAAATTTCTTCGTGATTTCAAATAAAATAATAGACAGTGGTGCATCAAGTGTCTCGGAAGCGCAGAACTAGTGTTAGCGACCAGTGACCTGAGTCGCTCGGGTTCAATTCCCACCCGACTTAAAATTAGGATTTTTTTCTTTTTTTAAGAAAAAAAAAAAAAAATAGAAACTAAAATTAGTATAAATAAGTGAGGCAATGAAAAAAAAAAAAACTGTCCCTGCTTCCCATAGCGGGAGTAGTGGACGCAAAAACATCAGCCGATGAGGCCGACAGTGAAAGCCACTTGGCAATTGTCGAAAGTGGAACTACGGTAAATAGGAGGAGGAAGCAGAGGCTGACCCCCTACGAAGGCAAGCGCCCCTCCCTATCAGCTTCGACTGAAAGCTGCCGAGAGAAGTGAGGGTGGGGGCGCTGTCAACAACAACAGAAGCAGCAGCAGAAAAACGTACATTCGGCTCGGACGGTGGAGAAAATTGCTACAAAGGTGGTAGCAATAGCTTCGCTACGTTAGCGGCCTCCGAGTCCGAGGATGAGCACGAAGAGATGGAGGCCATCAATGATAGCATACGGCAGCTCCAGCAGAGGGTGCTGACCATAAAGGCTAAACAAACAGCCAGACGAGCAGAAGATAGCCAGTCTCAGAAAAAAATACAACAACAAAAAAAGCTGCTTGATATGCAGCAGCAACAACAACTGCCTGCAAAGCGACAGCAACAAAACCAGCTGCCAGCAAAGCAGCAACAACATCAACAGCTGCCAACAAAGCAGCCACAACAAAAACAGTTGCCAGCTAAGCAGCAGCAGCAACAACAACAACAAAAACAGCAAAAACAGAACCAGCAGCAACAACAACATCAGCAGAAAGACCAGCAACAACAACAACATCAGCAGCAGAAGAGTGCAAAGGAGAAGGTGCCACCAATCAACACCTTCAAGATGGAATTAAAAGAAACCATTGAGCTATGTAAGTCGGCCATAGGCAATAACTTTTTTATTAAACGTATTAATGAAGATAGGCATACTATCCACTGTAATATAGTGGACCAGTACAAAAAAATAAGAGGTTTATTAAAGGAAATGACGACGGAGTTTTTCTCCTTCACCCCGAAGGGGGAAAAGTTGCAAACTATGCTGCTGAGGGGGATAGATCCGTCTACCGAACCGGGAGAGCTCGTTAGGATGCTGAAAGAGAAGGAGTGCGACGGTCTTGAGTTCGTAGGAGTCAAGCCGTTCACAACAGCAAGGGCCAAAAGGGAGAAGCGGAAATTACCGTTCTTCCTTGTTCAGATAACTCCCAACAGCAAACTGGATGGTCTAAGGAGTACTAATATCCTAGACTACCAGGTTGTCAAATGGGAAAAAGTAAAGAGGAGCGATAACATTTTACAATGTGTTCGCTGCCAAAGGTTCGGGTACGCCGCGTCAAACTGCGAAATGCAGCCTCGATGCGTAAAGTGGCCAACGAAACGGGTGGACCAGATCTACGCATTTCTGCCGGGCCTAGCGCACCTCCTGTCGTAATGGATACGATGGCGGAGAAACCCTTAAAGATCCTTGCGGTGAATGTGAATTCACTGATAAGGATCGAGCGAAGAACCGTACTTTTTAAGTTGTTAGAAGTTCAAAGCCCTGATGTGCTTTTGGTTAGCGAAACTAAGCTATCCCAGAAACACAAACTGAGCCATAATAAATACAATATTATAAGAAGAGACCGACCCAACTCTACTCAAGGAGGAGGTGTTGCGATCTTCATTCACAAAGACTTGCGATATAAGGTCGTGTACAGCGGTGAAGTGCGGACATTTCAGGAGCAGGAAGCATGTATCGTGTGCATTGCTCTCCGTACTGGAAAGAGGATGTACATGGTCGCGGTCTACGCATCTGGTTCTAGTCAAACTACTTCATTTATAACAGAGCTCGGGACACTTTATCGATGTCTAAGGCTGGAGTCGGATTTAAACGCCAAACATAGTGATTGGGGAAATAACAACCAAATTCCGGGGGGAACGTACTATTCAGTTGGTGGGGTCAACACAATGTCGAGTATAGACTCGATTTAATAGCTACAGATAGCCCGTCGTATCCTAGAAGCGGCTCCTATCTGGATCTTATGCTGTTCCACGTACGGTTACAACTGACCAACACGAACCGACAAACGAGAAACTGTCAGCACACTTTTGTGTATGACAGCGACCATTGCCGACTCAGTCCCGAAATTACAATTCCCAATGAAATTGCGGAATTGGACGAGTTTGTTCAAACGTACCCCTACGATTACAGTAGGATGCGTTGGACACGCTTCTCCAGAGCTATAACGAGAGCACTCTCCTTGAATTCGCTTCACCCACCGTCCAATAGGAACCTGTCAAACGAGGAGATCGACACGTACCTAAGACAAATGGACGAGAAAATCAAACGAACGATGGACAGTACGATACCTCGTTATCATCACACTGACAATGTAAACATATTCCGCAATGCAACAATTGACGCACTACACCAACAAAAAAGTAGACTTCTGTCAAGACTCAAAACCTTGTACAGACAGTTTACTGACAGACAAAACTCGGAGGTTAGGACACTGAAGTCGTTGATTAAAAATCTCCAACAGTTAATTAGAGAAAATTACAGACTCTCTGTAAATTTGCATTGGAACAACAAAATTCGGGCTGTAAAATCCAACAACCCGAGTATGTTCCCGCAAATAAATAAAATTTTTCGGAAGAATAATCAAAACTACCTGCCATGTCTTAAGATCCCTCGAACGACAAACAACGAACAAATACTAATAACAGCAGGCATAGATCCCGTGAACGCTGTCGATGATGACAAATTTTTCATGATCGAAGATCCGCAGGAGAAAGTAGAGGCTATAGGAGCGACTTTACAGGAAGTGTACAAGGTGAATGATAGCATTTGCCCAAACCACGACCTGGAAAATCGAGTCCTTGTGCACAACGTCTACCGTCGAAATGATATAGAGCACCGGCGATCAGAGAACATAGGTTTTACCGAGTTCAATGACGATAACATGGCAAATAATGTCGTCGACGATGAGGGGTTATATCCCCCGTTCATATCGAAGGTGGAGCTCCAAACGATCTTCGACTCACTGAGGAGGAAGAAATCAGTAGGTATCGACGGAATATCTAACATTGTGCTTCGACATCTCCCTCCAGAAGCGGTGGACATTTACTCTACCCTGTTTAACAATGTGCTGAATAATGCACATTATCCAGCGCATTGGAAGACAGCGGTGGTACAGCCTATTCCCAAAAGAGGTAAAGATACATCCAATCCGGCGAATCTCCGGTTGATAAGTCACCTTCCGAACATCAGCAAGGTATTCGAAAAAGTGGCCAATAGAGCCCTGACTAAGTGGGTTGAGGACATGCATATAATTCCGGATAACCAATTCGGTTTCAAGGCGGGTCATGATACAATACATGCCGCGTCTAAACTGGTATCTGATATCCAATGGAACAAAAGTAAGAAACAATGCACGGGTGCCTGCCTGGTTGACTTGGAGAAGGTGTTCGATACCGTATGGCTAGAAGGACTCTTCTACAAGTTGAACAAGCTCGGTATAAGTAAACCACTGCTGTACATGCTCTGTAATATGCTCACCAGTAGACAGTTCATTGTGAAAAATGGCAATGTGACTTCTGCTGGGGCGTTCGAAATCAAAAACGGTCTACAACAAGGTGCGGTTAATTCGCCGATCCTCTTTAACATTTACACGAATGATCTCGTAGGATCTCTTCCCCATGACGACTTGATCGCGTATAGGTCAGGGCCATAGATCGAGGTCATTGCAATACTCTTGCAGCGTGATTTCGATAAGATCAGGATATACTGCGACGACTAGAAGCTGAAGATCAACTTCCAGAAGACAGAGACTATTCTGTTTAGAACGTCGTTATCTGTGGCCTCCAGGGATACCAGAAAGAATTGGCGAAAGTTCTCAATCATGGGACAGCACGGGCAGCCACTAGCGAGTCGAAGTGTGGTTAGATACCTTGGGATCTGGCTAGATCAATATCTATATTTTAACAAAAATGTAGATGCTGCTCTGGTCATAGCCAGAGGTGCTTTTGCTCTTACAAAGAGACTGTTTTATAGCATCCAACTCGATGCAAGGGTGAAGGTAATCTGCTACATGGCCCTTATTTGGCCCATGCTCGTATATGGATGTCCCGTGTGGTTCAACGTGGGAGCAAGCTGGATGGAAAGGATTCGGGTATTTGAGAGGGCTTGTCTTCAGTTGTACAGAACACCAGAGTCCCAGTACATAAAATTCTATTCTAATGAGGTCCTGTATAATAGGGCGAACATAAACAGAGTGGATAATTTCCTGATCAATATGCTTCGAAGACACACTTTAAGAGCAATGTCCTCGATGAATAACCTGATCACCGGGGCATACTGCCCCAATGATTTGTATCACGAGAGCGTGCGTCTTAACGGCTTCATCCCCCCAGAGGCGTTCCTATATTTAGATAGGGAAGGTCTGATACAGGATAGGGTAGCGGTGCCGCTAATCTACCATGTTGCCCGAAAAGCTGCGGACAGGCGACTTAACTACGACCGACACGTCGCACACAGCACCCCGGAGCGTCGTTTAGTAGAGCTGTATCAAGCCGTGATATGGCAGATGTAGTGAGACAGCACCAGAAATTCTGGTGGCTCGGGGACGGAGAGGGAACTCCCTCGTCGTTTCCTTTTAATTCGGGGTAGCCTCCGAAGGGGCAAAGTCGGTATAGCTTTTATAGCCTGGCCGGCTTACATAGTTTTAAGGTCAGTTTAAGTAGCTTTAAAATAAAAAAAATAAAAATATTTTTTATTAAAAAATACAAAATACAAAAAAAATCCAAAAAAAAACCTTATACATGGGTATGTATGTATGTATACTATATGTATATGTGAAGGTATACAATATATCTATGTATATGTACATATATATGTATAACGAAAAAAAATTTGCGTGTTTAATCACGTTCACGTAGTTTTTAGGTAGTTTGTAAGATAGATTAGATAAAAAATACAGTTCATTTACTAAGTTTTTGCTTAAACATTTTTTCTTAGTTTCCCAAAATTTGTATGTATAGATTTAATAAATATTTTAAGTTATGTCACGTCGAATGACATATTTTAAGCATTAGGTTTAGCTTAGAGCGCCCGCATAGAGCCATTAAGTTAGTATATAACATAGTTAAGTTAGTTAAGCCAGTTTTAAGCGTTTTTTGTGTCTAGCTGTTAAGAGTCATGAATTCGAAAAATAAAAATGCATTAAAAACGAAACGAAATGAAACGATCCATACAGATACTCAATATCCATCCTACCAACGTGTCGGCATCAGAACTGCGTGACCGCAGTCGCACAAAATATTTTTTTTTTTGTTTCTTTTTTGCAGTGAAGGTAAACAAGGGTATGTGTGAGTGACACGATGGACTAAAAAGTGAACAGAAAAAACAAATGTTCTGTGTTCTGATTTTTTTCCCTTTTGTAAGTAGTTTAAGCTTTTTAAAAAGCTTTTTTTAGTTTCGTTTTCATATATCACTTCTTCCCATATGAATGAGACATCTGGGTAGTTTATTATCTGTGCTATAAAGGACCTTAAAGTAATCTCAAAGTTCAAAGGGGAAATGAGCATTCTGGGGGAACTTACATACATATATGTTTTGACGCAGTTGCTAAAGTCCTAACTGGTACCAATATCTCAATTCAGAGGGACCTGACTGAAGAAGGAAAGAAACGACGTTCGGCGATGATGTACCTTAAGTCAGAAATTTTGAAAGTAGATAAATGGCAGCTTTTGGTCGTACAAGGAAATAAACTAAACCAGCTACTGGCGTGCTGGAAATATAATGTTTGAAGAAAAGGATGGAAGGACCTTAAAGAAATTAATTTTGATTATAATATTTTAATTGAACTTGCAGACAAAAATTTTGACACTAAAAGAAATAAAAATAGTTTTTAATAATGTTGCCGTCTGCCAAAACATAGAAATTAGTAATAGAAATAGAAATAGTAGTAGTGAAGTTTGAAAAGCACATTAATATACTGGCCAACAACGTTGCAGGATTAAATAATAAGTTAGTGAAAGTAGAATTTTTTTAAATTTATTCAGGAATATGAAATATTTTTTCTATACGAAACATTTGTAACATTGGAAACATACGAAAAATCTAATAAGTATTTTAAAAAATATAAATTACACTGAATTCCAGTTATAAAAACAAACAAAAAATGAAGAGCAAGCGGAGGTTGCTTGTACGTATACAGACCAGATAAATAGTAGGGGTGGTATTATTAGAAATAAAATTTAATAAGGAAATAGCACACATTCTACCAGTTTACATAAACTACAACCACTGGACAGCAGACTTCAATAAAATTGCATAATTTGTACCAGCAAGTGGAAAAGAAAATCTAATTGTAATAGGGGACACAACTGCACGTACAGGAGAACTTCAAATATGTACAAACAACAACCATCTACCAATATGGAAAATAAAACAGCACAGGACTTCAAAAGATAACATATGTAATACCAATAGTAAGGCATTTATTGAACTTTACCAGGATAATAATCTTTTAGTTTTAAATGGCTCTATTGAAGATGACCTGGATAGTAACTATACTTTCATAGGCAGTTCAGGTAAATCTGTATTTGACCATTGTGTAATTTCTGGTAAATGGGTAGAACTGATAAAATCATTACACGTGATCCCAAAAATATTCTCTGACCATATGCCAATAATCGTGTGATTTTCGATAAGACCACAAAATTGCTGAGAAATGCTAATAAGACATATTATGAATACCATCTGAACCAAAATTTACGGAAAGTTGACTGTAACTTAGATCAGGATATAACAGAGCAACTAGTTAATTATCGTACCATCCATAACTAGTTTATCACAAAAAAACAGGAAAACAAAAATGGTTCGACAAAGACTGTGATAAAGCAAGGAAGTTATCCTTTATTTTGCTCAATAAAATAAGAAAAGCTGATGAGGAGAATGGTAGTCTACTGTCTCAATATAATTTGGCAAACATTAAATTTAAAGAATTATGTCGAAAAAAGAAACGAAGCTATTACCATCAACATGCTTTGGAGCTTGCTTCTGAAAGTAATATAAGAGAGTATCGGAGCAAAATTAAAGCTTTAAGAGGCTGTACTCACACATGGGGAGATAATTTAAACGCAGATTTATTAACAATACTTCAGTACTCTGCTTAACCATGGACCGGCAACAAAGACAATTCAGTATGAGGAACCCTTTATTGTAGAACGAAGCCTAGATGATCGCATAGAATTAAATGAAATTCTTGCCGCAATTCATCGTGCAAAAGATGGAAAAGCACCAGGGTCAGATAGGGTATCAGCGGAATTCTATAAAAACGCCTCAAACGAATTTCTGAAAAAAATGTGCGATGGTTTCAATTCCATCTTTAATAGTGCAAAAGTACCAAACAGTTTCAAAGAAGCTATAATATTCAAAATATATAAAAAATTATTAATTATATTATATCTTTTACAAATGCTAGTAGGATATTTACCGCAGTTCTACTCAACCATATAACTACTCGTAAATGGGTCAATGATAAACATATTCTAAGCGTATTTCAATTTGGTTTCCGCTCTGGATATTCTATTACAGACAATATTTTTAATCTAACTGTAATTGGCCAGAACTTCGTGCGTAGAAAACGTAAGCTGTATATCTTCTTCGTAGACTTTAAAGCAGTATTCGACTCAATTTATAGAAACGCGCTATATTACAAACTAAGCCAACTGGGCCTGTGAACGAAGATGCTATCTGCGATAAAAGCAATGTAAAGGGTGGTTAACTTTTAAGGGCCGATGTTGATTTTGAATAAAACACAAATTATTTAGGAAACTACTGTCATTTCTTTTTATTATGATAATACTGGTATGGTTCAATTATGTATGAAACAAAATATCGGCCAAATGGCCGCCACGACCTTGGCGGCACACCTCCATCCGATGGTCCAAATTTTCGATGACGCTGAGGCATAATTGAGGTTCTATGCCGTTAATGTGCCGAATTATCTTATCCTTTAGCTCTTGAATTGTTGCTGGCTTATCGACGTACACCTTTTCTTTCAAATAACCCCAAAGAAAGAAGTCCAACGGTATCAAATCACATGATCTTGGCGGCCAATTGACATCGCCACCACGTGAGATAACACGGCCATTGAATTTGTCGCGCAAAAGAGCCATTGTTTCCTTAGCTGTGTGACAAGTGGCACCATCCTGTTGAAACCACATATCGTCCACATCCATATCTTCCAATTCGGGCCATAAAAAGTTTGTTATCATCTCACGATAGCGAACACCATTCACAGTAACTGCTTGACCGGCCTCATTTTGGAAAAAATACGGCCCTATGATGCCGCCAGCCCATAAACCGCACCAAACAGTCACTCTTTGTGGGTGCATTGGTTTTTCGACAATCACTCTTGGATTATCATTCGCCCAAATGCGGCAATTCTGCTTATTGACGAATCCACTGAGGTGAAAATGTGCCTCATCACTGAAGATGATTTCCTTCGAAAATTGATCATCCACTGTTGCCATTTCTTGCCACCATTGTGACCATTGACGACGCTTGAAATGGTCAAGAGGCTTTAGTTCTTGAATCAATTGCACCTTGTAAGTGCGTAAATGCAAGTCTTTATGCATAATGTTCATCAACGACGAGCGTGAGAGGTGCAATTGTTGGGCACGACGACGAGTTGAGGTGGACGGCTCTTCAGCCACACTATCGCGAACAGCAGCAATATTTTCTGCAGTACGAGCTGTACGAGCATGCACTGGTGTTTTCACATCTCCTACAGACCCGGTTTGCACAAATTTTTGCACGATTTTTCCGATTGTACGCACATTTGGACGATTAAATTAACCGAAAAAATCACGAAATGCACGATAAGCCTGAATAGCTTTAACGCGTTGCTCGATTGTGTATCTTTCCATGGTTCAAATTGAGTTAGTCTGAAATTGAGAAATGTCAAATGAAATGCAGAAAAAAACTTGACGTTTAGGTGTGGTTCACATTCAACATCGGCCCTTAAAATTTAACCACCCTTTATAAGGGAACGCGTTCAGCTGTATGGGATGGTGAATATGTATCAAATTGGTTTGAATTTAAGACGGGCGTTAGACAAGGATGTCTTCTGAGTGCAATCCTATTTACATTATTTATAGATGCCATAACAATGTTTCTACCAGCTGAAGTAAACACCGCGAACACTCAAATTAAAGCACTCCTATAATAATTTCGGCCGAATCACCTGATTGTTTGCAGTTGATGATTATTAATCTGTATGATTATTGTCGTTTTTGGAATCTTACCGTTAAATTTGATAAGTCAAACGTTATGGTTGTAATATATGGAAGAGGGAGACGCGCACAAAATGAGATTTGGAACTTTGGAGGAGAGAGAGTAGAACAAGTGAAAGAATATAAGTGTCTTGGAGTTATTATTTATTATTATTATTTTAATATGAAGCAACAAGATAAAAAAAAAAAATTGGCTGCGACAAAAAACGTTATTAATGCAACATGGCATCTATAGCTGCGGAAGAAGGAGGTTCCCAACTCAGCAAAATACAAAGTATATGAAGCAGTACTACGATCAATTATATGCTACGATGCAGAAGTCGAAAATCTTCAAAGATTTTTCATCAAAAAAGTATTTCAACTGCCACAACTGGCGTAACCTCTATATACATGTATACTTTAAAGTTTCACTTTGACTACATCGCAAGACCAATTTCCCAGATTTTAGAAGAACATAATTCTTTCAACGACAGTAAACATTGCAGAAAAATATCTCTACTATTTAGATCGAGAGGAGAATTGCTAAATCTCAACGGCACACCTTTTAGTAATGCAGAGATCAAACACTGTACCTTATGTAACCTGTGCGCTAAAGAAGATACATTCGCATCTGTCCCATCCTGATGCAATTGAGATTGGAATGATTTAATAAAGCAACACTGACACTGGAGGAGGTGATAGTTATATTTAATGGGCAGAGCTGGGAGATGTTGTATGGAAGCGGTTAGATACTCTTATAATAAGTAAATTTCTGTGACTTGAGAAAATTGAAAACAATAATAACGCTATCTATTAGCGTTAAAAAGTATTTAATAATAAAATACGGATCTAATGGATAATACGCAACCGGAAAGCTCCGAATGAGTCGATTCGCCATCGTGCACAGCAATTGGAGCTGTGTCAAGATTACAAGATCCAGCTCGTCCAACAATTGAAGCCGCTGACCATAGTGTGCGTCGTAGGATTTTCAACGGGAAACGCTGGGTTCAGCCCAGGAAATAAACCAACCTACATCGCGTGAAATTTGTTATTTTTTTTATATTCCTGCAATTAAAAAAATTGGTGGCAGCGGTGGGATGCGCAAAACCCCTCATACATACATATATAAAAAAAGGAAGAAATAGTTTGTCTTACAGAAACAATAAACTCTAAAGTGAATTACTAAAACTAAAAAAATGCTATGGCAGAAAAATATTAAAGTTACGAAATTGGTGTGAGGAGTTCAAGCTTCATACGGGTATGTTAAAATAATGAAATCGTGGAAAGAAGGAATCCAGAAGCAGCGATGTTACTGTGCTTGAATAGTAGAAGATGTGAAGGGTGAATATAATATGGATATGTGGCTATGGCGTAGTGATAGCATCATCGCTTGTCACGCTGCAGGTTCATGGTTCAAAACCTGATGTCAAGAATCATCTATTTACTTCACATGAAATAGATAAAAAAGTTGATCAATTGCGAAAGCTTATGTCAACTTTACTGCGAAAGCATAACACATGCAGTAGGGTGTTTACATGGCTGAATATGCAACTTCACCGTGATGATGACATCAGGGATACGGACAAAAAATACTGTGAATCATAAGTAACGACAATAAGAGCAAAACAAAAATACTCCCCAGATATCTGGACGCCGCCCTTGGACTTTATTGAAATTTATAGCACATGAGTTTCAAATCACTTCATAAATCTTTCTTTTTCGCTGTCTCTTGTTTCCTAAAAAAAAACCCGTGTCCTAAAATATCATAGTAAAAGGGTATTCAAATTATATCATATCAAATTATAAAAAGAAATACAAAATAAAAATAACTTAATTGTAAAAGTTATGCAATCGCTGTTATTAGCATAATTAGTTAAGCTATTTGAAAAGGTTTATAAATTAAGAGTCATTTCCAAATTATACGGTGTACCATTTTTCTTGTTAAATGCTTAAGAACACCAGCATCTTTTAGTAGATGTTTAAGATTCCCTTCAGAAAAATTAGAAAAAAAAATGAATTTTAAAGTGTGCGGAAAACACGGAAGGCAGATAAGAGTATACAATTTTATTAGTGAACTGGGTCACTTGGAAAGCTTTCATGACTGCTAGTGGTAGCGATAGCGACATTAATAGTGGCAAAGAAGAATTGAATAATAGTTTAAATAATTTAGAAATGTGAGAGGTTCCAATAAACACGTTGACATCATCTTTCTTTTATTCCTACTTTTATAGTAGCAGTGAAGAAGTCTTCACCTTTATAGACACCTGCAAAGACGGAAATTCGTGGTAAGGCCACAACTATTTTAATGACCAAAGAGATAAAGGATTGGGGTGCATTGAAGGTCGAACTTAGCCGTATTTTAAGGGACCTGCTCAGTAGTCTTCAACTTTAAAAAGTCGAAACTATGGAAAGGCGAAGGAAACACAGTATTCATCAATGGTCTGTTCGAAAAACTGTCGTCCTATGTGCTGACGAAAATTCCGAACGATTTGTTTGTTTAGGATAAATATTAACGAAGACTATTCAAACAGGAACTTGACGGGAGTAAATTTTACGGAAAAAAAGTGTTTCAACTGTGGAAAAATCGTGCTTATCGTAAGCAACAGTGGTCAGCCCAAAAGAGAGAGGCCATCAAAATTCATAAAGAACAGGTCGGAGTACTAGTTCGAATGGAAGAGAATTTAAGGGCGAAACAAACGTAAAAATTATGAAAGACTTTGTAATATTCAATCAAGTTGGAAAATTAGAAAGTCAACATGTTAATATTATTATCAATGATGAAATAAAAAGATTTATCATTTATAAATAAGCGGAAGTTTCAATGGCTCGTGCAAAATGTGTTCAAGAGCCTGAGCTTGATCGCACTAAAACAATTAAATTTAAGGGACTGAAAAGTAAACCTCAAGAAACAATGAGTGAAGTTTTTAAAGATAATAAATTATTTCCAAATAATAAAGCTAAGTTAAGAGTGAGTATAGTTTCGATGCAAGTTATAGAAAACGATTTACTTGGCAATGATGATGCAGCCACTTTCTTAATGAATGCAGGTAACTCCATACATTATAAGGAAAGAATAATTAGAGGTAGAAACGAAGAGATAGCTTTCAAATTCTTAAGTGAGGAAGTATTTTTAATGCCGAGAACCGAATCATTTAGGGTTGCCAAAATAGAAGATGTTACTAGTCTTAAGAAAGATGTAGTTAAAGCAAGGCGTAATTCTTTCTGAATGTATAACAAGAAATAATAAGGGTGAATATTTAGCGACGATTCAAATACTACTCAGGACAATGTAAATAGTATAGATTTAGGGGTTCTGTGACAATTGAGGATAATTGAAACTTTAGGTCCCAATGCATCGCTTATGGCGAGTGTGAATTTAGGGGTTCTGTGACAATTGTTATGTATGATGTAGGGGTTCAGCTGACGTAATGATTGAGTTGTATGAAACTTATCGTGTGTAATTCATGGGGGTTGTGCTTTGGCGTGCCTTGTTGGATGTGGTATCAGAAGCGACGGGCGGCGCGGCGGGGAATCGAGAATGCTATGTAAATTGTTTGGAAGTCAAGGTTGTGTTTGTTTTGTTTAGAGTGAGTCAAGGCCAAAAGGAATTTGAATATCGGGGAACGGGTTCAAGGTAAAGTGGTGGTTTACCGTAAATAAACAAATGTGCTAAATGTCAAGCATTATTTGCCACAAGAATTTGTAGTTTCCTTCCCAATAGACAAATCATCACACTAAATTCAATAAATACCTAATTGATCGTTTCATGATTAGTATGTAGAGTTAGTTTGGTGAAAAAGCATTGAAGTGAGAAAAATTCGCAAAACAAATCAAAAACAAAATGAGTTCATCTGCATATGATCATTTTAAAAAATTGTATAATCAATCTATAGACGTAGTGAATGATTTTGATTTAAATAAAAATCTAACTACTCAATTTCAACACAAGTTTCCAAAAACAAATTTTTTAAATTATTGAAGATAACTTAACACGATTATAAATATCTAATGTTTCCAGACGAAAATGAATATACTGCCATCAAAGAGTTATTTGGCATCCCATGTCCAGTTGAAATAAACAAATTATGTATATGCGTTATACGAGTATGTTACAATTACTCCAGCAATGAAGAAGTATTTACAACAAATGGAAACTCATCCATTTTCAGATAAACATAAAAACTGTATAGATTTTTATACATCTACAATAAGTAAAATAATGATTGAAGATGTATGTAATTGGCATAGATATATAAATAGTATACCTGCTGAGCCTACCGAATCGGAAAAGAAAATAATGTAAAATTTAATTAGAGATTGATGTTACATTTTATATATAACATTAAATTGGATTGTATTTTACAGCAACATTATAGATTTTGTCTTCATTATCATAAATCATATAACTTGCCTATCATAATAGGTGAACGTTTATTTAAACAATTGGAATATTGATAAATGTATAATATAAAGTCAAATTAATATATGTCATACATTAAGTAATGTTCTATGGGAGTAGAACTAAAGAAATTGATTTTAAAATAAATGAAGTAAGAGGGATTTCAAAGCGTCCTAAAAATTATTTTGAAAAATCGTATAATCAAGTTCAAGTTGACTTTTAAAACGATAAAAATACTATTCCTATTCTAGGTAGTGCTGTGGAATTGCTATTCGAAAAAAGGAAAGAAAAAAGAAAAACTTTGAATCAGACGTATTTTGATGTGAAAGATTAAAAGATGGACACAAGTTTTGTGCACACAAGGTTGGAAGGAATTATCATTCGGTGACATTACCATAATTGATAACATTTTAAAAATACATCCAGAGTGATCACATCTTTTACAGACATTTTAAGCTGGAATTTGGTGAAAACAAGGAAGTAAAAATTCAATGATCTTACTATAGCAATTTTGAAAAGAAATCATTGGCAATCAAATGTTTTCAATACCGCGAGTACGAAACTGAGAGAATTAGAGCATATATGTAACTTAGTATTATACAGGATATAAATCTAATTATGAAGAAAAGCAAAACAAACATATCACATGAATATATCTTACGAGAATGATTTTAATGAAACAAACATTTTTTGTTTTCGAAAAATAATAATTATGTTTTTTATTTATTCATCATTGTTATTCTTGAACGGATTTTATTCTGTTTCTGACTGTAAACAGCAGACAATAATTCTTTTACATTTCTCTTTTTGACATCAACTGGTCGCATTTTTATAGTTCTATGTTTGGAGTGATTATATGCATGACCCAAATCATTTAAAACCGGTAATCATTTGCAGTTGCCATTAAAACTGAATTCTTGAATTCTTTCAAATTTTCCCTTGCTTTTACAACACTATATGTTGAATAATGGTTAATATTATCCGTCTACATTAAATCCTGGAAGATTTCATTGAAAAACTCTTTACCATCATCGGTTTGTAGAATTTTTGGTGTTCGATGGGAACTATCAAAAATTGATTTCATAGCTCTTGTAGCAGATGTTGCTGTTTTATTTTCCAATGGAACTGCGCAAGCATACTTTGAAAAAGTATCAATTATATTGATATTATTTATATTTCTGGGAGGGGCACAAAGGCTAGATAGGTAAAGAGTGTACCGCATAGTATTCTAATTGCTAGTGTTTTTTCGACTGGCCTGTTTTATCTGAATCGTGTCTGGGTGGGGGTGGGGAGGGGGGCTGTGCCACTCCCTGGATCCGCCCTTGACTGTTAGTATATAGTTGTAGTTATTATGTTGTTTGCTGTAAGGAATTATTTCTACCAAGTCTGCTTGTCACAAGTCATCGAACCCATTAATTGCAACTCGACGTATGATGAAATTTCTTCGTGCAGACTTATGCAATTCTTCAACAACATTTCTCTTACTCATTTTGCAATAGAATAAATAAAAGAACTAAAAGGAGTCATTTAAAATACTTTTTTATTTTAATCTTTTATACAATGACATCATTTGCTTAATTCTAATACGTTTATTCTCAATCATATAACATGCGCAAGTATCAGGACCATTCTTGCATTAATTTGATGACAGTTGGTAAAATGACAGCCATGATCAGATGTTGTGCAAGACATGTTCTCAAATTTCCTTAGAAAGGCAATACATCCTACAATCTCCTGATAAAGATCCTCGAATAAACTGTGATGGTAGTATTTTAGGAATTTTAAAATCTCATCGAAAACCAGAGAAGTATTTATGTTAGACATGATTTCCGATGAACTTTTAAATGTATACTAACAGATTTTGTGTTAATTCCAATAATTTTTTTTCCTTTAAATTGGAGAAAATTTATTTTTTTTCTTCTCAACTTCTTCTACATCAGAATTATTTTTTTTATATTCGTCATATTTCTTGAGTACATAAGAAAATAATTTCTAAATTTATTCAGCAACTCAAGAGTATTCGAGTCTCGTGGATCAATATATGACTTCAGTGTTAACTAAATTTTTTTCAATTTTTGATCGATGGCAAGAAGAGAATTTCCAAGTACCTCATGTGTTTTTCTAACATATTTTTTGTTGTTAAGTCATCGGCCTCAGTGGGCTCTTTAATGCTTTTCAAAGCTTTATGCTCACCATCAAAATATCCATTCAAGTTTTGTTTTATGGTCTTTGAAGTTTCAGTATTTATTGTCTCCATTAGTGAATTCAAATTGCTATCAACATATTGTCGAAGAATAAATATGGTTTTAACTTGAAGGTCTATATTATCATCTATGTATTCCTTGTTGGCAGTTTGGTGTGTCTCTGCAGGTTTTCTAACATTGTCTAGACATTTTCCTGCAATGTCAAAATTACCGTCAGGTAATAGTTTGAATCCTTCGCCAGGAGGTCCTTGAAGACCAACTATTGGTCTCAGAAATCGGTTGGAGCTTCTTCCGAACTTGTCGACACTCATTTTATTAATAAACGATATGTTTGCTAAAAGTTCCGTTGATTAATAGATGATATTTGATTCACGCAGCTCTTCAACAATTGAGTTTATCTTATTTTGCAGATTATTATTGCCAGCACTTTGAGATGCAGTTAAAAGCCTTAGTCTATCCACGAACTCATTAGGATCATTCCAATAATCGATAGGATTATTCGAGTATATCATGTTGGATGAATTACGAGTATTGTATGCTTCACCAATTTTCTTTTTGAAAGCTCTAGTAATTTTCCTTTTGTCTTTCTGAGATCGTTGGAATAATTTGCTTACACTTTTGGCCTTTACTGCCTTTAGTTTGATCGTTACTATCAAAGTTTTTCATATGGGCATTTTTTTTTTTTAATATTTTTTGATACTAATCTAAGTCGTTATTATTATACTTGACTTTTCGTGGATTTTTGAGGAAAATTAACTCATAAAGACCATCTGTGCCCTTGAAGATTTCATCGTCAATAATGAAATCATTTTGCTCGTTGATTAGAAAACTTGATCTCCCTAATTTCATTGAATTTGATTGCACATCGAAATAGGGACCATAGATCTTGTCATGATTCTTATCTGATGGTGTTGATCGATTAAATGGTGTACTTTGATGAAGATTATCGGTATTAAAATTTGTAGGTGTTCTGAATGGTAAATCATTATCGGGTAGAAATGATTCTGTGAAAGTAAATTCAATACCCTCCTTTAAATTATGTCCCTCTTCTGAAGGACTTTGAAATCCTAACCGTCGTCGTGCTCGTTGTCGTCGATGTTTCACCGTTTCATTTGTATCTTTCACTGTGTCAGTGTTTTGAGTATTTTTTTTTTTTTTTTTGTTTGGTTTTAACATTTTGTATGGTCTCTTTTAAGGGCTCAACTATTGGTTTAAAAGTACTTTCAAATTCTGTTTCCTTCATAATTTAGCCAGTCTTGAGGAGCTTACATCATACTTTTTCTTCAAAGCTTTTTTCGTTTCAATGAGACATTTAGTAAATTTTCATCAACATCGGTTTTTTAATCCCAAACATGGCGGTTCCAAACATGGCGATCCTAAACCAGGGAAGTTCTAAACCGGGCGGTTTCCAAATAGGGCGGTTCTAAACGGGGGCTGTTTCCAAATAGGGCAATTCCAAACAGGGCGGTTCCAAACAGGACGGTTTCAAACAGGGCGGTTTTTATACAGGGGCGGTTCCAAACAGGATGTATATTCTTCCATATAAACAGATGTATAATGACTGGACGGCTTCATAAGGCAACCATTTCCTTAAATGATTTTCTATACCGTCCTCTCTCTCTATTGTTATCTTTATTGATAACCAAGAATCCATATGTATCCTTCCACCATTCTGAGCACAAATACCTGAATTAAATGCCATATCTGAATTTATATGATCATTATATAGGCATATGTGTTTACGATTAAGTTCATCATGTATACAGTTTGCATTGTCTCGAATTAAATGTTTTGGTATGTGTGTATAAGATTGACAGAAGTATAAACTATTCACACTATTATGTCGACCCAAACAGAAATAATCTCTAATGTTATTCTGCTTATCACAGGCTAGATCATTGAATTTTGTTTCACTTCAGAAGGTTGAATTATTTCACAATTATTTTAAAATTCGCTGTATCCCATTTGTTTGATAGATTTTATTATTTTTCTCAAGTATACATAGTTTGGTTGATGTAAAGACTTTGAGTATATGTAAAGGTTTTCAAGTTTTAAACCATTGTGATCTAAAATTCTTCACAAGATGACTTTAGTTTTTCCACAATTTGATGGGCCCACAATGATCCCGCGAATGCTATTCGCAAATAATGGTCCGTGTTTGTTTTTTTTCTTTAATTTTTATATCGAAATCCTTAACTTTAATGATATCTGGTTTCTTTGTAAACCTCATTTTACTGATTGAAATAGATTAGTATAAAGCATTGTATTTTATAGACAATCAGTTCAAAATTGATTAACACGTAGAATAATAAAGTGATATAATGATAGATTATCGAGTGAATCCCATCAGTTGCAAACATTCATTTAAGGTATATGGACTAGCGAATTCCTTAATCAATAATTTACCATTTGAATTACATCTTCCTTCGTATAATTATTGTGGTCCCGGAACTAAGCTAAAAGAACGGCTCGCAAGAGGAGATCGAGGAATTAATCAATTGGATGAAGAGTGCCAAGAACACGATATTGCGTATGCAAATAATAAAAGCTTGTGCGATAGACATATTGCAGATACAATTTTAACCAAAAAGGCTTGGCAAAGAGTAAAAGCCAAAGATTCATCAGTATCGGAAAAAGTAAATAGTCTGTTGGTTAGGAATATTAGTTAAAACTAAGCTTTGTATGAGTATGCAAAATATCAAGATCGGAAGACAACAAAGTCGTCGTCGTCATGGAATCCTTCAAAGTGTAAAAAAGTTAATTTATTTAAAAAGACAGCTAAAGAGGGAAGAAGTGCTATAAGGAAATCGACAAGCGAGGACCCCACCGAAATTGCAGTAGCCGAACGAAAAAATGCTACAATTCCACGGATAATACAATTACCAAAAATTGGTGGCTTCTTACCTGTCTTTGCTGGATTTTCAGCGATTGGATCTCTATCTGGAGGAGGTGCTGTAATAGCCAAAGCATTAAAGGATACAGGATTTGCTAAGCAGCGGTTAGAAGAGCGGTTAGAAAGACAAAAGACTTTATCGACAACCATATAAGAATGGATTGGGACTTTTTCTAAAATCATCAGATTCAAAAAACTATTAGAATCGCTACCAAATCGTCTCCTATCAAATATTGACATTACAAACTTTGGAAAGAAAAACATAGCACATTTTCGTGGTGTTTTCATGCAATTAAATTAGATGATGAACGCGGACCGGACACTTATTGGGTAGCATACACTAAGAGAACAGTAACATGAAATACTTTCACAGTTTTGGTAACTTAAAGCCTCCTATTGAAGTTGTCAAATATTTAGGCAAAGATATTAAATACAACTACAACAACTGTCAAAATTTTAATACCTACCTATGGGGGCCTTTATGTTTGAAATTCTTAATTGATTCAATAAATAGATAAATAAGCAATAAATGAAAATGAAACCTCTTTCATTTCTATTTCGATAGCAATGTCGTTAACACTTACACTAAGCGGAAATAATTCTTCTCTCACTACGGACTATTTCCCCACGATTGTCTTACTTTGTGTGGTTTAATTGATTTTCAAACTTATCATTCTATACCTAATGTAGATAATGTAAATAATTTACTACATTTCGGTAAGGATGTGATTGCACTTCCTATCGGTTCATATGAGATTGAAGATATTAATAACTTTATTCAGGAGATTCTTAAAGAAGACAATGATAATCAAAATAAAAGCAAACAATAACACTTTAAAATGCGGAATTTATAGCACTGAAGGAATTGATTTCTCTCAACCTAATTCGATTGGTCCGCTTTTAGTATTCAGCAAGAAAAAATTATCTGCACATGAAACACACGAAGATCTCTATGTTGACATCAATAGAGTGAACATTGTTCGAATTGATTGCAATTTAATCGATGGAAAATATATCAATAATCGCCCGGCTCATATACTACATGAATTTTCAGTAAAGGTTAGCCCAGGGCATAAAATAATTGAAGTACCACGAAATGTCATCTATTTACCCATGAACGTTAAGAGGATAAGTTCTATAACTATAAATCTTTTTGATCAAGATGGAAATCTTATAAATTTTAGAGGTGAAACCATAACCGTTCGATTACATCTCAAACCTCAATGTTCAATACTGAACTCATATTAAAATCATGCATAATTTACCCTATAATATTAATTGTAATTAACTGAGAGTATGAGTTAACATCGTCAACCACTGACCTAGCGTCTGGGGCGAGAAACGAATTTCCAGGGAAATTCACGTTGGGAAATAAAATGCAAGCTAGGGAAATCAACATTGCAATAAACTAATGAAAATGCAACCTTCAATAATTTTACTTGTACGAGTCTTCTTTATTTTTAAGTTAGTCTTAATCGATACTTCATACAATAAAGGACAGGGCAATCTGCCCTGGAAAGTATTTTTTTTTAAATAATTTCGGCGTAAATTCTATTAACTGGCGCCCGAGCAGGGACCGTGCGGTTTTACTAAATAGTCAATACGCGTACGAATAATAAACGCACTTATAAACTAGAATAATCGTGGAAATAGTGCTAGTGAGAAAAATATAGTGGACACCAAGCCGCGAAATCATCGCTAGTGCGTGAGACAAAATAGTGGACACCAAGCCGCAAGTTTCATAGTGGACACCAAGCCACGAAATTTTCACTATAGTGCGTGTAAGCAACAAAAGTGGACACCAAGCCGCAAGTTGTGTAAAGTGGACACCAAGCCACGAAATTATTGATAGTGCGTGTAAAACAAAGTGGACACCAAGCCACAAGTTTCGTAACGTGGACACCAGGCCACGAGACTGATTAGTAATTGTGTAGGGGAAAAGAGGCCCCCGAGTAATCCTGTAAAACAGGGATAAAAAGGAGTTCCGGAATAGCGAACAGCCGCCCCAACCAACAGCCACGGTCCAGAACCCATCTTCGTTATGAGAATTGAAGCCGTTATATTTCTGTAAGAATATTTTTGTCCTTTGTAATTTGTAATCGATTTTGTAACATCCTAAGACTCAACTAGAATAAGATCCAAATTTTAATTTCTGTAAGAACATTTTTTTTTTTTATACATAATTCGTAATTATTTGTGTAACAACTTAAGACTCATCTAGATTAAGACCCATTTTAATTATTTTTGATTCAATTTCAATTGCGAATCTCGGTTCACATTCATTGACTTAATTTCAATCACAAAAATTTCAAAATGTCGAACCCAAATAACTTAATCAGACCAGCCCGCTTAGAAGTACCAGGAGAAAATGCTGCTCCTCCTGCTCCTCCTGCCCCCTCCTTTACAAACCAAATAGACGATAACTTGGTACATCTCATAACCAGACTCGTAACCGAAACACTACACATTCAGGGACGACAGATATTTAATTCAATTATGAATCCAGCCTCAGATATCAATAATGATATTGATCAACCGATTAACACCACTGATCAGAATCTTGCCGACATGGACAAAGTTCCAGATGTGGTTAAGAGTTTGCGCGAGTTTTCAGGTGAAGCTCAGGAGTTCAACTCGTGGAAGAAAAGTGTTGAAAGAATACTTAAGATCTACGAGCACCTCAAGGGTACTCCAAAATATTATGGCATCTTGTCCGTTATTAGAAATAAAATAACAGGCCATGCCGATATAGCGCTCGAATCATATAATACCCCTTTAAACTGGGAAAAGATTTCTAAATGTTTGACTCTGCATTATGCAGATAAAAGGGATCTAGGGACACTCGAGTACCAAATGACGACTTTGGTACAGGGTAACAATACAATACCCGAATTCTATCAAGCAGTTTATCATCATTTATCTCTGATTCTTAACAAACTCGGTTGTATTGACATGAGCCATGAGTCGTTAAATAACATGACTCAATGTTATAGAGATAAGGCACTTGATACTTTCGTTAGAGGGTTGAAAGGCGACCTTCCCAGATTACTCAGTATAAGGGAACCCGCAGATTTGCCGCAGGCTCTGCATCTTTGTCTTAAACTCCAAAATGTTGACTTCAGAACTCAACACGCCAATAATTCCCAATCAACAGCTCGGAAAACCTTCCAGCAAACACCTCCACCGGTTCCTCCTAGAAGATTCAATCCTCCACACCCAGTTCCTGTTCCAGCCCCAAGGCGAGAGTTCTTTCCACAATTGCTTCATAACCCTAGTCAACCTCAGCAACCCCAATTCCACAGGCAACCACAATATCACTCTAGGTCTTTCCAACAAGCCCAACCGCAACGGTTTCCACCAAACCAACGCGAACTTCCTCCCAAGCCTATGGACATAGATCATTCCATTAGAACTCAGAGGGTAAATTACCTAAATAGACCAAGAAACCAGCCTACTGCACAGAAGCGAGAGCACTCACAACAAGTTCATCAACCCTATAAAATGCAACGAGTCTACCATACTGAAGAAGCCGTCGCCGAAGAACAAGAAATAGAACAATACGAAGCCACGATGAACCAAGAAGATCAAAACCACGAACAAACACTTACGGAATACAGTGACGACCAAACAGACGAACAATATTTTGATCCACCGCAACAAGTTGATGACATATATTTTTTAGATTAAAACACTCTTCGCTTCCTTATTTCGAGCACGTTGCAAAGAGTGGACAGGTGTATAAATTTCTAATTGACACAGGCTCGAACAAAAATTACATTCAACCACGACATATACGCAATCCTCTCCCCAACAAAAAGATTTTCTATGCTAATTCCGTAGGGGGAAACATTAGAATAACCCACCATAGTCTTATTCCTCTTTTTGGTACTGAAATAGGCCCCTTACAATTTTTTATACTTCCTACCCTTATATCATTCGACGGCATTATAGGGAACGATACCCTTAAAAGCCTGAATGCGGTTATTCACATAAATGATAACTATATGAAAGTTCACCAGAACACTTTTATCGAACTTAAACAGCATCTAACTGAAACCGTAAATAGCGTAAATATCCGAACATCCCATTTGAATGACGAAGACTCTAACTATCTCACTAAAGTTATTGGGTCTTTTCCGAAACTCTTCTCTGATCCTGACGAGAAACTTACTTATGCGACAACTGTGAAAGGAGAAATTCGTACAATAGGTAACGAACCAGTCTATTCGAAATCCTACCCCTACCCAAGAGGACTTAAAGAAGAAGTTGAAAAACAAATCAACCAACTTCTAAATGATAATATTATCAGGCCGTCGAAATCTCCATATAATTCGCCAGTCTGGATCGTCAACAAAAAATTGGACGCTTCAGGCGAAAAAAAATATCGAATGGTGATCGACTACCGAAAACTTAACTCGGTCACCATTGCCGACAGATACCCCATTCCGGAAATCAATGAGGTCCTAGCTAACCTCGGCGACAACAGATGGTTTTCTGTCATAGATTTGAAGAGCGGATTTCACCAAATCAAGCTCAGAGAATCCGATATTGAGAAAACGGCGTTCTCTATCAATAACGGGAAATTCGAGTTCACTCGTCTTCCCTTTGGTTTGAAAAATGCTCCGGCGATTTTCCAAAGAGCTCTCGACGATATCCTAAGAGAGCACATCGGAAAACGATGTTACGTCTACATCGATGATATTGTCATCTTTGGAAAAGACAAGGCTGAACATTTTAAAAACCTGAAAGCCGTCTTTGATACTCTAGAACGCGCCAACATGAAGATTCAGTTGGATAAATGCGAATTTTTCAAGACCGAGGTGGAATTCTTAGGATTCATCATCAGCACTGATGGCATTAAGACTAACCCTAAAAAGGTTCATGCCATTACAGAGCTACCACCCCCAAAAACGCTCAAAGACCTGAGATCTTTTCTAGGTATGTCAGGGTATTATCGCCGATTTATCAGAGATTATGCGAAAATAGCGAAACCCCTGACATCCCTTTTAAGAGGGGAAGACGGACGAGTGTCCAGACATCTCTCTAAAAATAAAAAGATAGATCTTGACGAAAATTGCATTTACTCATTTAACCAAATTAAAGACTCCTTAACTTCCAAAGAAGTAACTCTCACTCACCCGAACTTTAACAAAGACTTCGAACTCACGACGGACGCATCCGACTATGCAATTGGTGCTGTCCTATCCCAGGACAGAAAACCCATAACATTTCTCTCAAGGACACTGACAAAGACAGAAGAAAGCTACGCCACTAACGAGAAAGAGATGCTCGCCATCATCTGGGCTCTAAACTCGCTTAGGAATTTCCTTTACGGATCAAAAAAGGTAAATATTTATACGGACCACCAGCCATTAACATATGCGCTGAGTAATAGAAACACAAACCACAAGATGAAGCGATGGAAGGCAATTCTGGAGGAGTACAACTACGAACTCAAGTACAAACCAGGAAAGGAAAATGTAGTTGCCGATGCTTTATCTCGACTGCCACAAAAAACACAAATAAATTCAATGACCATGACGCAACATAGTGATGAGAGTTCTTCACATAACCTGATACCAGCAGTTGAAGTACCCATTAACGTTTTTCGAAATCAGCTGATTTTAGAAATCGGGGACACAACTAGCCATCAATTCTTAATTCCATTCCCCACGTACCACAGACACGTTTTTGTACAACCCAGTTATAGCAACTCAGATATCATTTCAATTTTTAAAAAATATTTAAATCCCAGTGTAATAAATGGCTTGCAAACAAAAGAAGAAATAATGGGCCGAATACAAAACATTTATCCCGAACATTTTTCCAAATACAAAGTTAGATACACTCAAACAATAGTTGAAGATCTGGCCAACGAAACGGAGCAGGAAGAAAAAATATTAAGTATCCATCGCAGGGCACACCGTAATCCAGAAGAAAACCGCATACAACTTCTTCAACATTTTTATTTTCCGAAAATGGCATCAAAAATCAAAAGACTAGTAAAAGTATGTAGAATTTGCAAAGAAAACAAATATGAACGACACCCAAATAAACCTATCCTTGAACCAACTCCAATCCCTAATTATCCTGGCCACACTCTGCATTTAGATATTTATTCAACGGAAAAAAAACTGGTATTAACCGCCATATGCAAGCTCACCAAGTTCGCCAAGACTAAAATTATCAAGTCAAGAGCAATAACCGACCTCAGGCAACCTCTTCGAGAAATCTTATTCTCTTTCTGCATTCCCGAGAGTGTTGTCATAGACAACGAAAAAGCCCTTAATTCGGTATCCATATTATCCATGATGGAAGACGAGTTGGGCATTCGTATTCACAGAACACCACCCTACAAATCCGAAGTAAACGGGCAGATTGAGCGGTTTCATTCAACTCTCTCAGAGATCATGAGATGCCTCAAGGCTGAAAAGGTATCCCGATCCTTCGAGGAACTGCTCGAAAGAGCCACTAACGAATATAATTTTACAATTCACTCCACAACAGGAAAAAAACCGGTCGAACTCTTCTTTGGTCGATCTCCACAAATAACCCCCGAAGAACTTGATAAAACCAGGCAGAATAATATAGATAAAATTATCCAAAAACAAGAACAAGATTTAAGTTATCATAACCAAACCAGGAAACCATGTAAGATGTACCATCCTGGAGACGTCATTTACATAAAGCATAACAAAAGAATTGGTTCTAAACTCACCGTCCGATATAAAAAGGAAGTAGTTAAGGAAAACAAAAATACAACTGTCGTGACTGAATCCGGCAAAACGATCCACAAAAGCAATATTAGGAACTGAACAATAAATTTCATATCTCTCTTTTCAGACATGCATTATGCATCGCGGAAGCGGAAATCCAAATTTTGGACTTCTCTAATTCTCAATTCGTTTCAATACACACTGGACAAACAAAGATACAGAACGGAAATTTCAAATTAATCCATGACATTGACCTCGACGAATACGATCAACTCTTGACCAAAATTTCTCCAATGCTTAAACTTAACGAAACAAGGAACGATTCCCTTTTCCTATACCTTTCCCATGAGCACGAGCAAATAAAAAATTTGATATCTAACCTAAAACCAAAAAGGGTAAGAAGATCTCTAGATTTTATAGGTTCGACGTGGAAGTGGATTGCCGGTAATCCCGACCACAACGATTTCATTACTATCAAAAGAAAAATGAATAACCTACTTACTAACTCTAACGATCAAGTTGTAATAAATAAATTGCATAATGAAAGAATTAATAACATAACCAAGATTACGAATGAGATTGAATCAATGCTAAAAACCAATAAAAATTTCAACAGAGATGTAATATTAAATATTCAATACAAATTTAAAATTTTAAAAGAAGAATTAGTTAACATTAATTTGGCCATACATTGGGCGAAACTAGGAATTGTTAATTCAATGATTTTATCAAAAGAAGAAATAAGCCTAGCTGTAAAAACACTAAATCAAGAGAATGTCCCTTTCACTACTATAGAAGAAGCTCTTAATTTTGCTGAAATAAAGATAATAACAAACACAGCTTCCATACTTTATATTGTTAATATCCCTACTACCGATCCTTCCACATATGAACGAATATTATTAAAACCTGTGAAGAGAAATGGAGTAGCCATAGAAATAGACTATAAAGAAGTTGTAAGAAACAAAAACGAAATTTTTGGCGTAACTAATGATTGTAAAGTAATAAATAGTGTTTCAATTTGTAATAAAAGAGATCTTATAAATATTGCTAACTCAGCATGTATTCCCAACCTATTAAATAGTAAAATAGCAACATGTAATAAAGTGAATAGTCAGCATATCCCGTCGATCGAGGAAATAACAAGTGGAATGATCCTGCTTAACGACTTTAACGGAACTCTCCAAGTCGAATCCACGCCTCGGAACCTTACTGGTACCTTCCTTATTAAATACGAGAAAACCAACATAACGATAAATAATAGAGTATTTGCGGCATACGAAGCTTCTACACACACCGTTCTTCCAGCCATACTGCAGCCAACACCCATAGAGAACAGATTCCATCGACTATTGTCGCTCGAAATGATGGGCGAACTCCACATCAACAATACCAAAAGTATCGAGTTGCTCAAAAGCGAAAACGAAGCTTACGCATTCATCAGCTGCGGAACAATAAGTCTCATCGGGATTATCCTAGTAATTATCACCATCTATAGAATCATAACAAGGCATTCAAGTAATGAAACCAGAGTCATGATCCAGCAGCAAGAAATTAAGAACATCGAAGCTCCACCACACACTGAAAGTTTACCAAAAGGAAGAATCCAACAAACAAAGTTCAACGACCTTCCTTACTTTTAGGCGATTGAGGACCATCGCATTTAAAGGGGGAAGAGTTAACATCGTCAACCACTCGCACGCGCAGCGGAAATGCTGACCTAGCGTCTGGGGCGAGAAACGAATTTCCAGGGAAATTCACGTTGGGAAATAAAATGCAAGCTAGGGAAATCAACATTGCAATAAACTAATGAAAATGCAACCTTCAATAATTTTACTTGTACGAGTCTTCTTTATTTTTAAGTTAGTCTTAATCGATACTTCATACAATAAAGGACAGGGCAATCTGCCCTGAAAAGTATTTTTTTTTAAATAATTTCGGCGTAAATTCTATTAACTTATGCAGTTATTATCACTCTCTCTTTTTTGTCAGCGCTTATCGCATTGAGCACAGTTGTGCACTTGTTTGCCTAATGCTTTCTTTTTCATTTTGTCATCCACGGAAACAACATCGTATTAAAGTTGCTCTTGCAATTTGGTGTTGGTTTAATTTTTTTTTTATTACTTCGTTGTCGCTTAACTAACGAGATTCGAAGTAGACTTTATTCAAAGTTAATCATAAACAATTTTTTGTCCTTCTGATCGCGGATTATTGAACTTCTAATCGCATTCATTGGTATAAGTATAATGGACTTTACGGTATGATTTTTTATTTATGAAACTTTTTTTTGTGATTGATCGAATACATATGTATGTGATCTCAATGCACGTGGTGTAAATTTCCCTTACAATCAAATTTATTGCATTGTGCCCTGGGTGATTATAAATGTTAAGCTGACTTTGATTGCGAATTGTGAGAACAACAAATTTATATTGGAAATTTATAATAAAAAATGAACGTCATAAAGACGAAACGTGGTCACGTGAAAGTATGTCTGACTCGAGTGGTATCATTTGCAGACGGAGTAGACGGGCGCGTGTCTTTAGAATTATTAGAAATACGATTGCAAAAACTCGAAGAAGATTGGAAAGAATTCGACTCTTTGCAAAACAAACTTCTAGAGTACGCGGAAGAAGTTGGTTATGAAGACCCAGAAACAGAATTTTCTGATTATGAGGCCAAGTATTTATCTACCCTTACCAAAGTGATTCGCGATAGGAAAAAATCTAAACGATCCCCCGTTAGTCAATCGGCTGTAGATAAGTCGGCTAATCAGCAAGCCTCCTTGCTTGAAAAACTTAAATCTACCCAATGTGCCTCTATTTCTCTACCTAAAATCGATATCCTTCCCTTTTCCGGTGACTACAAAGAGTGGCCAAGTTTCAGAGACATCTTTCAGGGTACTATAGACACAAACTCAAATTTATCTACCACGCAAAAATTCCGGTATCTTAAATCTTATTTACGCGATAAAGCAGCTGAACTAGTTCGTGACATAACGATTTCAGACGCTAATTATTTAGATGCTTGGGATCGGTTAGAAAAGCGTTACGATCGCTCTAATTTGATAATTCAGTCGCATATTGAATCATTCCTTTCGTTGCCCAGCATGAGCTCAGGTAGCGTTATAAATCTCCGTAAAATCACCGACCGTACTGATGAAATGATTCGAGGTCTGAATGCCCTGGGATCTACCAATCGCGACCCTTGGATCATTTATCTTCTGCTCCATAAACTGGATCAGTACACTCGACAAGCATGGGTGGAAGAAGTCGGATCTAGAGACGATTGCACCATTGATGAATTAGTGTCGTTTATGCAGCTTCGTAGTGATGCTTTGGAATCCTGTCAAGTACTCTCTCGTTTGAATCCACCTCGTGGCAAAAACCAAAAGACTATACAGTCCCATTATACAGAATCTAAACTAAATTGTCCCAAATGCAATTCTGACCATACCATAAGCAAATGTGCTCAATTTCTTTCGTTCGATATAAAAACGCGTCGCGAATTTGTTAAAGAACACTCTCTTTGCTTTAATTGTTTACGGCCTGGACATTCTGCGAACAAGTGCCGGTCTAATTTCCGTTGCAGAACCTGCAATTCGCGACATCATTCGCTCGTTCATCCCCAATCGTCGTCGTCGTTTGACGTTAGTTATTGTTCCCGATTCGTCGCCCATTCCATACACCAGCTCACCTTCTTCACATCATTTGCCAACAACACAACCACCCATCTCGCTTTGCTCATCTATACCAGTGAAAGGCAAGTCGTTTAATCCATTTCGTTTCACCCAAACGTTATTGCCCACAGCTATTGCACATGCTCATGACAAGCAAGGAAATCCACAAACTATTCGGTTGTTGCTAGACTCGGGATCTCAAGTATCTTTCATTACCGAAAGGACAGTTCAACGCTTGGGTCATATTCGGAGACCTGCTCGCATCCCTGTATTAGGAGTTGGTTCAACATCCGCTGGCGTCACAAATGGGCATGTAACGTTAAAATTATTTTCTCGCTTTACTCAAGAGTTCGTAGATGTTAACTGCTACGTTATATCTAAATTAACATCGTTAATCCCTGCATCTGTACATACGATTCCCAACCAAAAGGTTTCCTCATCGGTCAGATTAGCCGACCCTAATTTTAATGTGCCTGGCCATATTGACATCCTCATCGGTGCTGACAAAGCGTTCAGTATATTCAATGGCTCAGCAATCCGGGGTGAGCAAAGAGTACCTGATCTCATAGCCACGATATTCGGTTGGGTTGTTTGTGGCAATGTGGACAGACTAATTTCTTCAAATTTTGACAGTATCAACTCTTATTACACTCAGTTGGATACTGAAAACACATTTGATCTCGAGCGTTTTTGGCGACTTGAAGAAGTTGATCAAAAATCAAGCCTATCCGCTGACGACCAACGAGCAGAAGACATATTCGTTAAATCCTATTCGCGCTTACCTGACGGCTGGTATGTGGTTCAATTGCTCTTTAAAACGGATAAGCAACCTAATTTCGGAAACAGCCTTAATATAGCGTTAAATCGACTGAAATCCACTGAACGCAGAATAGCGTCTAATCAATATTTGAGGGATGAATATGTACGTTTCATGGACGAGTACCTCAGTCTAGGGCACATGGAAGAGATACCTTCCAGTGAATTGACTGTATCTTCAAGCCAATGCTACTATCTACCTCACCATGCTGTATTAAAAGAAGATAGCAGTACTACCAAGGTGAGGGTAGTCTTTGATGGTTCGGCAAAGTCTTTCAACAACCAGTCCCTTAATGAATCGCTTCTCGTAGGCCAAAACTATCAGCGAGACCTCTTCTCTATTTGTATCCGATTTCGTCGTCATCTCTATACAATATCTGGTGACATAGAGAAGATATTTCGCCAGATACGAGTATCGGATAAACACACCAATTTTTAACGAATTTTGTGGAGAAAATCAATCAACCAACCTTTGAAACATTACCGTCTCTTGACCGTGACTTATGGCACAACATGCGCCCCATTCTTAGCTGTTCGAACCTTGTATGTCATGACGGGCGCGGACTCCATTGGAGAAGTCACTTCCCTACGGTCAGAACTCATAAATCTACTCAGATCGGGCGGTTTTAATCTACGAAATTACTTATCTTGTTGCCAGCAGAACAACGTGAGCTTTCTCCAAAGGAATTTGAAGAATTCTCAGTCGTCATACTACTTGGCATGCAATGGTGTCCATCCAAAGACAGTTTTTTCTTTAAGGTGCATCTGGACAGCTCTATTGTCTATACAAAACGTCGTATATTATCTGAGTCCTCGAGAATTTTCGACCCCATTGGATTTTTAGCTCAAGTCATCGTCGGTATTAAGATACTTTTCCAGGACTTATGGAGAGAATGGCTAAAGTGGGATGATGAAATTCCCAAGGACCTCGCCGAAAGATGGATATTGATTCGTAGCGAACTTCTTCTACTCGAATCTATAACTATTCCAAGGATTTTGTGGAACAACAAAAATAACTTTGAGCTGCACGCGTTCTGTGACGCATCACTGGATGCTTACGCTGCTGTGGTATATTGCCGAAGTGTAAACACAGAAGGATTGGTAAATGTTTCGTTAGTAGCAGCCAAAACTAAGGTTGCACCTATAAAAGTACTATCTCTTCCTCAACTTGAGCTCTGTGGAGCTACTCTTTTAATGCGTCTTATCAATAAACTTAAGATCTCTTTATAGGATAAAGACATTAAAGTTTTTGCATGGACGGATTCATCTATTGTGCTACATTGGCTATCCGCACCGCCGAAAAAGTGGTCAATGTTCGTAGCAAATCGGACTTCTGAGATCGTAAATTCAATTCCTCGTCAAGGTTGGAACCATGTCCGATCAGCCAACAATCTAGCCGACATCGCAACTCGTGGAATTTCACCCTCTCTTTTACAGGTAAATGAGATGTGGTGGAAGGGTCCATCATGGCTATGGAAAGAAAGGATTCAATGGTCCGTATCAGACCCATGCTTCAAGGACATTTCTGTTCCAGAGTTAGAAGAGAGAAATACACCAAGGACTCAACTATTACTAACAAACATTCAACCAAATAATATTATCGAAGACATCCTATTAAAATCATCAAATTGGTGGAAATCTGTTCGCGTCGTAGCTTACGTATTACGGTTCGTTTCAAACAGTCGTGTTACAAGTGGTCGTCATTTTGGTCCTTTATCAACAGAAGAGATTTCGAATGCAAAAATCCGACTTATAAAATGTGCGCAAAAATCATTATTCCCCTTAGAAATCAGAGCACTTCAAAAACAAAATTCCTTGTTTAAAAACTGTAAATTGAAATCGTTAGCCCCTTTCCTTGATCCAAATGGAGTGCTTCGCGTCGGTGGTCATTTGAGTGAATCGGATTTAACCTACAGTGCTAAACATCCTATTATTCTTCATAAATCCCATCCATAAAAATATCTGCATGCTGGTGTATCTCAGTTGTTCGGCCTAATAAAACAAGAATTTTATATACTAGGGTGCAGAAATCTATTTCGCTACCTAGTACACAAATGTGTAATCTGCTTACGTCATCGGCAACATTCATTTATTTAACAAATGGGGACTCTACCAAAAGAACGTCTTCGGTTTTCGCGACCATTTAGTAAAGTCGGTTGCGATTTTGCCGGTCCATTAACTCTACGGTTATCTCGCGGAAGAAGTCCCAAATTAGTTAAATGTTACATCGCGCTGTACGTATGCTTTGTAACAAAGGGTGTGCACCTGGAACTTGTTGGTGACCTCTCAACTAACGCTTTTTTGTCAGCCCTCGATCGATTCATATCTCGAGCTAAAAGATCGCTTAATGAAATGTATGCTTGCCTTCTCAGCCAACAACATCACAACATCGTGGCCGACCATCTTTCAAGAGATAACATCTCTTGGAAATTCATACCTCCTTCTGCACCTCATTTTGGTGGGCTGTGGGAGGCAGGTGTTAAATCTGTGAAGACCCATCTGAAAAGGGTCATTGGAGACCACGTTCTCACTTACGAGGACCTGTACACATTGCTGACAAAAATTGAGGCATTGCTCAATTCACGTCCTATGTGGCCAACATCCGACAGTGAACCCACTGCTTTGACACCTTCTCATTTTATGATTGGTGAACCCTATACTGCGGTTCCTCAACCAGAAATAGAATACACTAATTCACCTAAAACTAATTGGCATCTCTTACAGATTCTTATGCAAGGCTTCTGGAAGAGGTGGTATCAAGAATACCTCACATCATTACAACAGTGACCCAAGTGCCAAGGTATTCAGCCGGACATCAAGGTAGATGACATCGTGCTTCTTAAAGAACAAAACTTGCCGCCCTCAAAGTGGATACTTGGTAGTGTCATTAAAAGCCATCCGGGCAAAGATAAGAAGATCCGTGTTGTCACTGTTAAAACCAAATTCAACGAATACGTTCGCCCTATAGTGAAGATTGTACCACTTTCTATTTCTGAAAGACCGGAGTATTTCAGGGGGGGCTGAATGTTCAATACTGAACTCATATTAAAGTCATGCATAATTTACCCTATAATATTAATAGTAATTAACTGAGTGTATGCAGTTATTATCACTCTCTCTTTTTTGTCAGCGCTTATCGCATTGAGCACAGTTGTGCACTTGTTTGCTTAATGCTTTCTTTTTCATTTTGTCATCCACGGAAGCAACATCGTATTAAAGTTGCTCTTACAATTTGGGCTTGGTTTAATTTTTTTTTTTTATTACTTCGTTGTCGCTTAACTAACGAGATTCGAAGTAGACTTTATTCAAAGTTAATCATAAACACTCAATAATGATAATACGTGTATATGTGATAATTCTTCTTTACACTCACTAAAACATTTCTATAAAAGAATGTAAAGTACTATCAAACCTATAAATATATTACCAATAACTGTGGGAGAACATCACAACAACTTACTATATCCTCCTGAGACCCCCGGTATCATCAGTGATACGTTTAGTTTAGAATTTTTTTCCATCTTTTGGAATTCGGTAGAACCTTTTAGGGAGACAGTTTGGAGATCCTGTTTTTGAGCGACGTGGCATTTCTCTGGTTGTCAAATTACGTCAATTGCAATCAGTTGAAGTTTTTTTTTTTTTTGCGTTGCCACCATGTCGACTTTGCGCAAGGGTAAACAATAATTTTATGAAGTTATTTGCTAGTGTTTTGTTTTAAATATTTTATTTAAACTGTATATTTAGCATTACTGTTCATGTTTTACTAAAAGTTTCAAGTTTAATAAGTCATTTTGAAGCTTTTGAAGCAATATCATAGATGATACTTTGGGCATTAGGCCCGTCTTTTGTTTTGTTTTACAGGTCATTTGACAGCAAAAGATATAGAGGGCTTGATTAATTTTGACTTGTCAGACTCTGAAGATGAAGGTAGTAATGATGAAGCTGATCTTCAAGCAAGCCAACAGGAAGCGGTGCCGCCCATAGAAGAAGAAGAATGGAACGAATCTGACGATGAGCCTCTATCGTCTTTAAGCGTCGAGCCTCAATCTTCTCGCAGCGATCGTATACGATGAAAACATACAGAAAACTTTGATTTTACTCCTGACAATGATCAGTTGAATGTTTCATTTGACCCTAACTCATGTGTCAATAGCCCACTTGAATACTTTTCTCAATACATCGATAGTAGTTTGAAATTATGTCTGAGTGTACAAATCTTTGTAGCGTATTGAGGACTGGCAAATCTTTGAACACGACACCTAATAAACTATGGCAGTTCTTCGGATGCTCTATGGCTATGAGCGTACTTGGGCTGCCACGATTGAGGATGTATTGGGCATTGGAAACAAAACTGCCTTACATAGCAAAAACCATCACTCGTAACCGTTTTTTTCAACTGCGGTCAAATTTAAAGGTTGTAAATGATGAAACTGTTGACCAAAGTACTCGGAATGTCGACAAGTTTTGGAAAATACGTCCTCTCGTTTCTAGAATAGAAAAAGGCTGCCGAGATAATAGAAGAGAAAAGCACGTCGCTATTGATGAGCAAATAATCCCTTTTACAGGTAAATGCAAGCAGAAACAAGTAGTAAAAGGAAAGCCGAACCCAGAAGGCATAAAAGTTTTCATAATGGCTAATCCTACAGGAATCCATCAGATTTGTACTTGTATCAGGGAAAAGGTACTACGGTTGACTCTGTTTTATATCCTACACTTGAAAAATTGGATCTTGGTGGACGATTTATATTGAAATTCGCGGACACACTGCCCATGGGTTCATACATTTTCAGATGGCATATTACAAAAGGCATGTAGAGACCGTCACGATTGCATTGTAGGGGTGATGGTAATATTTCTGTTGTCAAGTGGTTGGATAATAAACCGATTCATGTTGCTTCAACAGAAGCTGTAAAATGTTCGGAATGTAACATATTCCTTTGTTTCAATGTAAACCGAAACTGCTTTTTTAATTACCACACTTGTATATAATAAAAGTGAAGTTTTGTCGAAATTGTTTATTTAAATAAAAAAATTTTCCCTGATGAAACAGAGAGTGTGAGAGAGAGATGTTGAATATTTTTGAAGAGCCAAAGTTTGGAATATCATACATACTCACCGTATTTTAATAATTTCGAGAAAAATGATATTATTCAAACTTGTGTGCAACATCAAAATCATAATATTTTACCTTCAGAAAGTTACATTTATATTGAAGGCACTGTATCGAAAACTATATAATGGAATAGCTTTCTTATTCGACAAAATTCGTTACGAATTAAATTGTGTTCAAATTGATATTTTTCAAATTCATATCAAATATTAAAATCTATATATCCTCTATACATATAAAAATGAATTGGTGTCGGTTTGTACGCGCATAACTCGGCTGAACATCATCCGATTTGCATGGGGATTTTTTTTGTTGGACTCGTATTGAACCAGATAAACACATTATGGAGCCGAAAATTAGAAATTTTGACCGGAAAATCTGAAAATCGTGAAAACCCGAAATTGCATACTTTCGGGGGTGGATGGTGGCGATATCTGAAAATTCTATTTAAAATCGTCCAGGAGCCACAATTCAATATTTTATTTATTTATTTATTTCAACGAAATTGTGCCAAAGAGATTTCTCTCGTGGGTGGCTGTATACAATGTATTAAAATTAAAATACAACAAAGTAACAAGTAACAAAATAGAAACAAAATTAAGGCAAGAAAAACTAATATTTGCGGAAAAAAAAGTGCTGGTTTTAGCACGGAAGAAAGTTAGGTTGACAAACTAAGAGATATGAGATTTAGCAAAACATAATACGAAAACATCAAAATGAAAGTACAATCGAATTAATTTATGAAACAAGTACATTGCGTTAACAAAAAAAAATACAATTAATAGCTCTGCAGGAATTTATTCACTAGGTGACTTTTGAATTTTTTGGCAATAAAGATCATAAGTTACTTCAGATTTATTTCCTTGGAAATTCGAATGATGAACTCAATCAGCGTTGTGCGATTTTTAACTCACGTTTGACAGCTGATTGATTCGAAGCGTTTTTTTTACTTTTAAATCGACGGAAATATTTTGTTCTGTGATTAACGAAGTGGATAAGGGTATTTACTCAGGGACCAGGTGAAATTCAAGGGATTGGTGTTGAATTTTCGTGTGCAATGCAATTGATTGACGGTTGTGACATTTTTCATTCAAGACTTTTCTGTGTTAGTATAATAATGCCGTCGATAAGATGATCGAACATTGGAGCTCGCAATAAAAATACGAGACGGTTAGCTAGTCTACGTGCGAATGAAACGGATGATCAGCGCGCACATCACAATGAACAAGCCCGTTTACAAATGGCTAACATGCGTGGCGCGTTTTCGCAAGAAGAAAGAGCCTATCGTAAGGAAGCAGATCGTGTAGCAAGAGCCACCCGTCGTGTGAAAGATGGTCAAGATCAACCTAACCTCAATCGACGGGAAGAGCGAAGTGCACGTGCTCTAAATTTCTATTTAAATCGAGCTGCATTTCGCTATGATTCCACAATCGCATGGATCTTAAGTGCTTTAATATTGGACTATTGAATGTCGACTGACAGCACTGCAATGCATTGAAGTTCTCAACGGAAACGCCTGGGTTGTGTTGTGCAGAAGGAAAAGTCAAATTACCCGTTTTGGTGCCGCCACCACAGAAATTGAGGTTGCTTCTGTATGAAGACACACCTCAATCCATTTTCTCGCAGACACCCAACAATACAACGGCTGCTTTCAAATGATGTCATTTGGAGCCACTGTTATCCAATAACGCGGTTACAATCCCACCTTTAAGGTAGTGTCGTCAGACGAACTTTCCCTAATATCAAATGTGGATAAATTGTCTCATTTACCTTCCACTATTCAGATCCAAGGACAAATCCACCATCGTGCAGGAGCTTGGTTGCCACAATTCAATAAAGATCATAAGTTTCTTCAGATTTATTTCCTTGGAAATTCAAATAATGAACTCAATCAGCGTTGTGCGATTTTTCGTGCTCTGAAACATGAGATCATCGAACAACTGCAACAACTCCTACACGTATGCAATGCGTTGGTTAAAGTGTTCAAAACTGCATTAGAAGCGATGTCTTCTGATCATTACAGAATCATTATCAGCGCAAACAAAAGATCAGGTGCTGATTGTTGGCGAAAATGAAGAATCACGATGCATAGTCCACAAGCGACTTGATAACGGACAGTTTCAACGCGTCATGGAGACCCACCGGTCATACGACGCATTACAATATCTGCTAATATTTTGGGAAATTGACGATGGCTACCATTTTCAAATTAGTTAGGTTAGTTGCTGAGTCTTCTGAAATATTTTTATCACCAACTAACAATAAGATTATCTTTCAGGCCATGAAACAAATAAGAAGGTGAGTAGCACGAACTTCTACGCATATCGCTTGATGATCCACCAGGATATCGACAATCATCTGTTAAGATATTGCCGATTATTTCAACAGAACGCCTCAATTTCATCCGATTCAATCAAACTAAATTGCGTTCGGAAAAGTACATCCACTTGAGAGATTCCATCAATTTGGATGGAGATTCAGCAGCAGCAAACATCGGCCGGTTGACAATTCTACCAGCGACATATGTATGTTGGAAATCCGAGGCATATGCACGAATATGCGCAGGACGCAATGACATAGTGCAGCATTACGGACTCCCCGACTTATTCATCACGTTCACTTGCAATCCGAAATGGATAGAAATTACGCAGCTCTTACTTCTCGGGCAAACTTCGACTGACCGCCACGACATTGCCACACGAGCTTTCAAACAAAAACTCAAAATGAGCATTAATCATTAAGCACAATGTTTTTGGACAACCGCGTTGCTGGATTTACTCGGTCGAATGGCAGAACCGAGGATTGCCGCATGCCCACATTCTGCTTTGGTTGATTGAGAAAATTCAACCGGACCAAGTAGATTCAATCATTAGCGCCGAAATACCCGATCAAGAAGCCGACCCGGAATAATATGAAGTTGTAACTACGCAGATGTTTATTCATGGGCCCTGCGGAAATCACAATCCAGATTTGCCATGCATGGCCGGAACTAAATGTTCTAAGCGATATCCATATTCACTTCTAGCAGAGACAATCACTGGCAACGACGGATACCCATTGTATCGGCGGCGATCACCAGGTGACAATGGCAGAACTGTCGCAATGAAAGTGAAAGGGAAAGATGGCTTATTGGACAACACTTGGATTGTTTCATATTGTCCTCTTCTCTCCAAAGTATTCAAAACACACACCAATGTTGGATACTGCAGTTCGGTGAAGTCCATCAAATAGGTTTGCAAGTACGTCAACAAAGGAAGCGACATGGCGGTTTTTGGCATTGAGCGTCCAGATAAGAATGACGAAGTGTCTTATGTAACAAATGATGACGAAGCAACAAACCATCCTATTGAATTTTTGAATTCGTTGGATGTGCTTCGTCTACCACCGCACAATTTGCAACTCAATGTCGGCTCTGTCATCATAACCCTGTTGCTCGACTTCCGAAAGGGACATTTATAATTTAATCAGTTTAAGGCGGAACGAAGTTCACCGGGTCCGCTAGTCTTTAAATAAAAATGAAAGTGATATGCTGCTCAATGTATCTTGCTCACCAAGTTCTTCAATCAATGTTAATAGTTTCTTCTTTAATTTTTGCATACCGTCAAACAGTAATACTTTGACCGATTTTAAATTTTAAACCCTTACTCCTCCAAAATTGACAGTATATACGAAAACTTCACCACACATCCGCGGGCGTTGCCATACCAACAAGATTTCAGTATCTTCGAATGTTTAAGACTGCTGCACGTTAATTTATTAACGAAAAAGGTTCCGGTCAAAGTCTTACTCCGAACATTTTAACTTTGACCGAAACTTTTTTAAGTAGAAATATTCAAATATTTTTTATAATTTTAATAAAAAAATAAACAACAACTGTCTTTTCTTGGGCTTTTAATAGCTTCAAAAACTTCAGAATAGAAAAAGAAAAAGCAAAACTAAATACAAAATAATATTTCTTTACTAACACAAAAGTTTACATAAATTTGTTTGTACCTACCGAAAATTAGGTACTAAATAAGCCTTTCTGTAAAAATTTAGATAAAAAAATATATTTAGTACTTTTTAAAGTAAATAAATTGAAGATCTTGCCTTATTCCACTTTGATGGTTAGAACTATTCTCACTAAGTCTTCTAGTGATGAAGAAGAGCTAAGCGGCTCTGCTAAGAGTGATTCGATTCCCACTTCCACTTCGTTCCCAACCTGTGGCAAGGTATCAAAAAATGGTGACTCCAACCGTTCATTAGAAACTGAAGCTTCTGCCAAATTCTGCATTGGACCTCCTTGTAGCTCTTCTATACTTATTCCTTTACCAGGTATCACTTTAATTTTGCTTCTTTTCTTCCTTGCAGGCGAATCACCTTTACCATGACGCATTTCTTTCAACATATTGATGACACTTTAAGAAACATTTTTTGAAGCCTCCTCCACGCTTGTTTCATTCGGCATTCTGCTCAAAACCTCAACATCGAGCGGAACAATCCCACATTTTTTAAAGCCAGCTATCAAATTTAAAGATATATTGTCTCCGTCAACTGACTTTTCAACAAACTCTTTGAGCAACTTGGGAAATTTGTCTTTAGCCAAAGTTTGCGATGTTTTGACTTTGCTTTCTTTCCAGCTTTTAAGAATTCCGCTCCAGGTAAGTTCCATCGGAACTCATAATAGTGTTGAATATAGAGGGATTTAGTTATATATGGGTCAGAAAACTCCTTTGACCAGCGTTTCACAAAGCCAGGTGCTGAGTTGGCTCTGTTAATGACACTGTCGATGTGTGAAAGAAAGTTAAATTCACTATCACAGATGACACCTAAATCGCGTGCTGATGTGACTAAGGGTCACGAATAAAGTAGACCCTAGGACATTTTTTTCTTTTTTTTCGCTGGGAGGTGGTAATCTTCTAAAGACGAAACTGAGCGTACTCAGTAACAGTGTGGAATTTTTACCCACTAACCCCTTCTCCCTTCTACCCTTATCCCTACGGTACCGCCTTCTTGGTATTTCATCGTAGGGAGGACGCCTGTCTTTGTGTCTGCGTAAGAAGTCCTCTTGCTTCTTGCGTTCTTCCGCCAATATATCAATTGGGAACATTCCTACGATAACGCAGGCTGCGTGGTCCGAGGTTGTGCGAAAAGCGCTACTCACTCTTAGTGCACATAGTCGGTTTATTGCTATAATTCTTCTTTTGTATGAAGTCACTATCATAGCTCCGGCCCAAACTGGTGATCCGTATAGGACTACGGATGTGACTACTTTAGCTAAGAGTAGCCTTCGGCTGTATCTTGGCCCTCCTATAGTCGGCATAATCCGCGCAATGGCGGTACCCACACGCTAGGATTTATTGCTTACGTACTCCAGATGGTTCTTAAAAGTAAGTCTTGAGTCAATCCTAATGCCAAGATTCTTGATAGCTGGTTTCGAAACTATCTCATATCCACCTACTGTGAGCGTGATAGTTTCCAGTTGCTTTCTACTGGTAATAAGTACCGCCTCGGTTTTGTGTTCTGCTAACATGAGGCCGACTGATGTTAACCACCGTTGGACAATTGATATGGTTTCGTTGCTAATTTGAACAACTTCTTCCAGTCGTTTTGCAGTTACAACTATACCGGAAAAAAATACTGTGAATCATGAGCAACGACAAAAGCAAAAACAAACAAGCCACAAACAGTTATCTGGACAGCCACCCTTGGAGTTCACTGAAACTTAATACCAGCTGAGTTTCAAACCAACTCCACCAATCTGTCTTTCTCTCTGTCTCTTCCCCTTTCTTCAAAACGCCCGTGTCCTAAAAATTAGTATAAGGGTATTCATAACCCCTTTCACGCGTGCAAATTAAAAAAAAAAAAAGAATATAGCGATGTCGTCCGCAAATCTCACGATTTTTGCTTCGGTATTTCAAGACGAAGGACTCCATCGTACATCAGGTTTCATAATGTTGGTCCCAAGACCGAGCCCTGAGGGACTCCTCCAGTGACTGCGTATTCTTTCACACCACCCTCTGTTTCATAGAGCAGCACTCTTTGCTGGAAATACTTCTTTAAATATCCCTAGTTGGTATGCGCATACTTCGAAGTGCTTGAAAGATTTGTTGAACGCGTTCTTAACGTCCAGTGTTATGACGCAACAGTACTCTTTTGCGCCTCTTCTCCATCGTCTTCCTTCTATGGCCCTTTTCGCTGTGTCAACCACTAACTGCTGATAGTCCACCTCCTTCTTCAATAGCAGCTTCCAACCTGTTACCGATGATACGCTCCAACACTTTCCCTGCCATGTGCAACATACAGAGCGGGCTGTAGGCTGATGGATCTCCTGCGGGTTTACCTCCCTTGGGCAGTAGCACGAGCCTCTACTTCTTCCAATGATCAGGAAAACTCCCTCATTCAGACAGGCGTTGTAAACGTCCACAAACTAGTCCATTCTTGTTTTAATCGCCGCTTTCAAAGCTACATTTGGGATCCCATCCGGTCCAGGGGATTTTTTATTCCCAAACCTGTTGCAAGCCTCTAGAATTTCTTCTGCAGTTATCCTAGGAATTTGTCGAGCTGGTGTAGGTGACTCGTCCTCCAGTGGAATCTCCGGTTGCCTTGGAAACAGACCTTCGACTATATGCTCCAATACATCTGGACATGTGGGGGATGGGGCTCGAAAAACTTTCAACTTTTTCATCACCACTTGGTATGCTCTCCCCCAGAGGTCTTCATTTGCTCCATTGCATAACTCGGCGAAGCTCTGACATCTGCTGGTAGTTATTGCCGTTTTCAGCTCCTTTCGCGCTACCTTATACCGGTGGTGAAGCTCGGTGAAATCGTCTCTTCCTCTCCCGCGCTGGCACTGTCTTCTTGCGCGGTGACATTTAGCGCGTAGCAGTGCGATATCTTCATTCCACCAATAAACTGGTGAGTAGCGTGTATTCGTCCTTCTCTTACCATAGATGCATCGCACGCCGATGTAATGTGGGTAATCAGCTGCACACACTTCTCGTTGGCCGAACCATTCAACGTAGCATCTGCGATCATAAGGGCAAAAGCCTCTTCGTCGAATGTGTTTGTTTTCCGCCCTAATGTATTGACTATTCTCCTTGAAGTAATTTGGCGCCGCCTTTCTTCGTTCGTCGTTTCACACAGTATAGCTTGGTGGTCGCTGTGAGTATAGTGGGGGCTAAACTTCCATGTTGTTTTTTGAGCAAGGAAGTTGCTTACAAAAGTAAGATCAATTATCGAGCCCGTCCCATTTCTGCTAAAAGTGTGTTCATTACCGATGTTTAAGAGAACTACGTCAAGGATTATTAAGGCCTCCACAAGTTTGATTCCCCTCCTGTTTTTCCTTCGGCAGCCCCATTCTGTGGCCTATACGTTAAAGTCTCCGGCTATGAAAACCGGACTTCGACCCCTAGCATCCCTTGTCAACCTGTCTAGGAACCTATCATATTCCTCGATCGTAAGACTCGGTGAAGCATAACAGCTGTATATATGATAGCCATCGATTTTGACCCTAACGAAGAATGTGAACCCAGACCCTAGGAGGTGGTGGCAGACGTTTCCGGGAGTAGGTAAAGGAATGACATTTATCGACATTAAGCTCTAAGAAATTTTTGTTACACCAGATGGAGAAACTATTCAGGTCATCCTGTAGAAGTTCCCGCCTTCTACGGGATGACCTGAATCACCTCAGCGGGAGATGAAATACTTCTAAAGATTTTCATATCATCAACGTAGATCAGAAGTTTGGAGTTCTGAATGATATGTTTGGAATCGTTTATCGTAAGGATAAAGATCAGAGGTCCAAGATGGCTACGTTGAGGAACCCCCGAAGTTGCTGTAACAGGGTCCGATATTGAAGATCTAAAATGGACTTTTTATTGGCGATCCACCTAATATGATTTGATCCATGATATGAACCACGGTTGGAAACCAAGGACTTCTAGTTCAAAGAGAATGAGTTGGTGAAAAGTTTTGTCAAAGGACTTACTAAAATCAGTGGCTACCTTTAACCTACCTTTAAGAAATCGGTGTTGCTTTGTGGAGAAGATTGGCTCACAGTGAAATAACATAGCATCATACACAATGCCCTCGAAGGGTTTAGGTATACATGAGAGCTTAGCAATATTCCGATAATTAGAAATTTCACTTCTGCAACCTTTTTTGTGGATAGGTGTAATATAAGCATCCTTCCATACGAGTAATTGAGGAAAAATGCTTTGGGAGATTGAGAGTTGAGAGAAGGGCAGTGAGAGGTTGTGTCAAATGATTCACACATTCTTTTAATACTATGGCGGGGATACCGTCAGGACCAGGAGAGTAGTCGTCTTTAAGTTGATTAATCTTATTAACAACCGTTTACGGTGTTATACTCGTATCCACGGAAACGAGGGAGGTTTGAGCAGAGTTGCTCAAAAAACGGAAATAATCAAGGTCAGGTTCGAGGATGTGGTCAGCGAATGACAGGCTGAAGAAGTGAGTGAAAAAGTTGGCAATTATTTTAGGGTCTGCTGAAGAATCCGAAAAGGTGAAAGCTGAAGCGCTTGGGGCAGAAATCAGGTTGGATTCCATACGGTCGAGGTATTCGAGATAAAGCCTTTCGCAGAGCTCAGAGAAATGGGTGTATGCGAGAAATAACTCAAAAAGTCGGAGTCAGCTTTGGATTTAAGATAAGATTGCCACACTTTGTTTCTTTTGTTGCGAAGTGAGCGTAACTCCTTGTTATATCAAGGTGGAGAAGACGTGCAATTTTGATTAGAAAGGTATGGTACCGATTGGACAAAACTGGCCAAGATATCAGAGTAGAATATCGCGAGGTTATTGTCGATGGGTAAGAGTCTAGAGACGGGACTTATGTTAAGGAGTAAGCTATTGAGTTTGTGGAAATCTGCTTTACGGAAATTAAAGCAATAAGAGTATTCCGAAACTTTGTTTGAGTTAGCGTTGTAGGAAGAGGTTAGAAACAGAGAGGGATGAAAGCGGTCCAAAGTCGAAAGAAGATGATTGCTCTCAGAGACTGCGGAATTATAGGCGTCGGAAGAGAAAATGAGGTCAAGTTGCCTATTCAAATTACTTCGAATGCCACTTACTTGGAAAAGTCCAGAGTCAGAGAGACAATCGGTTAGTAAGATTTCCTTATCAGATGTGGAACCAGAGATATAATGGAACTCGTCTTCAGTTTGAGACCATTGAAGATGGGGAAGATTAAAGTCCCCCAAAATAATGGCGTCATCGCATGTGTCCACGGAATCAATCAAAGAGTCAACGGCATCAACGGCAAGCTGGTATGACCCAATTTGTTGTGGGTCGTGGCGATTATGTATTACCAACAGAGCGCCATGGCCGGATAAAGCGCCATCTGTTACAAGTCCATCAGTGCAGAAAGTGTTGAAAACAGCAGAGAAAAGTTCGCTGTTGTTGAAATTGGGAGTTCCATTTTTTTTGGTCAAAGCAAAAATGTCATAAGGGAGTTTTTGGAAGTTCTGAAATACGTCGCGGGTTTTGGTGTGCAATCCTCTGATATTTTAATAGTAAAAGCATTTTTTTTTATAATTTGCACGTGTTAAAGGGGATATGAATACCCTTATACTAATTTTTAGAACATGTGCGTTTTTGTGGAAAGAGAAAGAGACAGAGAGAAAGAAAGATTGGTGTAGTGGGTTTGAAACTTAAGTGGTATTAAGTTTGTGTAAACTCCAAGGGTGGCTGTCAAGATAACTGAGGAGTATTTTGTTCGATTTCGCTATTATTGTCGTTGCTTATGATTCACAGTATTTTTTCCATCCTCCTGATGTCATCATCACGATCAAATTGCATTTTAACCATATGACCACCCTACTGCCAGTGTTATGCCTTCACAGTAGAGTTGACTTAGCTTTCGCAATTGATCGACTTTTTTATTTATTTCATGCGAAATAAACAGATGATTCTTGACATCAGGATTCGAACCGTGAATCAACAACGTGACAAGCGATGATGTTACCACTACACCACGGGCACCCTTAAATAGGAGCATAGGTATTTAGGAGCAATTTTTGGGTTGTATGGGTGAGACAAGACTAAGTCGGAGCAATGATTAGGGACGATAATATTTGTTTAAGTCGGCATGGGTTCTTTGAAGGTGGGGAGTTCTTTTTGAGCTGAGGTAGAAGGCAAATGATTACAGGTCTTCAGAAACCCTTTGAGGTGAAATATTAAAAGGGTCATGGTAGTTATTGAAAATTCGCAGTAACGTATGTAGGTCAGTCAGTAGGATAGTCGGTCACCTTCTTGGTTAATGGCTCCCATGACGTTAGTTGCATTAAGCAAGGAAGAGTCGGACATTATTTTAGATTCTGTGGTCCCTTAATCGAGATAAGATTTAGCGACTATCGGTTCCGCCAGCAGAATTCATGATAAGTTTTACAACGTGATGGAGGAGGGGGTCGAGAAAGGGGGGAGAAGGATTGGCCACAGGGTTAGGGTTGAAGGTATTATTAACGCGAAGAGAGGCAGAAGAGTTTGAATCCGAGAGGTCAAAGGACACGTGGTTGAGGTTAGATTTGTTTTCTGAGCGAGTGGGAGCAGATATTTCGGATGGAGATGGCAGGAGAGAGGCAGAAGAGTTTACACGAGAGGTATAAGGACACGCGGTTGATATTAGAATTGTTAACAGAGTGAGTGGCAGCAGATGTTTCGGATAGAAATGAGGCTGGAGGGTTAAGAATATGCGATCGCGTGAAGTTAGATTATTTGGGTGCGCCATTAAGATAAGGAAGTAATCCCACTTTCAATTGCCAATTAGAGTGTGGCCCGCGAGGATTATTGCCGGTAAAAAGAGAGTAAAGCAGAGAGGACAGATTAAGCTTAGAATTAACGGGAGGTTTATTAGAGCTAGGGCTTAGAGTTAAGTTTAGAGTTTTGAGAGTAAGGCTTAGAGTTAGGCTTAGATTTACAGTTAGGAATCTGCTTTTTATTATCCTTCTTAATCCATTTGGCCATGGTCATCTTGCCCCAACTGATGGTATCGTAAAGGGAGTTCCAGAACAACCAACTGTAGGAATGTTCAACTTGAAGCAACTAGACTTTCTGGAATTGGATGAGGACATCTTATCGGCAATTGGCTATGGTGACTACAAACTTCTGGTAATAAAAACGTCCGTGTCGGCATGTTGAGGAGCGCCTTTGATGGTAAATGTAGTGTACTCAGCGTTTTCCGTTTTGTTGCCCTTACTTAGTTTTTCTGGTCTCTCATTCCATTCAGGGAGAATTCATGAAGTTCCGAATCGATTAATATGGGTAAGTGAGGTAGTGGGAGGATTAGCAGTCGAAGATACAGGCGCCCGAGACGGGGGCGAAAGAGCTCTTGGAGACAGATTGTTTGCAGTTTCGCGAATTCCATCAAATATTGATGTGTTGTACAGGCAGCTTGATTGTGGTTGGATTTGATCCAGAATGTCATCGGTTATACTGGAAGCTGTCCTAATATCGTCGAGGATTTCGCATATTGTAAGCCGAGTTACTGTGAGTTCATTAATGACCTCATTAATTTTGTGTACCATGTCAACAGGTTGATGGAGAGAAGGTGTGGCTAATTTTGCGGGGTGCGGGAAATGAACTGCCAGGTCAGACCGAAGAGAGTTGATATCATCATTAATTTTGTTATAGTGGTAGAGTTTCATGGTAGATTTAATTTGTCGTTTGAGTTCCTCGAGTTCACAGTTTGTAGAATCGTACTGGGTTAATTTCGGTTAAGGCTGCTAGTTGTTTTTCAATATCATTAAATTTGGGTTTGCACATATCACTGCAGCACTCATCGGTGTTGCTCAAATCCTCTACACTTTTTATAATGTCATCACATTTTAGTAATTCTTTGAAGACCTTTTTGCTGAAGTGCTTAAAGTCAATGGCCATTGCTTTAGTCGAATCACTGAGACACCTAATTGCAAACATGACGTGCGAGAGAGAGATTTCTATGCACTCGTCGTAGTAGAAATGATTCAAATAATCTTTGATATAAATAATAGATCTTTTGCTGAGGTGAAATGACTTGCAACAGACGCCTTTGCAGGTCACCCAGTCGGCATTGGTATCTTCGATTGTGCAATGAACATTACCTCAATTTTCCATTTTTAATAGGCAACGAAAAAATAAACAAAAGTGAAAAGAAAAATTAGGTCAACTTGCAACGACTGACGAGTGAGAATCGAGTAAGTGGTATTGGTATTTTTATTATTATTATTATTATTATTATTTTTTTTTATGTTTTAATAGCGGGTCAGCGAAAAGTGGAAATTGGGAATTAAATTCACTCGCGAAATAGGAGAAAAAAAAAACACGTCTGAACAGTTGGGCGGTTACGTTTGAACGTGACTGCAAGCGAATAATTCCGACCGATCGACATGATTTAATTCTAACGGTGCCGTGAAATAACGCCAAGCGAAATAAGGCCAAACCTGAAAATTTGGCCTTATTTCACTTTGAAATAGTTGCAGGGGGCAGCATGCCCCCCATAGATATTCAACTGTTATATATATATATATTATATCCACAATGCATAGACTGTAGAATTTGGGCTTGTTTCAATTCTTTAAAGTGAAATAAGGCCAAATGAGGTAAAAGCGAAATATGGCCAGATTGGCTTTATTTCACTTTACCGAAGTTAAATAGAGCCAAATGTCGAATTACGGCTTTATTTCACTATTGCAAAGTGAAATAAAGCCAAATTCCCAGATTTGGCCTTATTTCGCTTGGCGTTATTTCACGGCACCAATTCTAACATGCTCACGCACTGATGAAAATTGACTAATAGCTGAAGAGGATGAAAAAGCAAAGATAAACTTGCTTAAGGTACAGTGGGTTATCGGTATACACAGACACAGGTATACTCAGACGGCTCCATATCAGGGGAATCAGAGGCTGGTATCTTTAGTGCTAACCCACCGATTGAACTTGCTATTTACCTAGAACCATTTGTAACGGTTTTCCAAGCAGAAGTCTTTGCAATTATGAAGGCAACTGAAATACCCACAGAAGACACCATCGAAGACAGGCAAATCGACATCTGCTCGGACAGAAAGCAGCAATTAGTGCTATCACAAACCCCATGTCGAAATCACGAATAGTAAGGGAGTGCAAAACTAAATTGAACTTACTTGCCAGACTCAATAGGGTCCGTCTTACCGGGAATGAAAAAACAGACAAACTAGCAAGGAAAGGAGTATCAGAACTGAATCCTGATAAGACAATAGGGGTCACTCTGACAACTATTAAAACAATAATCACCGAGAAGATACGACAGGAGTTCAATAACTACTGGACGAATCTAGACACGTGTAAAGTGGCTAGATCTATAATAACAGAACCGAATAACAACACAGCAGAAAGAGTTTTAAACTTAAGCAGAACACAATTGAGATTGGTGGTGAGATTTTTAACAGGGCACATCAATTTCAACAAATATTCATTCAGACTCGGGATAGCTGATACAACAATCTGTGCTAACTGTGAGGAGGAGGAGTAGGAAGATATAGAACACTTCCTCTGCCACTGGCCTGCTTCAGAGAGGTTAAGACTGAAAATTCTGGGATCCCCAAGGATACCGGATATTACACACCTCAGCAAGAAAGAAATCGGGGACATATTGCAGTTCGCCAGACGAACAGTGCGATTCCCCGATCACTATATGACATAGTTTCCCGTTGATACACCCCATGGTCCCAATACCTAAATCCCCTCTCAACGCATAATTCCCAAAGCACAGCACTATTTCTTCCAGTTCGATAGACAAGGGGATCCCAACGGGCCCAATGGAGGCCTAAGTAAAGAGCATAAGCTCACATTCTTAAACCAACCAACCAACCAAGGTACAATAGAAAATTCCTCATATTACATTGGTCGATTCTTCCAAATTAAAACTGTGCAAACCTATACAAATAAAAGATTGCATTACCTAGCACCATGTCGTCATATTTGGGACGTAAAGACAACCTCTCAAATGGAGAATCCACGATACATCACCCTTGCTCTGCAAACAAATAAACGAAATTTACTTAAAGGAAATCCAAGTAGTTTTGAATATTGCGATGTTACTAATATGAAAGCCTATTTAAATTTTGATGCTTATCCATGTGAAGATTTAAATTTAGCATTTGATTCAAATAATTACGGTTTACTTTAAAATATGTACTGTGATTTTCAAAAAACCTATTATAATCGACTAATTGCTGAACCGTTATTATCAAGAGATGCATGTAAATCCAAACCGAAAATCATAGTGAAATAATCAAAAACGAGCCAGTTGATATTCGCATTTAAATCAAAACAGCAAAAATAATCCCTTCTAATACATCAGCATACTCTTTAATGTTCACGATCATGCGTATTGTAAACTGTTATCTCTAGAGTCAAATAGTTTCTCGAGAAATATAATAGTTAGTTGAATGTCAGGTTTTATTCAGTAGACATACGAACGGACAAGATAAAATGCATTTTATTCTCGATGTTCAAGGCTTTAAGGGAGAAAATCACAAGTTTATCGCAAAAGAAGTATCTGTTCTGCACAATTATCACCATCATCATTTCATCATAAAACTTTCATTCAACTTTAATCAACTATCACCATCGCTAAGGAAACAAGCTCAATGGCTTTATCAGAATCATCATGGTTTATTCTGTAATGGAGGGTGCACAGAATTTAGAGAAGTTAGAAAATATTTTTGAGAAAAAAAAATCTAAAATACTACTGTTTACGTTAAGGGAACTGAAAAAATTCAATGGCTGAAAGAATTACTTCAGAAAAAAATTTCGAAGTAATCAATATTGAAGAAATTGGTTGTCCTAGTCTAAGAGAATTGAAAAGTCTCTATTATAATGAAATAAAATTTCTCTCTCACAACAAATGCTGTGCATTGCAAAATTGTTACCTGTTAAATAAATTCTTATTTGGAACTGAGCGGAAATAAAACAATTTTTCTTTTAAATATCAATTTGATTTTTTATTATTTTTATTCAAATTGTACTCCTCTTAACACTTCGTCACAAAGTAACATATGATTATCAACTAATTGCCTAAAGAAATCAAAAATGTTTTTATTAAAATCTATACAATAATCAATAAATGAATTATAATTTTTATTTACTATAATATGATGAAAATAAACAATTGTTTTTCTTTTTTTCTTGTCTTTTAACCATTCGAAATAGATAAAATCTCCTTTTTTACTTAAATCATAGTTTAAGACTTCTTTGAGCTTCACTTCGGGTTCAGATGAATCATCTAATGTCCCGATTACTTTAACAGGAACAATACGTTTTTTCCTGTAGATGGTGGTGCAGTTCACTGTATATTGTGAAGACTCCGCTTCATTTACAAATTAATCATACAATTTATGGCCTAATGTGTTCAGTAAGGTGCAACATTTTTGTTTTGTGGATGTCGATGACTCATTTTGCGAAATACTTAAAGCAAAGCTGCACTCAGTTCCTAAGTTTGTCCACTGCTGTACACATTTTCCTCCGTAATGCTATACTCCGTGTAGCATGTGAGAAAGCACTATTCGCAGTAACTTTTCTTGATGCATTGCCATGATTTTTACCACATAATCCAGATGAAACTTGAGGGTCTCAAAGAATAAGGAAGGTCTCAATCTCACTGTGGAGCATATAGTTAGATGAGGTACTCGGGTAACTTAAAACTCCCCTGATAAAAAAACGGAGAAACTTTCCAATGGTTTCATAAGAGCGAAAGCCGCGTACTTGGGCAGTTGCACAGAATACTTTTTGTTTCGTTGCATGCGTTATACTTTTATTTCAATGCAACTTCTCCATACTACACAAATCGCCGTTTAGCTTCTGTTAATTTTATTTGAAGGTGCTTGGTCCTCTTTCTTTAAAAGTTATCATCATCTACGCTAGATTAACGGACAAGTTCGAAGTTCTGTAGCAGTTTTCGATCCGGTTAATCATTAATTGCATGGAATCAATTTTATCTGCGAGGAAAACAATGTCATCAACAAATAATAGTGCTGGGATATTTCTCCAGCTCAATGCAATTCCTCCTTTTACATGCTCTGTTACACCGTTTATGTTCAAAATAAACAAAAGTGAACTTAAAACACATTCTTGCTTCACACCCATTGACGTACCGAACTCCTCCCATCCGTATGAAATAGTATGATACAATATGTTGCCTAGACAATAGGCGAATGTATCTATATATAAGGGTAAGTTTTAAAAACAAACAATAAAAACTATTGATGGGGAAAATTTAATTAAAATTATTCTATAATTAAAAGAAAAAATGAAGACAATTCAAGATAAATTCAATTATATAATTGGAGTAAAAAACAAATCAATAGTACAATGGTTAAAAGAGAGAAGCCATTTTTAATATTATTCAAAAATACTGTTTTCACCCTCTCACATCTAAGGTTTTCGGGCAGTAAATTAAACAAACGAGAGGCAATAACAGAACAAAACCGTAAAAAATGTGTTTTGTAGATTGCTGGTACCGTTACAAAATCTCTGGTGTTGACTCTTAAATCGAAATTTTCATGAACTCTAACGGCGTAGTACCCTCAAAAAACATTTTTAAAACTTTATAGATATATAATATAAATCTACGATAGACTTTACACATAATTCTGATAGCGTGTTTTTGTTTCTTAAATAAACCCACTAGAATAACGAAATACGTACCACCGCAACTACAGGCGTCACTGCAACTTACATTACTTTTAAAGGTAATAGGATCATGGAGGCTTAAGGGAAATCTCAAGTAACTCGGTGAATGGTAATATAAAGGAAAGTCATTTCATATTGAACGTTTGATATTAAAAAGCATAAATTTAGTTTTATTACTTATTACCAAACTACGCTGATTGAACAATCTTCTTAATATATTTAAATCATTATTGACATCCAAAAAAAGATTAAGATAACTCAAATGAGAATAGGAAATAGCAGTATCGTCAGCAAATGCTGTAATTTTGCCTTTACAGGGTTGGATAAGTAGCAGGATAGGACCCAATACAGAACCTTGCAAAAGACCTATATTAACCAAATGCTGAGAACTGAAACAGTTTTTGATTTTTCCTATTTGCTTACAATTTTTTAGATATGAAGCAAACCAGTCATAAATAAAACCTCTGAAACCAGCATTATAGAGTTTATTTAACAACAAAGTATGATTCACCATATCAAAAGCTTTAGTGATGTCTATGAAAAGAGTTGCGGGAATTTGGGATACATTCAAACTATTATAAATTTCACTAGTTAATTTTAATAAGGCATTTTCCGTAGATCTTCCGTTCCTAAATCCAAATTGAGAAACACTAAGAAAATTTGTTAGGAGACACAAAATTCTAGATTTCATACCTCTTACGAAAACTTTAGAGAAAAACGATAGAAGGGAAATAGGACGATAATTATTTAATGCCGTAGTTTCACCCTTTTTATGGAGTGTCATTACTACTGCTGTTTTTAGTGAATCTGGAAAAATTCTAAATTGAACGCAGAAATTAAATTTGATAAGAAATGTTTTCTAAGACCAAACTGGAGATCTTATCAAAAGAAGAAGAATGTTTTAACTGATACTATGATTTTTTGTGTTTCAAGTGCAGTAAACTGCTCAAAGAAGAAACTTTCAGATTGAAAATTCATTTGTTTTAAACTATAATCATATAGATTATCGTCTTTAGAACAGTCCTGCACAAAATTCAAATTAGAAATAAAAATCATTAAATAAATTAGCAACTTCTAGAGGTTCAGATGCGGGAGTATTATTTATAATATCAGAATGTGTACTAGTCTTGTTTAAAATTTATTTTTTTTTTTGGTTGCGCCTGGAAGTGCAGGAATCTTCAAAAGATACCTATGGCCCTTACCATTGGTTATGCCCGATTCATATATCTGACCTGATGATTCATAAGTGTCGGCCAGTATATGCCTACGGGCTAAACCTCACCCCCCAGAGAGGCACTATGAGAACCGGCCGGTCGTGCTCATAGTAGTAGGAAATTCGTTCCTCTCATATTTTCGTTTTGTGGTGACTACGACTCCAAAGTTGTATACCGTATGTCCAAGATGGTTTTAGCACTTTCTTATACAGAAGCAGTTTGTTGTATATGCGTAACTTCGAGTATCTCCCGAGTAGATTTCTCTAAGTCTGATTTCGAGCTCGTCGCGCTTCTTTTTAACATGTGGCTTCCACTTAAGTTTTGCGTCTAGTGTCATTCCTAGATATTTTGCCTCGTTTGCGTATGGTATTTGTACCGAGTTAATGGAAATAGGTAAGTTGTTTATCTTTTTGTACGTAAAATTGACATGCGTTGACTTGGTCACGTTAAGGGCAATTCTCCAGGTCTTTGTCCACGCGCATACTTTGTTTAAAGCTCGTTGGAGTTTTCCAGTTGATAATTCGACTGACTCATCTGTTGCGAGGATAGTCGTGTCGTCTGCGAACGTTGCTACGACAGTCCCTTCATCTTGTGGTATATCTCTTGTGTAGAGCAGGAACAGGATTGGGCCGAGAACGCTTCCTTGTGGAACACCTGCATGGATTTCTTTGAATTCCGAATATTCTGCCCCATGTTTAATACGAAAGGGTCTGTTATTAAGGTAAGATTCCAATATTCTGTAGAATTTATCTGGTAAGATTACCCTTAGCTTATATCTCAGGCCTTCATGCCATACCTATTATTATTATTATTTTCTTTATTTCATTTCGAAAACTTATAGCTAACAATATTTTTTTTTTAAATGCATAAGTTACTAAGAGATACTATAAGATTTAAAAAAAAATGGTTAGGAACATCCGATTGCCCGCAGGACAAGAGTTGGATGCACCATTTATTAAATTAGAAACAAAAATGATTTACTATTGATGGGGATCAATTATTAATGCATAACTAATTGAAATGTAAGTGCAAGCAAAAAATTAAAGAATTACAATGATAATCAATTATTAATAATTAATTACAAACCAATTAAATCAAACAATGACATTTAACAACATATTTATTTCATCATGGTTACACGAAAAGAGAAAAAGTTTTACCTTACTTAAGAAAACTGTTTTGACTCTTTCGCATCTTAGACTTTCTGGAAGGCTATTAAATAAACGAGGTGCAGTAACATTATAAGAGTGAGAAAAGTGCGATTTATTTATGCTAGGTACAGTTATTAGATTCCTATTGTTGATCCGTAAATTATAAGATCCATATAATCTTGCAGTTGTGTATCCCGAACTTTCAAAAAATATTTTTAATACTTTATAAAAATATAAGTGCTTTAGTGGAAGAATATTTAAGTTTTTGAATAAATCAAAGCTGCGAGTTCTACGACTAACTCTACAAAGAATCCTAATTGCATGTTTTTGCTTGATAAGCAAAGGTTCAATTTTATTGGTATGAGTACCACCCCAACATGATAGACCATACTGCAGTCTAGATTTAAATAAACCGTTGTAAACTAACTTTAAAATTGGTTGACTACAGTAAAGACTGAGATGGTAGATTTGCTTTACAACCTTGTTGAGGTATTCCTTTAGGTCAGAAGTGTGTTCTTTCCAGCTCAACCTATAATCTAACATAATACCTAGGTACTTGAATCGTTCAACTCGTTCAATTCCAAAGCAACTATCTGCGCACTTTAAGTTGTCGTTGTAAGTTGTGCTATTATCAATATCATGAACATAAACATTATTTAGCCGATATCTAAGACAGTTGGGTGAATGATAATAGAGTACAGCATCTTCACAGATTGTGTCCATAATATTGAAAACCATAAATTTCGTCTTGTCACTTATAACAAATCTATGCACATAAAACCATTTCCTCAGTATTTCTAAATCATAATTCACATCAGTAAATAAAAGGAAATTATTTATTTTTAGAAGAATATGTAAGTGTAGTATCATCAGCAAAGGCTGTTATTTTGCCCTTAAAGGGTTGGCTAAAAAGCGAGTTTACAAAAATTAGGAATAAGATAGGGCACAAAACGGAATCTTGTGGAACACCTATATTTATACACCTTTCTGTACTTAAAATATCCTGAATTTTAACCTTTTGTTTTCTGTTCTTTAAGTAAGACGCAAACCAATAATGGACTATACGTCCGAAACCAGCTTTAAACAACTTATCAAGTAGGAAAACATGATCCACCATATCAAAAGCCTTTGTTATATCAATGAACAGAGCAACAGGTACTTCCGAATCATTCAAGCTATTATAAATTTCACCACAAACTTTTAAAACAGCATCCTCAGTAGATCTACCACTCCTAAAACCATATTGGTAAACGCTGAAAAAGTTTGATTTATTTAAAAAGTTAATCATTCTGGACTTATGCCTCTCTCAAAAACTTTTGAAAAAACTGAAAGGAGGGATACGGGACGATAATTGTTCAAACACGTAGTTGCACCTTTTTTATGTAGTGGAATAACTACTGCAAGCTTTAGAGATTCAGGAAAACTTCCTTTTACCAAGCTGAGATTGAAAATGTAACTTAATACATCAGAAATATAAAACAATATGTGTTTTAGAACTACACTAGAAATCATATCCTCAGGTGATGAGTTCGAGATTTTAAGGACATTATAATTTTATGTATTTCCAATGGAGTAAAATTTTCAAAGAAAAAGCTGTTGGGGAGAAAAGGATCCTCAATAAATGAGTTATCACTAATCCGGTTTACAGGTGTAAAATCAATCAAATTTTGACTCATGCTTGAGAAATAATCATTAAATAAATTAGCAACTTTAAGGGACTCAGATACAATCGTGCCATCAGTTTTAATAACGATATTTACCTTTGTTTTAGTCTTATTTAAAATTTCATTGACAACTTCCCATTCTTTTTTCGAGTTTCCAAAATTTTCAGAGTGTTTATTTTTGAAATAAGTGTCCCGACAGAGAGGAATATCAGTTTTAAGTTCATTACAAAGTTTTTCAAATGATTTTTTAAGCCTCGTGTTACTTGGATTTTTTTTAACACAGACAAAAAGCTTTTTCTTTTTAATTATTTTTCTTAGAAGTGATAAATTCATCCACGGTTTTAGACATGTTAGGTGTTTATCGCTTATACTTAAAAGTTGACTGTTGTTCGAAATTAATAATTGAAGTTTGCTCAGAAATAGATAGAAAGCAACTAATGGATCATCAGCACTATAAACATCACCCCAAAACCCAAACGTTAAAGCAGATTTTAGTGCAGGGAAATTGATTTTACGATTTTTTTTTCGAATAATACTGTTTTGATTTAGAAACAAAAGAGTCAAATTGAAGGCTTGTTAAACAGTGATCCGTTATTTTAAGATCAAATACATCTGCTTTATAATTCAAACTATTGTTTCTATGTAACTTTAAAAAAATATGGTCCAAACACGAAGGTCCTCTGGTTGGTTTGTTTACCAAAGAGGAAAAGCCAAGGGAGGATAAAACAGTAAGAAAAATATCAGCATCAGATGAATTGGACAAAATATCAATATTAAAATCACCTAAAAGGACTTGGTTCTTGCAATTTTGATTTTCCAAAACAACAGAAACTCATCCCCAAAAGCCTTTACCGTACACAAATGCAATCTGTAAACAGAATCGGGCACCAGTTATATCACAATTTACAACAATTAAATCAGCAGTTTTAAGTTTAGGATAAATAGTTTCACACATCATATCACTCCTGTAAAATACTGCCACCCCACCAGATGCATAAGAATTATTACAACATGTTGCAAAAGTAAAATCAGGAATCTTAAATTTATCGGCTTCGAAATCAAAAATCCATATTTCGGAAAGAAATATGAGATTAGGTAAATGGTCCAAAGATGCGAGATGAGCCAAGAAAATGTCAAAATTCTTTCTTATGCTGCGAATGTTTTGATGAATTATGGAAAAACTAGAAAATGACTCTACGTTAGGATGGTCAATACATAGACATTTTAAGTCAGCAGAATTTGAACAGGAAATACTAATATTACTCATAATATTAAGAGGAACTTCTAAGATACTATTATTTGCGTTAATTACAACCATACGAAAATGACAAATTATTTAAATGATATCAAAAATCATATTTAGAAAAGTCCTCATAATTAATTTTTTAATTTAATTTTTATCACCCTGTCACCTTCCTTCCTTCTGAGTAGTACTGAAGAGTTTCTTATCCAGACGTATTTGCATTTATTGGTTTGTTTCAGCTGTTTATGCAGTAAGACTATCGTTGATAAATATTTTGCCTTTGTTTTTATGATGCTCACCAAATATATTAGCAAATAATTTAACTTTATTCACCCGCAACGTATTCATTATTCGCTCTTTACATACGAGAGAACTAAACTTAACGCATATGATGTTTGATACAGCATCATTATTTACGGAGACATTGTTTTTACTCTTTATAGTTTTAACGTAACATGATTCAATGTCATTTCGCTCTATTATAACACCGTTGGTTATAAGTTGGATAACTTTCTCACGTGCATTGCCATAATTCAAGTCTGGGATACCAACAATATCAACGGTACACTGTTTTTCTCTTTGTTCTAACGCATTTAATTTCGACTCCAAAACATTAACCGTGGCGGTAAGAGTGATATTACGATCTTCAAGAGATCGGATCTTAGTGAGCGCATCACTGTTAAGATTCTGGAGTTTAATAATTTCGGTGTAAAGCATATCCAGCGTTATTATTTGATGAGTGGCAGCAGCAGCAGCAGAAGTTGTTAGATGGTTTATCTCAGTGGAATCATTTGAGGAGACGCCGGTGACATTAGCGAGTGCCAAATGATGAGGCAGTATAGTAGAAAGAGGCGCAGTAACAGCAGAAACAGAGCTAGGTTTGTTGAGGTGTTGGATTCAGTAGACCTCATAGTTGAATCAAGATTACGAGTCGAAGAGAGGTTTGGCCTGGATGGAGATGGTATTTCCAAAATAGATCTTCTTCGTTGACCAAGACAAGACTCACATTTGTGACCCTGTTTACTCTTTTCGAGAAATTCAACATCTCTTTTCTCAAGCTTCGCGCACTTAGCGTGTGAATATTCATTGCACATCTTACACTTTATTTTAAGTTCTTGTCTGTCAACTTTATAATTGCACAGTGGGCACTTCATTGTTGAATTAATTTGTTTGCTTTTCTTTTAAAATTACAAACAATTTTATTATATTTTTTTTTTTATATTATTTAATAAACAAGATTTAAATTAATAGAAATAAAACTTGGGAGTAATTCTCAAACGACGTTACCCCATCAACACTCGCGAGAGTGTCGAACGCTTGCGATACGTCGAGAAAAGCGGTAGAGAATCTCTTTTTCCCTTCTAGAGCTTTTTCAATTTCATTTATTATTCGATACACCTGATCGATTGTGGAATGTTTAACCCGAAACCCGAATTGATGATCCAGGATCAATCGCCTTTCTTCAATTACTGGGTGCAATCTTTTTAGCAGAAGTTTCTCAAAGACCTTAGATATTATCGGTAGAAGCGAAATGGGTCTATATGATTTCTTGTCGTTTGCACATTTCCCCGGTTCCGGAACCATTATTACTTCGGCGACTTTCCATTGCCTTGGAACATATAGATGTCTCAATGAAGCATTTATAATGTAGAGTAACTTAACTAACGCTTCTTTCGGTAGCTCCTTCAAAACTTCATGAGTAATTAAATCATATCCTGGAGCCTTGTTATTTTTCAGTTTTCTTATTGTCATTCGGACAGGGATACAGTTTTTAATTTAAAGTTGTCGGGTGCCGTATTTGCATTCGGATCTTCGATTAATGGTTGTCCATCGAATGGCTTGAACGTTTCCACTAAATGTTCGGCAAATAATTCTGCTTTCTCTTTGTCTCCTTTTGCCCATTCGCCGTTAGCGAATGTGCATTACGGGTTTCCTTATGGACTTCAAGGCTTTCCATAGAGAGTAGTTTGAACACTTATCAGCGGTCCAGCTCTCGAGGTAAGCAGAAGTTTCGCGATTTCTTAAGACTTGTAGCACATTTTTTAGCTTGTTGCAAAAGTGGTTAAGATAAGTTTTAAGCGGTGGCGCGCGGGATTGTTGCCATCTCTTGCGCGCTCTTCTCTTTTCTCGTAAGAGGTCTTCGATATCAGACTGGTATTTGACTTTGCTGTTCCGTGTTGCTGTTTTTCGAAAAGGGGTATTTTTCCATGCTGCGCACTGAAGGGCTCCCCGAGCTTGTCAATTTCGTCTTCTATTTCAAGTGGTGTCTTTAGCAGCACATTTAGAGCAATATTTTCCTAGCAGTCTTTTCTGGAAACGTCCCAGTTTGTTTTGTTACTTCCTTGTTTTGCTAGACTTCCACCGATTTTCAGAGTGACTGCTGAGTGGTCTGAATATAAATCATAGTATTCTTCTACTTCCGTTAGATTTTTAGTTAGCGCTTTTGCGATAAAGAAGTCGACGAGGTCAGGGATTTTATTATTGTCAGTTGGCCCATACGTTGGCTTTCCCGTCGAAAAAAATACCACACCACGGTTCATACTGGCTTTGTACAATAATCTGCCTTTCGTTGAATTACATCTTGAACCCCAGAAAGTGTGTTTCGCGTTAAAGTCACCACCGATGATGAAATTAGGCCCGAGTGAGTCAAAGAGGCGAACGAGGTCGTCGTCCACCAACCTATATCCCGGAGGGAAGTAACACGATCCGATCTGGTAGTCTAAATGATTTATTTTTACAGAAACTTAGCTTATTTGCATAGAATCCAGTTCTACTTTTATGTTTTCGGAGTGCTGAATGTATTCTTTAATGTACATAGAGGAACCGCCTCTCGCATTTTCCGAAGGATGATTCGGGTGATAATCACTGTAGCCTTTTATTCTGGATCCAGGTCCTTTTTTTAAGTGGGTTTCCGATATCAAGCATATATCAATATTGTTTTTCCGTAAAAAGTTTTCTAATTCGTCTATTTTTGCCAGAATGCCGTTTGCATTCCACGTTAGTATCTTTAGCAGCTGTTTCATATTCATGTTTTGTTGTTTGTCTTGCGAGGCTTGAACTCGAGCTTGCTCAATTTGTCGAAAATAACTTGATTAACCTTGGTTTGCTCCTCAAGTTTTTCCAATATCACAGCTAGTATTTGGCAGACCGGATCTGTTGTGGCTGACCTTGATGCGACTTGCGCGTACGATTTCGTACTTCCAGCCAGTGGCAGTTTTTCCGTTGGACTTGGACCAGCGACGTTCTCTTGCGCAATTTTTATATTTTCCTTTATCGGTCTCGTCCTTTTGACTGGTTTAACGGTCTTAGGCTTATCGATTTTAGGATCTTTTAAGTTTGGTTCCGGGTGTAGCGGTTTTTTTTTAGAGTATCGCGTCTTTTTTGAAGTTCCTTGGCGATTTCGCAACCTCGATAGTTCGCTGGGTGGTTTCCCATGCAATTCGCGCAGACCGCTGGGACCTGCTTGGTTATGTTGCACTCTTCCGAGAGATGTGTACCGACACATTTTACGCACCGTGATTCTTTCTGGCAGTATGCCTGCTTATGGTTAAATCCTTGGCATCGCTTACACTGAGGTATCGATCTCTTGCCCTTTTACCTTGATGTTTAGAATGGTTTTCATTTTGAAGATTTCGTCCACATTCTCGGTCCTATCAAAGGTAAGCATAAGAAGTGGGAGACCGCGTTTGATGACATTATCTTTGTCTCCTTCCGTACGTTGCTTTTCCTTCTTGATAATATTCACGGCATCAAGTATTTTCAAGCCTTGGCTTTTCACGTCTTCCATAACGTCTTCTTTTGAGAAACGACGCGACGGGTGAAGTTGCCTAACAAAGACTCGCAATGGTTTTTCGTACTTATTCTCGTAAGTATACCATTGGATTTTCTCGGTGTTTAATTTTATAGACAGTGCTCGGTAGGAGTCCGAGTCATCTACGTTGATTTTCCACTCGTTGTTTCGGCGCGAGGTTAAATTGTGTTTTGTCCTCAGCGTATTTTTGAGAAGATTATGAAGTTTTTCATATTCCGCTATCCCGACGACATTTATTGCGGGTGGAGGGCGATTTTTCGCTTGGGTTTTTGCCTTGTTTGATACGGCGGGCCTATTTTCCTTTTGTGAAACTTCGGGTGAAGTAACGGCCTTACGTTTTTTAAAATATTCACTTGCTGGACGGTTTGGCGTTGAATCGGGATCTTTCGGTTCATGAATGTTCTTGAGATCCTCGTTTTCTTTTCGCAGAGCATATACTTCCTTTTTAAGCTCGTGGAAGAGTCGCTCCATTTCATTAAGTTTAGCTCGTAGTTCGATGTTCTCTTTTACGAAGCATTTCGTTTTCATTGAGTCCTGGTTAGCCGGCGGACTACTTTTCCCGGAGATATTTGATGTAGGTGGTAGGGTTTTCGCTTGTGAATCAGTTTTATGTTCACATCCAGCTTTACTGGTTTCAGTTCCAGATTTCTGTTTTTGTATCTTCGGAATACTTACAATTATAGCGCTATCTTTGGCCGAAAGGCTTTTTGCGCTATCGCTTTTGGTGGAGTTCTCGGCGTGAGTGAACTCCTTCTGGAGTTTTGTTGGAGAAGCATTAAATGGTCCCCCCCAGAATCCATGGGACCCACCTCCGAGGAGGGTGGATTTTCCAGTTTACCTGGTTTGCCACCTGGGGTATTTGTATCGTTTGTTTTATTCATTGCCATATTTTGTAACCGTATTAGTTTTATTGGGTAGTACAGTTATTTCTACTGACAAACCCCCTGCCAGGAGGACCGGGTCATTTGTTTTTTTGTTTGCCAATTTTTCGAAGTTTTCGTCTCCGCTTTGTGGATTTTAGTCGCCTCTTACGACAGGCATGCCTACCTCGGGTATATTCTGTCCCCTACCCGAAGGGGTTTAAAATTTAATTAATAAACCCCCAGTCCCTTTTTGCGTTATCAAAATTCGCAGCTAATCTATTATAGAAGTAAGTACAGGGTGGACCAAAAGTCTCTTTCCTATGTAAAAAATGAATAACTCTTTTATTTATAGACATTTTTGAGTTATTTTAATTTTTTTATCAGACATAAGGCTTGGGAGATTTAGGATGGAGCATAGCGAACAAAAATTGTTAAATTATTTTTTGAAAATAGCCAGTTAATTTGTACTCAACGTGCCTTCCGGCAATTTTATGGCGTTAGAAATGTTCCAACAGCACCCACTATTCGTGCTGTGGTGGCCAAATTTGAGCAATATGGGAACGTTGGAGATGTAAGGCGTTCGGGCAGGCCTCGTTTTGGACGATCGATAGAAACATCCAGGTCGTTAGGGAAAGTGTTGCAACCGATCCTGAAACATCGACACGACGACGTTCAACACAGTTACGCATACCGCGTAGCACGATTCATCAGATTTTGAGGAAAGATCTGCACCTATACCCTTACAAGATCCAGTTGGTCCAACAGCTCAATCCTGGTCTGGAGTACTGCAGAACTGTCCTATATATCACCGAGAATGACGAAGAATTTTTGAAAAATTTTATGATGACCGACGAGGCACATTTTCATCTGAGAGGGTTTGTGAACAAGCAAATTTGCAGATTTTGGGGAACACAAAATCCCAAAAATCTCCATCAACGTCCCTTACATTTACTTCGTGTTACTGTTTGGTGTGGAATAACCTCGCGTAAGATTTATGGGCCATAATTCTTTGAAAATGATGCGAGTGCCAGCGATACGGTCAATGGGTGCCGCTACAGAACAATGCTTCAGGACTTCCTTTTTCCACTTGTGCAAGCAGACAATAGTGCTGAGCTGATTTGGTTTCAGCAAGACGGAGCTCCCGCTCACACCGCTCATGAGACAATGAACTTGTTGAGCGAACAATTTCCAAATCGCATTATTTCAAAAAAACCATGAATTTGAATGGCCGCCGCGATCGCCTGATCTGTCGGCTCCGAACTTTTGTTTATGATGTTATTTGAAGGAAAAGGTTTACATTAACAAACCACAGACTATACAGGAGCTGAAACTCAACATTCGCACAAAAATCGCTCAAATTACGCCGGCAACACTTCAAACAAAACGTTATGGAAAGTGCCATCAAAAGAGCCCATGAGTGCATGCATTCTAATGGTGGCCACTTAACAGATATGATTTTCCATACATAATGTAAAAAATGTCCATAAAATAAACTTTTATTTGTAATTTCTTTCGTTAGTTTTTATTTGTTCGTTCAAAAGTTATTCCGGATATACCTAGGAAAACGACTTTTGGGCTACCCTGTACCTCTACAATTTGGTATTTCTGTTTTTAGCTCTAAACATATCTTATCATAGTATTTTTTCAATCTAGCATTGTTAGGGTGTTTTTAACTGTTGAACATATTTCCTTTTTCTTTCTAATTTTGCTTAGTACTCGTAAAAGGACAGTCATCCATTGCTTTTTTTTTTACAGAGTACTTAAGAACTTTAACTTGTTATTTTTATTACATATTTTCATATTTTATTTGTCATTTTGAATAACGATCTTGTAAAGCCAGTGAGACAATCGTTGATGTTAATCTTGCTGCTGTTGTAGGTGTTGTTGTTACTGCCGTCAACATTGCTGTTTTAACAAGGAGTGCCAAAAACATTAGCCGAAATCTTTTTCTGTTCTCTCGCATCTTGCTCATCACTGCTTTTTCCGTTAGAGAGATGAAAATTTCACACTCAGGATGTTAGAAGGCGCACATTTTTTATTATGGCAATCGCTTTTACATTTTTAACGTAGCACGATTCAATTTCGCTGGCATTGATTTCCTCTCCATTTACAACTGTTAACAATGTTTTGACTCTTTCTTTAACATTTCCATTATTTACATCCGGAATGCCAATAATATCAACTGCAAACTCTTTCACTCTTTGCTCCAATAAATTTAGCTTCATCTCCAAAACATACATTTTTTAGCAAGAGAAGTATTGCTGTCCTCAGTGTTAACTTCTTTCAGCATAATAATCTCTAATTTTTAAAGTTACTGTTTCACTCGTGCTAGCAATACTATTACTTTTGGCGAAACGGACTAGTTGGAGTAAGTGAAGGAGTCGTACTTATCGAAGAGATTTTGTTAGCAGACACACTAATGGGCGCATCTACCAAAATTGAGTTTCTACGATATAAAACACAACCATCACATCATGACTACTCTTCACGAAAAATTCAACCTCTCTTTTTTCTAATTTCGCGCACTTAGCATGGTAGTATACTTTGCAATTTATTCACTGTATTTTTAGATCATGTCTATCGACTTTTAAACTACATAAACCGCACTTCATTTTTCTTTTCTTTTTATTAAAAAAGTAAGTAAATAGTATATCACCACAGATGGCTCTAACATATCAGGGGAATCAGGGGCTGGTATCATTAGTGCTAACCCACCGATTGAACTTGCTATTCACCTAGAACCATTTGTATCGGTGTTCCAAGCAGAAGTCTATGCAATTATGAAGGCAACCGAAATACTCGCAGAAGACACCAGCGAAGAAAGGCAAATTGACATCTGCTCGGACAGCAAAGCAGCAATTAGCGCGATCACAAACCCCATGTCGAAATCACTACTAGTAAGGGAGTGCAAAACTAAATTGAACTTACTTGCCAGACGCAATAGAGTCCGTCTCACATGGGTACCGGGGCACGAGGGTGTACCGGGTAACGAAAAGGCAGACGAACTAGCAAGGAAAGGAGCAGGCAATACAGAACTGAACCCGGATAGTACAATAGGGGTCCCTCTGACAACTATTAAAACAATAATCAATGATAAGATACGACAGGAGTTCAATAACTACTGGACGAATCTAGACACGTGCAAAGTGGCTAGATCTGTAATAACAAAACCGAGTAACAACACAGCAAAAAGAGCTCTTAACTTAAGCAGAACACAATTGAGATTGATGGTGGGACTTTTAACAGGGCACATCAATCTCAACAAACATTCGTTCAGACTCGGGATAGCTGATACAGCAATCTGTGCCAACTGTGAAGAGGAGGAGGAAGATATAGAACACTTCCTCTGTCACTGCCCCGCTACAGCGAGGCTAAGGCTGAATATTCTGGGATCTCCAAGGATTCCGGATATTACACACCTCAATAAGAAAGGAATCGGGGATATACTGGAGTTCGCCAGACGAACACTACGATTCCCCGATCACTATACGATATAGTTGATACTACCCATGATCCCTAGACCTAAATCCTCTCAATACATAATTCCCAAAACACATCACTATTCCTTACAGTTACGCAGATGAGGGGAACACAACGGGCCCAATGGAGGCCTAAGTGAAGAGCATAAGCTCACCCTCTCAAACCAACCACCAACCATATCACATAGGCAAACTAAAAGATCAGAATTCAATTGAAAATTTGAATTTTTTGGATGAACTGCTCCCGATGCTTGTGTCCCCATCAACACTCAAAGAGAAAATTCAGTTTGCTGGGTTGTCGTGTTCACTTTTCTTATAAGTGGGAAAATGATCGCGCTATGGAAACAATTAGATACATCTGCCGTTTGAAATATCCGGTTGAATTTCTGTGTAAGTGTAAGTGTAATGGAAATTCAGGTGTGCAGTTTTGGTAAAATTCAAACGAAATACGCTCATTTCCGGGGGCATTTTTTTTTATTTCTCGATGACTATTTTCACTTTCACTGCGATAATTGAGGAGTTGCATCAAGCTGTCCTTGATCATATGGGCTGCATACTGGAGAGATGGAGATATTTCCGGTGCATTGAGAAACGTTGCGAAGTGATCTATTAACTGTGCTGCCTGCAAACCAGATGCCATAATGTTTCTCTTCCCGTTTGTAAACTTAACAGCTTTCTTGATGAGTTCTGTTTCCATTCAAAAGGTTGATCGAGGCCAGTTTTTTGCGAGGCAAAGGTTTTTATAATGTTTTTTTGCCGCTACATATAAAATTTTAAAAGCATTACTGTTGTTAGTCGTAAATAATAGTAGAAACACAAAGGAAGACTCTCTGGTACCCTGTTTTCAGTTTTTGTCGTTTTATGTGCAGTTTCAAGCATTTTCGAGAGTTCGGCGTTGAGGCTATTTTTATATAGGTCCCGAAAACTGTCTTTCCAAATTATCTTTGGGAGAAGTCTTTGTTTAGACGTCCTTGTTGCCTTTTGTGTGCCAGAAACCGATATTAGAACTTCCAGGGGCATATGGTCAGAGAACGTTTTCAAGGCTACTCGAAAATCGCTAATATAGGAATACTATTCTTCAGATGGGAAACAATAGCCAATTACTTAGCTTGCCGTACCACGTAGAAATGCATGCTCCCCCAATGGGTCTCCTTCACAGCTACCATTTAAAACTTTGCAGTCCCAAACATCTGCTAGCTCGAGAATTTTGACTACTTTTGCATCACAGCATTCATCCTCAGAGTTGCGGCTTGTTTGTAGGTGTAGCTGGCAAAATCCGCCTATTAAGCCTATTCTCCTATTAAAATTATCGATTAGCATTAAATTCGTTGACCTCAGGTTAGTCAATCGGTCATCAGTAAAGTGATGGTATTAGTTTTTAATTCTATTACATACGAGTATGCTTCATCCCTACTCTTAAATTCGTCTGCTACACCTTTCATACATTTCGCCTCCAATTGCCCTTCCAAATGAGTTAGGTTTCACTGCTGGGATGTATGGATATGTATTTCAGTTCAAAATTCATAAAAATATTCATATACCTATTTTCATTATATTCTACTAAATGTGTCTCAAATAACTCAAAAACATCAGATGCTTTATTTTTTAGGTCTGCTATATTATAACTTTAATTCTATGTTGATTGGGTAGACGAGAAAGAAGAAACTTCAATTGTACTCTACGATTGAAACCCCCTTTTGGTACACTCCTTTTTGTTGCTGCGGCTGATTTATTCGATTTTGTACCATGAGTGTACTTTTGACTTTCAATGCTGCCAGTTTCAACTGACACTGACATTGGTTCAACGTTGTAGGTTTGCATTTCTAAGCAATCTGCTGTATTATATTGGCATTTCTCGGAATAATTCTTTAATTAATTTCAAAATTCAATGTTGGCACTGTCGTCTCCCAAGTGCCCAGCACGCACTGATTTTGCTTTTTCAACAGGGTCAACATTGTTCTCAGCCGGGAAAAGCACTACGATGTTATTTTTCGTGTTTTTCTGAATAAGTTTATGTGCTTCCAGTACCTTGTTTCGGCTTTCCAATGGTGCCACTTTTTCAGATATCTCTGTGTGCTTTGCCCTCAACTCTGTTAGTTCGGTGAAGGGCAGCTGGAAATCGGACTTTTACAAAAGATCTTTTTTTTTAATTCTTTATTTTTTTTATCCAGAATCACTTTCAGCTGCTCGATACTGATGTCTGTGATACCCTCCATTTGCTGTTTACGGTTCTGTTAATACAATTTTTTTGGCTACTGTATTGGTTAGGGGAGGTCGGTTGCAGCCCTCTTTTACTCATGAAGTGGTGCTTAACTTAGTAAAATTTCAACTTGCTGATTATAAGTCTTAATTGCTAGGACTTACTCACTGAATAGTTTTAAGCTGTAGCCTATACTCATAGGGAGACCTTCGCGCTAAAATTTCACACTTTATTTTAGATTTTATATTTTAAATTTATACTTTTTTCTTAGCGATTTTTAGCCACAAATCCAATTTGACAGTTGTCAAATGTCAATTTTATCGTCGAATAAGTTATACGGCACTAGGGCAACATCGGTAGGACGTCTTATTTTCTGTCGAATATGCTGCAAGATGGCCCTATACCTACATAGGCTATGCCCTGACGATTTCAAAGACCTTGAAGATGCCCTCCACTATGCGCACCCATGTCACATACTATGTAGGGTTTCGGTCGAAGACTTGCAGTTCTTTGACGCAGACCGGTAATCTAGATATCTCTCTTAACTCTGCCTCTTTTCTTGGGGCACAAAGTTCGACCGCCTCATTGGTCGCCGTATGTTGTGATATCTGCCCATCCTCCAGGGTCTTAAGTCGACCCTCAAGATCTTTACCGTATACATTTATGAAAAGAATTTCTTACCTCATCAATACCGGAACACTATCCCTCATCTGTACCAGCCCTTTTGAGTCGATTGGGGTAATAAGCTCCAAAAAATAAGGATATTGACGCTGGCCATCGCCCGTGCCTTCGAATCACTTTAATAAGGAAATTGTCAGTCTTTTCAATTGAGCCCCATCGTATAGGGCCTTGTTGGTATAGTATTTTATATAGTTGGATTTAGAACGGAGACAAGTTCTAAGACATTGTCTTTCCAAAATCCGAATCTTTTCTTTATAACTAGGCGCTATATTGAACCACAATGAATAAACATAAGTGATGATAGGCCTTATCAGGGCCACGTAGCATATGACCTTCACCCTGGAGGCAATATGACCATGAAACAGTCTCCTTGTCAGAGCAAAAGCCCTCTTGGCCCCGGCAAGTCAAGCATCCACATGTTTATCAAAGTATAGATACTGGTCGAGCCAGATACCGACATATCTAACTACGCTTCTCACCGCCAATGGCTGTCCTTTTGTCCAATAATGGCCAATTTCTCCAGTTTTTTCTGGTATCCCTAGAGGCACCAGGTAATGGAGTTCTAAACAGGATTATTTTCGACTTCTGAAAGTTGATTTTCAGCTTCCAGTCGTAGCAATATCCCTTAATTTGATCGAAGTAATGCTACAAAAGGATGTTGATTACCTCGATTTTAGGACCTGATCTATATGCCACTAAATCGTCAGCATACGCTGAAAAGCGGATGTCGTCTACAGATCCGCCCTGCACGTGCACTAGTTAAATTATCGCGATTCGCGAAGATTAAAAAAAAACCGTGCGAACACCATGCGCTAATTATATTCAAAGACTAAGCTTCTTCGTTACAAATTAAACTTTATTGTTCCGCACCGCACAATACAAAGTCAAAACTAAGACTAACTCTTAAAACTAATCCGCTCCCATAGGAAAACGCTGTTCCCAACGTCCAAATTGCAGTCTCATCAATTCAATCCCAGCGCGTGTATCCGCTGCGGTGCAATCCGATTCCAATGCACCGGCACCGGCTGTTCAAGATCATGCTGTTCTTTCAACAATTTTCCACAGATTTTCCTATACATTCATATGTCTCACCTCCGGCTGACTGGACCTGAAATGGTTTTTAGGCCGGTTTCGCACAGATAGCTATTTCAGGTCTTAGAAAATATTTATTGACTCCAGAGTCAACGAGAAATTTAAGAATGGAGCCATCTCTCGTGACATACTTTATGTAAATATGCCTTACTTACTGGACAAGGCCCTACCATAAAATTCATATCTGTTTCTGTCAGTCCTCCGTCTCGCAGCCGAAAGTCGGGGCTTTCTCCTCGAATTCCTGCTCGTACTCGTCTAAGGTATATATTGTTGTACCTCCTGTGTTTCTTCTTTATATAGTCTCTGTCGCTTTTGAGGATGGTTGTCTGAATCGTTTTTAAATGTTCCATATTGATTGTAGGGCTGAGCTGGTTCGAGGTGGTCTATTTATGTACTAGGGTCATAAGGTTTGGTACTAATTTTGTTTGTGCTGAATTTGTATGCCATATTTCTTTCGGCAATGGCAGTGGTCTCTGTGGTTGTGGTCTTGCAATTCAGAATTTGTCTTTCCAAGCACAACGCGAAGGCTTCTGGTAGCGTCTGCTGTTTTTGAATGAATAATGTGTTGGACAATTTGCCGTTTAACCCTCGTATAAATACGTCGAGAGCTCGGTTTCTATAATTTTCTCTAATGCATTGACCATCTTAGCACTGAGATGTTCCGTTTTAGCATATTGCTCGTTTATGCTTAAATTTTCCTATATAAGAGTGGTTAGTTGGTGTTCCAGAGTTTTAACATCCCTCCTGTAGTCGTAGTGTAATGAAAGGCATATCTTGATGGCCGACCAATTATCACTGCATATATTATAAAGGTAGCATCACCACCTCCCCTTATTTTCTGTCGGACACTCTGCTATATGCGGGGCAGATTGGCTTCTCCTTCACTATCTCGTAATTCTTTAATATACTTTCAACATTCTGGATCCAGGACATATACTGTACCGGATTACCTTCGAACGTCTGCAGATCCTTGACATCGTTTGGCAATCTACTGATTTCTTTCAGATCCTGCTCAGTTTTACGGTTTTGCAGTGCTGCAGTGTTGCAGTGTTTGAGACGGTGGTAGGTAGGTAGGTAGGTGGTAGTAGTTGTGGTAGTAGTTGTGATTTCTCTATTGCTTTGGTGCTTTAAGTTTCGCCGTTCACTACTCCAGTGTATAGTGTTTTGAAGCACTTCCATTTTGTCAGTTATAGTGGTTTATGAGTTATAGTGGTTTGTGTTTCTTTTTTATAAGGCAACCGAATACTATATATTAATAATTTGTATTTACGTGACAAAATTCTGTGTAATTTAACACGATTTTTTTCTCTCAGTTAATATGGTTACTTAATATACTACTAATTTTGCAGTTCCGTGGCAATTTTCCGTGCTTAGACTATTTTAACAATTAAATGCGTATTTATGTTAATGCAGTTTGTAAAAAGTAATAAAGGTTTGTAATCGAAAAATTTCAACAATTTGTCTTCCTTTCTAATTTATAATTTCAACAATTTCAACTACCACGTTTACTAACTTAATTGAGATTTAAATGATGGATTGACAAGAAGATTGCGATTAGGATCATGTCTTTGGATTCGGAACAGTGAAACTCTTGGTGAATGGTCAGAAGGACGGTACTTCGTAGAAGTTTCCGTTTTCCTCTATTGTAGCAGCCTGCTGTGGTTCACACTCACTTTCACTTATGCACTTTGGAAGGAATGTGTTTTTCCTTTTTAACTACTTTGTAGACGCTTTTTTCTCTATTGTAACCGACTACTATAGTACAATCTCACTACCACGTATGTAGGTACTTTCATTTACAATGACATATATACTTTATTTTTCCAAACTATTTCGCCCTCTGGCGTGAATTTATTCGTTGTTAAAATGAAAAAAAATATTTTACCATGGAGACAAAGGTCTTTTTTATTGAAACTTACATCCAATTACAGTTTGTCTTATATATATATATATATATATATAAACTGCACACTCACCAATTGGTGTAAATATTTTATTCTGCATTATTTACCTATATACTGCATTCCAATTTATCGCGTGTGTGACAATGGTGTATGGCCACCAGTCAGGATTAAGAGCTAAGCATGGCTGTATCTCAACTCTTTTAAAAGTCACAGATGACCTTCGAAACTCTATGGATGGAGACTTAGTGTCGTTCCTTTGTCTCCTAGATTTTTCAAAGGCTGTTGACACAAGTCGATCACAAAATCCTTATTTACAAACTAAAGAAATATTTTAATTGTTCCGATACCGCCGCAAAGTTGATATTTTCGTACCTCATGGGAAGGACCCAGGCAGTCGTCATGGGAAAGGATGTGTCGTGCTTTCTACAATTTAAATCGGGCATTCCACAAGGATCCACACTTGGCCCTCTACTATTTATTATGTTTATAAATGATCTTCCAAATGTTGTACAAAACTTATCAAGGCATCTTTATGCATCATGATAGTCCCAACTAAGAGTTTAACTCCACTCTTAGTTGGGACTATCATGTTTCAATGGTCATTGCCAAAATATACGCTTCCCTGCGTAGTTTATCTTTATCACAAAATTTTATACCTCAACCTATAAAATCGCAACTAGCCAAAGCCTTAATAATGCCTATTATATCTTATGGACGCGAAATTAGTTGTGTATTAAGTGCAGATACAAAACGGAGACTAAATGTAGCTTTCAATAATATCGTTCGATATGTGTATAATCTAAAACGCTTTGACCATGTTTCGAGACACAATAAAAGAATATTAGGATGCAGTTTGATGAGCACTATGCGTGCTCAAAACATTAAATAAAATAATTATAAATAGAAAATAATTATAATAGAAGTTTTTCCCCTTCATCTCGTTCACATGTTTTAATTCCACCGCGTTTCACTTGTCTAAATACTGAACGTCAGTTCCTTGTTTATGCTATCAGGCAGTATAACTCCCTTCCCTTAAACATACGAAGACTTCCAGGCACAAAACCATTTGATGAGGTCGCTTTCAGTTATATGGTCGATCGTTCTTAATTTGAATGCTCTTTTAAGTATTTTTCTTTCTTCTTCGATGGATCTTTCTTTTTATTCATTTGAATTGTTAATCGTTTTTAACTAGAAATGTTTTTACTTGCCACTTGTTTAAATTGCTTTTGTAAACAAATTAAATATAACTTTTACACTTATTGGCTTAAAGATTATTGTAAAAGATATTGTTAAAATAAATAAATAAAATAAATAAATAAAAATAATAATAATAAAATAAATAACTTTCCCACACTGTTTCCCAGACGGTGAGTATTACTATTATTATATTTTATAATTTTATTCCCTATTAAGTCTGAATATATAAAATTGAATTGAATTTGCATGTTAAAAGCAAAATATTGAAATATTCGACTCCATAGAAAAAGCAGAATTGACTGCACAATCGTTTGCAGTTAGGTGTTACTTATTTATAATTTGGGCACCGAACCGAATATGTTCCTTTAAAGCCGAAGATACCCCGGTTTGGGGCAATAGGAAAAAAAAAGAAAATTAAGAGAGTACATTCCTTTAGTGATACATAACAAATTCTAGGGGTATTTTATAATGAAATTAACAAAGTTTCTGACAAGATTAAAAGTAAACAGGTGTATATTTTGCAAAGACGATATTTTTTAGTTAAAATATTGAAAAAAAAGACATTTATTTAATAGTGGGTGTGACTGTGGGCAGATTTTAAAAATATTTACACTTCTACTGCTCAGGGTTATATACCAAATTTCATCTTCCTGGCTTCAAATTTAAGGCCCAATATGTTGTTACATGCGGGCGAACTGACGGACGGACTGGTAGAACGACTTAACTTTCGATGCTGGTCACCAATATACATACTTTTGGGAGTTTATCGTTATTATTTACTATGTTGCGAACTATTAATCAAAATAAATAAAGCCTATGGAATAGCGTATAATAATTGCTTCAAGGTTTATCAGCATTTCTGAAAGAAAGAGGTAATATGGACGTTCGTAATAAGACTACTTACTCAGCTTTTCGCCAAAACTTCTAATAACATTACTTTATTTATTAGCGGACTTGCAAAAATTAATTAATAGTAGATGCTCCACAATTTTTGTTGCCTCACACCCCTCAAGAATACCTTTGTTGCCCTAGAAAGCTGGAACTTTGTACACTCGTAGAACGGATTATAGAGCAGAATCTTTAGAACCCAGACTTGACGATGTTGCTGTACTATAGTGTGCTATGATGCAGTACTATAGTGTGCTTTCTCCCACAACTTATGCAAAATGGAGGCCTGAACTTTCTCTTCACGGACCAAAAGTTAAATGTATCCCCAAAAATAAGAACCAATAAAATTAAGCTTAACCGCTCTACCATATATAACGCAGTGGTTATTATAATGTTGGCTATTAGTGGAAGGTAGTTGATGTTTTAGCTTCAGACTCTTGATGAGCCTGGAAAATCTTATTATATATCCGCATGTAAGTACCTTGAAGGCACTGCATCTAAATCTAAAAATTTATTAAATCTTCTTTATAAAAAAAATGGAGAAAGATACCACACTTAAAAAAAAAAAAAAAAACCCACCACATAATATCGATTGACATGGGTCATTACAAAAACTTTAGGCGGGGGTGGATGAATTTCCCTCGCTAAACAAACAAAGGCAAAATCGATGCCAAAAATTAATTGAAAAGCTGAACCGTGCTCGACGCAATCAAGTGTTTATTTAAATGCTTTATCTATTCACGTCAACATGAATAAAACAAATTGCCGAAAAAACCACAAGTAGCATTCAACGCCCCACACAACTAATAGTAGAAAGGTCATTAATTTCGACATCAAACTGTGAAAGAAAGCAAAAAACAATTTCCAACTTTTTCACCCAGCTCAGAGAATATCATTATCCTGGGAAAATCGTTTCCGCATGAATCAGAACATTTATTTTTTTTAGAAGGCTTTGATAACAATAAGACTTGCTCCACGGCAGTCGTTAGGCGGAAAGAAAATATGTTACGATTCTATATATACATTTGTACATAATTCATTCAATCTGTGTCAAATCTCTCCGGGGGGGTTTTCGTTTGCTCTCAGTATTTGTGGTGCAAAGTCCCTTACTCAATTTCTTTCTCTTCCAAATAGAACTTATTCAAACCGAAAGCCTTGTCTTACACATACAAAAAAGTGCTAATACACTTGAGTGGTTATTTCAAATATTTGTAAAACGGACGTGAATGTGCACCTGTAATTTGGGTGCACAAGGTCTATGGAGCTAAAGTTTGCTAAGCATCCTACATTCCCGTAGGTGAGGCCTTCAAGCACTACTGTTATCGTACTTTCTACAGTTATTCTCAATTGTCCTAATTTGCATAATAAAGCCACAGAATCGGTTCAAAATTTCAGTAGACTTGCGGTAGAGTAAACATCTATAGGGTAAACAATCCAATACAGTAAACAATCCAATAGAGTCTACAATCCAGCAGAGGGAATTTAAACATACTTCACAGCTTTTGAGCTGGAAATTACTTATTTCAGATTTCGTCAAAGGGTAAGGCTCTATGGATTCGTAAAACCAGCTATAACTAAAACGGCATGGACAATCATGCCGTCGTACAGTGTGTACAATTAAAATGGAATACTCGTAATTATAACTTTCATTTCTATCGTCGCAATACCTGAAATGATATTTAAAATGTGTCTGATACGAATATGATATCCATATATGAATGAAAGAATATTTACAGTCCTGAGAAGGACGCTTTTTTGAATGATTTCAAAATGTCATTGTCAAAAACTGCATGAAACACTATATATTAGGTCACATTTACAATGTTTAGTTCTTATTGATTTTCATAAATTATATCTACATACGAGAGTGTGCTAACTGTGTGTGTATGTGTGTGTTTGAATGTTTAATGGTGAACATTTTGTGCAAAAAACAAACAGATGCAAGGCTAAAATTGTGCTTGGTGGTCAGCAAAAAACGACAGATAGTCTCTACAATTAGTGCTGTACAATGACACAAATTGAGCAAAATTTTGTTAAAAATTAGACTTCCCCTAAGTTAGGTTAGGTTAGGTTGAGGTTGCCGTATAATAATAGATCCATTGTGATACTACTGTGGATTTGGAAAGCGGTCTCTAGCATACTCATTGGACTATTTGGAGCTTCTGATAAAGCGTAGGAGGTCCCTAGCATGTATTTTTTTCAGATCGTTTAGGTCATTGAAACAGAAGGCCCCTAAGTGGAGTTTCCTTCTTTGGGAGAGAGCTGGGTAGGTGCAAAGAAGGTGAAGAATAGTCTCCTCCTCCTCGTATATACAGCTTCTGCAGAAATATTTGAAAATACGCCAAGCCTTGTTGTATGCTTGCCTATTAGACAGACACCAATTACCACATTGATATGCAATCTATTGAGAGAAATCAAATTCGTAGAGCATTTCATATCCAACTTAGGCCAAATCTGTTTTGTCGCTAGACACGTTGTATTACTTATCTACCTAGAATTTGTCCTTTCAAAGCATCCAGCTTTAATTTAAGTTTGCATGTAGCGATCGGCATACCCAGTGAAATTTTGTCTGGAAAAATGGGTATTGTTGTTCCATGTCTGGCCAGTTCGTCAGCTTTATAATTCCCTGGAATGTCCCTGTTTCCCGACACCCAAATTAGATGAATATTGAACTGCTCCGCCATCTCAATAAGAGACGATCGGTAGTCTAGAGCTTTTAGAGAATTTATGATGGATGATTCCAAGGATTTGATTGTTACTTGGCTGCCTGAAAAGATGCGGATATCAGCGGTTGATATCACGTTTTTCTTTAGCCAAGACTTCTCTAATTGCCATTATCTCCGCCTGGAACCCGCTACAATGGTTTGGGAGACGAAAAGAAAGGCTTAGATTAAGCCTATCAGACATCACCACCCACCTCGTCGTTAGTTTTTGAAACGTTGAGCCGTTTCGTTGAAGTAGGTTAAGCTTATTCCATTAAGGGATGTAGGGTGGGATTTTATATTTCGTTGACAAGCGGACTAGTTCGGTTTTGTGGGGATTCACTCCTAGACCACACCGAGCTGTCCACCTAGATAGCTTATTTAAAGATTAATAATTAATAATTAATAATTAATAATTAATAATTAATAATTAATAATTAATAATTAATAATTAATAATTAATAACTAATAACTAATAACTAATAATTAATAATTAATAATTAATAACTAATAATTAATAATTAATAATTAATAATTAATAATTAATAATTAATAATTAATAATTAATAATTAATAATTAATAATTAATAATTAATAATTAATAATTAATAACTAATAATTAATAATTAATAATTAATAATTAATAATTAATAATTAATAATTAATAATTAATAATTAATAATTAATAATTAATAATTAATAACTAATAATTAATAATTAATAATTAATAATTAATAATTAATAATTAATAATTAATAATTAATAATTAATAATTAATAATTAATAATTAATAATTAATAATTAATAATTAATAATTAATAATTAATAATTAATAATTAATAATTAATAATTAATAATTAATAATTAATAATTAATAATTAATAATTAATAATTAATAATTAATAATTAATAATTAATAATTAATAATTAATAATTAATAATTAATAATTAATAATTAATAATTAATAATTAATAATTAATAATTAATAATTAATAATTAATAATTAATAATTAATAATTAATAATTAATAATTAATAATTAATAATTAATAATTAATAATTAATAATTAATAATTAATAATTAATAATTAATAATTAATAATTAATAATTAATAATTAATAATTAATAATTAATAATTAATAATTAATAATTAATAATTAATAATTAATAATTAATAATTAATAATTAATAATTAATAATTAATAATTAATAATTAATAATTAATAATTAATAATTAATAATTAATAATTAATAATTAATAATTAATAATTAATAATTAATAATTAATAATTAATAATTAATAATTAATAATTAATAATTAATAATTAATAATTAATAATTAATAATTAATAATTAATAATTAATAATTAATAATTAATAATTAATAATTAATAATTAATAATTAATAATTAATAATTAATAATTAATAATTAATAATTAATAATTAATAATTAATAATTAATAATTAATAATTAATAATTAATAATTAATAATTAATAATTAATAATTAATAATTAATAATTAATAATTAATAATTAATAATTAATAATTAATAATTAATAATTAATAATTAATAATTAATAATTAATAATTAATAATTAATAATTAATAATTAATAATTAATAATTAATAATTAATAATTAATAATTAATAATTAATAATTAATAATTAATAATTAATAATTAATAATTAATAATTAATAATTAATAATTAATAATTAATAATTAATAATTAATAATTAATAATTAATAATTAATAATTAATAATTAATAATTAATAATTAATAATTAATAATTAATAATTAATAATTAATAATTAATAATTAATAATTAATAATTAATAATTAATAATTAATAATTAATAATTAATAATTAATAATTAATAATTAATAATTAATAATTAATAATTAATAATTAATAATTAATAATTAATAATTAATAATTAATAATTAATAATTAATAATTAATAATTAATAATTAATAATTAATAATTAATAATTAATAATTAATAATTAATAATTAATAATTAATAATTAATAATTAATAATTAATAATTAATAATTAATAATTAATAATTAATAATTAATAATTAATAATTAATAATTAATAATTAATAATTAATAATTAATAATTAATAATTAATAATTAATAATTAATAATTAATAATTAATAATTAATAATTAATAATTAATAATTAATAATTAATAATTAATAATTAATAATTAATAATTAATAATTAATAATTAATAATTAATAATTAATAATTAATAATTAATAATTAATAATTAATAATTAATAATTAATAATTAATAATTAATAATTAATAATTAATAATTAATAATTAATAATTAATAATTAATAATTAATAATTAATAATTAATAATTAATAATTAATAATTAATAATTAATAATTAATAATTAATAATTAATAATTAATAATTAATAATTAATAATTAATAATTAATAATTAATAATTAATAATTAATAATTAATAATTAATAATTAATAATTAATAATTAATAATTAATAATTAATAATTAATAATTAATAATTAATAATTAATAATTAATAATTAATAATTAATAATTAATAATTAATAATTAATAATTAATAATTAATAATTAATAATTAATAATTAATAATTAATAATTAATAATTAATAATTAATAATTAATAATTAATAATTAATAATTAATAATTAATAATTAATAATTAATAATTAATAATTAATAATTAATAATTAATAATTAATAATTAATAATTAATAATTAATAATTAATAATTAATAATTAATAATTAATAATTAATAATTAATAATTAATAATTAATAATTAATAATTAATAATTAATAATTAATAATTAATAATTAATAATTAATAATAATAA